>JAJJWW010004627.1:0-138879 GCA_023531295.1 Papaver armeniacum
CATTTGCTTGCACCTCTATATTTACATCAACGTGTGGGAAATTCATATAGATGCTAAACTCGGGGACTATCCAAAAGTTTTGCCCTATGTGTTTGACAACCAACTCTATTGATTTTGTATGATAAGGATTTGAATTCATTCGGTTTAGGTCGAAAAAGAACGCACGTCTCTAGGAATATAATTTGGCATCACAGCTTGTTGAGTACGGTCTTGTCATTCTCTCTTATTCTACTTCAAGTGGGAACTTCCTTATGGTGATGAAAGAGAGCACCTGACATGATCAAGCTTTTGGTTTTCTCAGAATAAGAGAATACTTCTTAACATTGTTCTGATAATATACACATCACCTTAGCTTGACGATGGGGCCCATTGAAAGTTTTTAGTATTAATAATTTGTCTTTTGATTGGCCATTCAGGAAATAGGTTTGCAGTTGTTAACCATCAGATTAAACTCGTTGTTCTTAATAAGATAGAAAGTATAATATATGGCATGAATACCTTTGTTTCAAATGTAATATACGATATCACATGTTATTTGTATGAAAATAAATAAAATATGTTTGTGTTCATGTATTGTAAACTGAAGAAAAAAAATTATGTTTGTTTACTTTCAAGCACCTAAAAATGTCTCTGTTGTATTTTGTTGGTATGAGTCAAGGTTGTCCTTACCATTACAAATAAAATAATAGTACTAACTATGGTTGTAACCAGTTTAGGCAATAAGCTTGAATATATTTCAATCAAACTTTTTTTTTGCTGGCAGACTGTAACTAAAACTAAAATTAACATAAATTAAAATCCACCTGATTCTTGAAAGGGAACTTGCCATTTCCCTTTCAAATATGGGATATTTATATAGGGGGAAGTTCACAACAAACAAAAGAGATAATATTTTATTTTTCTTTGAAACTCTTATCAACATCTAAAACAACCGAAAAGTGGTTGACAAGTGGTAGACATATACTAACATGGAAAAGTAAATAAGATTTACTTTTCTGTTTTTTGGAATAATAATGATCCTTTTTACTTTTACTTTTCTGAAAGCATATATGTGACCTTGATAAAAAAGTGGAGTCGTCCCTGCTTTCGCTACTTATATTGTAGTGCGAAAATGATGCGATCATGCCTTGATATTTTTCCTATTTAGGGATGTTTAAATTTTAATATTTCTTCAACCAATATTTCCAGGATTTTATCCTCAGAGAATTCTCAAACAGTCATCCCCATTTGCGTGCAAATTTTCCGTGTTTTCTGACTTTATTTCTTCATCCTCCACTGTTTTTGACGAAGAAGGTTGCGAAATCATTTCCTCATTTTCGAGCACTTCCAAAATATGTTTATTGAACTCCTCTCTGGAGAGGTCCCCATTTCGTTGTTTTAGTGCGAGAATATGAGTAGAGAATTCTATAAGCATTGTTGAAGATGATGCAAATACCATTAGTTGAGGCACGAACGACGTATTCAATGTTGATGGTTGTAGATGGGCACCATTATATTTTTCCCACCATTTTATAAACAATTGCCTATATAAATAGGGAATATAACCCAATATGGATCACTATCCATGGAATCTCGTATAAGATAAAAAACCATGACATTAGTCTTCTTTTCTCATAGATTTCCCTAGCGTACCTGTTTAAGGCTTCTAAAATATAACTAGGTAATATTTTAGCCATGTTCGAAACCAATTTGGAAGTTCCCTAATTTGATTTAACCGGAAACCAATATACCAAGAATGAGAAATTTTTTGGTTTTGGCAGCATAAATTATGCGTATAAGCTTTAATGTAATCAGTATAATTAACTATATGATCTCGGTTTAATATGGGGATGATCATTAAATTTTATAAGTGCACGGGGAATCATTCCCAGTCTCTATAAGACAATACTTTAAGAATAACGAATTTAGAAAAAGCAGGAGTACCATTATTATCCATGGTATGATGAGTAATAATGACAAATCCTCTTGCTACCAGTATTGCTTCATTGAATTCTCTGGTTTTACCATAATGTGGTAAGATATGATCTTTTAGATACATGTTGGCCACCTCTCCAAGTTCCCTATGAACATGTTCAGTTTTAATTGCCAATAAGAGAGTATAAATGTATACAATAAAAATGGTGATTTTTCTTCTGTTGAAGAATTATCCTTACCCTTATTAGGGTTTCCTTTAATCATCATAGGATTAATTTTATTCCTCTTCTTAGGAGACGGGTAAATAATCTGACGAGGCTTTCCTCTATATAGATTGCAGTCTATTTTTCCCATGCAAAAATTCACAAGTTAAAAAGTCAGGTGGAGAATTAGTTTCTCCCTTTATGTATTCAATCTTAAAATCAAAAGTTAATAAAATTGCTTTCCATCTTGCAAAAATTTACTGAGAGGCTAAATTCCGAACATCTTTTACCAGTACTTCTTTTGCTGCTTGACATTCCACTCTAATAATAGATTCATGGTTTAAAAAATCACTTTCAAATTTTGTAACACAATATATTATTGATAAAATTTATTTTTAATCGTAGAATAATTTTATTGTGCCTATTTCCGGAACGCAGAGGTAAACCAAACTGATCTTTCTTTACCATGAATTCTTTGTTTAAGAATTCCTCGGTAAAGAAGTGTTAGAGCATTGCTCACTTGAACTCACAAGTGTTGATATATCAAGCTTGTTGTCAAATTTAGTTGTCAAAACTATATATTGATTTCTTGTGTACAATTAGTTAAGTCTCGGACTAGGATAGTGGAGTTGAGAAACGAGCTAGTCATCATTTGCATTCTACCTTTGAAGGCGAAGATCAAACCGAAGCTTTTGGAGAACTTCATCAAAAAAGGTAAGTGAAGACTGAACCACCTATTTCTCAAGTTATATTCACCATTCTATCTTTGAGACGATTGTCGCATAACTAATTAGACTAGCTTGCATAGACAAGAATTTCGAGTCGAGAACTAATTATTTAGTTTAACGAATTTCTCGAAATATAACGACTAAGATTAATGAACATTTGTTCATAGTTGATCAAATTCGGTGGAGAACAATTTATTGTTCGGAACCAAATCATGATTTAATTTTATCATTCGAAAATAGCCTGGAACAGTAATAAGTGTCATTGTTATTTATTCAGGAATGTTTCAAATTGATTTAGAGAAATATAGAATTACTATATTCTGAATACAAGACAGTGTTATCAGTCTTACAAACTAAGAAAACTGTTATATGTCTGAAGCTGTATTACATGTATTCGTACACGTAGCGGAGTAGCTATATATTGAATTTCAGATTTGTGTGATATGCATATTCGTATGTACATCATGGGAAAATCTGTTTGTTTCATGATCCGGATAGGTATGTATGTTCGTATACAAACAATTATGGAACTGTGGTAAGGGAACCAGGTTAAAATAATCAAACCGGTATGCGAGAAAAAACAGTTCTATGTTTTAGAACCAGTTTAGTTTTCAAACCAATACGCAAGCTGAATATTCTGTGCACTCCGGAACCAACAAAGGTCTTAAGTTTGCAAACCAGTACGTGAACTAAAAAGTTATGTAGACTCCGGAACTTTGAGATGGTTTAAAGATTGCTAACCGGTACGTGAACTGAAAAGTTCTTTAGAGTCCGGAACTCGGTAATTGTATAAGTGTGCAAACCGTTTTATGAACTGAGAAATTCTATAGACTCCGAAACTCGGTAATTGCATATAAGTTTGCAAACCGGTCAGCGTACTGTGACTCAGCCCACGATTCAAGTAATTTTACCTTGTACATTTACAAACAATGTCGATCATGATTCAATTGTGATTAAATTATTTCTATGAAGTAATTTTCATTTGATCGTTTCTCTAATTAACACTAGACTAAATTGATCACATGATTGTGAATATTAATGTCTTAGTGAACATGAAAATGAGTGTTAAGCTTTTAAGTTCAAATCTGCTAGTTTCGGCTAACCATGTTGAACATAGTCTTTATACACGGTTCGGCTACGGTTTACCTAACCATAGTGTATATCTTGTATATGTGATTAAGATTCAAAGATTTCATCTAACGGTGGATATTGTTTGCTTGGTTCCAAAGCTATCTTAGCTTAAACCTAAAGCAACCTAGGCTTTGAAGTATATATAAGGGGGGAACTTGGATCTTTGGCAATTTTGGTGTGTCCTAATTATATGTAGAGTTGTCCTCTCCATAAACCCTTTTAGGGTTTAGCGACCATAAAGATTTTACTGGGATTCGTGAAGCCAGGTCCAGTTATCTTTTATCTTGATAACTCGAGTATCCTGATCTTGATTGTTTGTAGAGCTTTCTACAACGATCAAGATAGATAGTAATCAACAGAGTCTCTTCGTCTCATACTTTGTTGACTCCACAAGTTTTATAATTGTGAGGTGAATAATAATCTAGGCTGCATTTCGGGTTGCATAAGTCTAGATTTTGAGGATAGCCCGACTGTTGTCTAAGTTTCTATCGATTTTCATCACCTGGATATATGATTTGATCTTATCATCCGTTTAGATCGTAAATCAGGAAATAAATTATAGGCTTAATCTGTGGGAGGCAGATTTGGTTTAAATTCTTCAATTGAGTTGAAGCAACTCTTAATCGTGGGTGAGATAGTCTAAGGGAATCAATTACGCAGAGTCGTGTTGGGATTCAAGAGGCGTAAGGAGCGCGATTGTACCTGAATCAGTGGGAGACTGAGTTCGGGCTCAACCACATTCCATACCAAAGTTAATTGGTATTAGGCTAGTGTTTGTAGCGGCTTAATATATTTCGGTGTTCAATCTGGACTAGGTCCTGGGGTTTTTGTGCATTTGCGGTTTCCTCGTTAACAAAATTTCTGGTGTCTATGTTATTTCTTTTTCCACATTATATTGTTTATCTTTATAATTGAAATATTACAGGTTGTGCATTGATCAATCACAGTAGCTAAGTCCAACCTTGTTAGTTCGAAAAGACTTGATTGATCTTTGGACATTGGTATTTGGTACCGTCCAAGAACTCTCTTTCTAGTTAGGTTCGCGGATTCAATTCTGTAAACGTTCTAACAACAAGAGAGAGAGTGAGAGAGGTATAACTTTAGGCACTTTCCTTGATTGAATTTTTACTCTCGGAGTTGTGTTGAGTTTGTCCATACATATTTCCTAAGAAAAATTTGGTGGTGTATCTTGGTACCCTCTGCGTTTTCAGTTGGTATCAAAGCAGGCAAACCCGTTAAGACCTAATAAGTCTGTGATTGAAGCAGACTGAGGATATGGACAGACAAAAAATCTCTAATAAACGTTGCACCAATTTAAAAGAAACTGTTTCTTTGGATCCTGTAAAAGAGTCTAATTTGTCAAACTCTTCTAGAGAAGAACACGGTGATTCCATAAAACAGTCGGATATTGATAAGTGTCATTCCCATTGTTATACAGATAAGTTTGACTCAGAAGTAGAAAGGGAAGCAGCAAAGGAAAGCTCTGAAATTTTCAAGCGTATAGAATTTCATAAATCTGAGTTACTTCGGCTGCGATACAAATTCAATAATCTCATTGGTATGATTTATAAATATGATTCCAAAACAAGGTTGTCTCTTGGAGATAATTCCTTGGAGATCGTTCAACCAACGAGTGAGAATTCTGTTCCGAGTTGCGATAGTGAATTCAAAGAAACTACCATAATAACAGCTTATGATCAAGGAGATAAACTAGAAAAAGTAAGAACAGATTTTGTTCATGATATACTAGCAAAACGCAGTCAACAACTAATGATCAAAGCATTACACTTTGATAAGAGACAATCAGTTGAAATTCTCTGACCAAGATAAAACTGTGTCTCCAAGGAGGAAAAGCTCTTTACAAAATAAAATTATCAAGACTACCCATTCTGATTTTCTCGAAACTCAGAAAGTACGTTTCTATTGCAATACTAAAGAACATGTTCAAAAAAAGTATAGACTGAGGTTGGAAAAATTTCAGTTTGACCGTATTCAAAACACCTTGATCTAATTCTTAAAGGTGTCACTAATATTCGAATGTCTAAACCTCTTGAGGTGAAATCACATTCAAGCAAATCTGCTTCTGGGAATGTCAGCACTTCATGGTCCACAAATAATCGAACAAACCAAAAGGGTAGTAAGCAAAATCTGTTTAAAAAGAACTTTGTGAAACCTTCACAAATATGGGTTCGAAAGAATACCCATATACCTCCTAAAAGGGTGGAAACTTTTGAAACATCTCAACGAGCTAACCTGAATTTGATCATTACAGGATATAAGGATCTTATCGACAAACTGTCCGCTTAAAGGCAAGGAACTTCAGGTAAGAGTTCTAATTATATCTCATATTTTGATGACAGTAATTTCTATGATCATTTTCCGCGTTTCAAAAGAAAGAGCAAAAGAAAACAACAACATTTTTCCAGTGGTGAGTATAGAACTCATCCTTGTACAAACTAGGCACAGGACATGGAACCTTATTCATAAAAATCCAGCTGAATAAGGATTACTACGTAATAGGTGTACTATTTATCTCAAGTAGTATTTGTTATGATGGGCATCAAGCTTATCTTATTGCAATTCCTTCATATCAAGACCAATCAGTTTAGTGATATGTGTCTCAAACACCTTGATATTTATTTATTGTTTATGCTTTTTTTGCGAGTTCTTGTAAATTATGTATCTTATGTTTGATTTTGAGTTTATTAGGAGCAATGGAGTCTTTGGGAGAAAAAGAGGGTGAAACCATCCATTTGGAGCGTAAATGGAAAAAAGATCAAATTAGATGCGAGTTATATTTGTAGCAGGTTATGTTGCGCAAGGAGTGAACAATGAACTGTCAGTTCTCTGGAACCGACAAGCCATATATGAACTGGTTAGCCCTTATCCAGTATGGCATGGTGCCAATATGAATTTCAATCATTACAACCTAAAATCGAGAGTTGTCTTCTTCATTACACCAGAAATTTAAAAAGACAGAGAGATGATTGTTGCTGAGATAAATCGAGAAAGAGATCTGAAGCTGAGGCGATAATGGGATGGAGGAATCGAATTCTGTTAATGGTTGAATTGAAATTGATCTAGCAGATGGCTTTTGTGTTCTCTATTGTGGAGAGATTTTGGGTAAGCTTCAGTTTAAGATGGGAATTTGTGTTAAGTTAACAAGATCGATAGAGATGCAGAAGTTGGAGATTAAAGAGGAATTCAAGAGTTACAGGAACGAGAGAACAAATGGGTTTTACTGAATCAAGAAGTAACTCAAGTTGTTGGTGTTAGAAACGAAGCAGATCGATAAGAGAAAGGGGTTTGTGAATATGAAATTAGGGTTTGATTTGTGAGTTCTTCCCTGAACTGAAATGAAGATATGGGTTTGTTGGATTATTGAAGAACATTGATGCCATGAGATTGATTAGGAAGAAACGGAGTTTGAGATGCAGTTTCTGGTGGGTTATGTTGCACTTGAGCAGATGCTGGTGATGGTGGTTTGGTATAGCTGCAGTTCACTTAGATGTTGCCGCTATAGGAAGTCAGAATGGGTTTCTGGTAGTGATTTGGCATTGGAGGTGAACATGCATTTTTGTTGGCTATGGATGTTTTCATAATAAAGTGAGTGGAATTGATTACTGGGGTTGGAGTGTATAGTACACTTGATATTAAAGAGTGGAGTCCACAGAATGCAGATGATATCTAAGAATGAAGACGACTAGAAATTCTTTGAAGATGTAATTGGTAAAAATTCTAACATGCTGAAAGAGGGTGCAAGAAATTGCAGGTGAACATGAGAAGCTGAAGACAATGGGTTTTGATAGTCAGTTGGTGGTTATGTTGTTGCAAGTTAGAGGACGGGTCTGCGCTGCTGTTGCTCATGGAATTGCAGAGAAGAACAGTGAATGAAATGGGTATGAAATGCAGCTGCAATGAGGAACTGGTGTTGCTGCTACTGATGGTTTATGTTGGTGAATCTGCAGAATGGTTAGGACACTGGTGGCGTTTTGAGCAGTTCTGCCAAGAAGAGTTAGGAACAGACCCTATAGTGGTTGCAGCTGCGATTGCAAGTGAGCAGCTGGAGTTACAGCAATGTCAATTCGAACGAGAATGCAGTTGATATGGCTTAGCAGCTGCAGTTTATGGTGGTTGCAATAGTCCTGGTGGTGTTGTGGTTGCAGTCAAGTCAGGTTCAGTTGCAGAGCTGGAGAATTACAAGGTTGTGGTGCTGAGTTATCACTACACAAAATCAGGGAATTTGTAACGTCGAAAAAATATTAGTATCTATATATTGTAACGTCAAAAAAACGTTGGAAAAGTGTCGTTATTATTAGTGTTACAATAATTTATCAACGGTTGATTTCGTTATAATAAAATTTTATTAAATAACGGTTTCATTCGTTGGAATAAATACACCAATGGTTATCTAGTCAGCACAAGATTTATCTGATGTCATTTTGTTGTAACGGATAGCCGTTATTGTGCAGATCGTAACGGTTAGACTGTAACAGTTCGGTGTAACAGATACTGTAACGACGACTTTGTGTGTAACGATTGACTTATTGCCACCCGTCCTTCCTTGTAACATCTACAACAACGATTTTAATCGTTGTTTAGTTGATTGTAACAGATTGGATTTAACAGTTATTGTAACGATTTAAAACCGTGATAGCTTAGTGTAACGGCTGACGTCCGACACTTTTCAATCGTTTCTAACGTCTAAAGTAATGGCTTCAAACGTTGATCTTTGATTGTAACATTTTGGATATAACAACTTGCTGTAACGATTCGAATCGTAACAGCTGACTGTAACGTTGACCGTCTTCCACGTGTCTATCGCTTGTAACATATAGACTAACGGCTTTAGACGTTGACGATTGATTGTAACAGCAATGAATTTGCTAGGTGTGCTAATTACTAATAGAATTTATAACGTTGATTCGACGTTGGTAAAAAAAAATAGTTTTCAAAAAAAAAAAAAGGTTTTTTTACTGTTATAAATAAGCTCCCATAATTGGACCCTACAATGCAAGGCAATCCATTTCTGAAGCTGCAATACCATTATTTTTTGAAGCTGCATTGCAATTCATTTCTGAACTTGCAATACTGAATCTGAAACCCATAATTCATTTCTTATTCCACAATACATACATTATCATTCTAGCAGCATAAGGAATTCATTCATTCAAAAATCCATACAACAACCAATTGAACCAAGGTTTGTCTCCTAATTCATTCACACGCAAGTATATACAATTGTCATTCTTACATTGAAAGAACTGCTTAAGCCTAAAAAAAATACATGTGAAAAGACGAGGGTACCCAAATATACCTCAATCTAAAAGTTTTCCACCTATAAGTCCTTTCTCCGAAAGTGATTGTCTATGGACTGAGTTGAGACAATACAACTAATCAGTTCACACTTTATGTTTACTTGATAAGAGGTTCGGACTTAACCAAGCAAAATAGGATTACTATCAAGTAAATAGGAATTAACGTTTGTGTAATTTAATTTAAATTATAATAACAACAATTATAATTGCGGAAAATAAAATTAAATGACACAACAAGATTTTGTTAACGAGGAAACCGCAATGCAGAAAAACCCCGGGACCTTGTCTAGAATTGAATACTCTCAGGATTAAGCCGCTCTACAAAATCAAACCAACTTCGTATAGTTGAGACCAAGTAACTAAACCTATAGTTCACCTAGTTCCGTCTATATTCCCACGCCTCAAACTTGTAATAAGTCACGTACTTGGAACAATTCCTTTGGTTCGTATTCCAAACAGTAAAGGAATAAAAAATATGTTTGGTATCAAATCTTTTTAACCAAGTGATGTGAGTTCGACAAAAGGCTCTTCCGTTTATCACAATAAACTCCTTTGTCAGGTCCTTAGATCTATCTTATCAACAACTACCAAAGTAATTGTTAAGATTTTGCAATCAATACTTTTAATCACAAAGAAACGTATTGATGCTGATCTACACAACTAATCAATCCAATCTACCACGAGGATAAACCGATTATAGTTGGATCCTCTTTAACCGAAACAAGTATTGTGCACACCAAAGATTATGAACCCAAATCAGAAATCTTCAAAGTCTTCTTTGTCTTCAAATCTTCTTAGATCTTCAATAAACACCTGCACATAATCAACTTGAATCTCTTGTGATCAATCACATACAGAACGGAGCATGTTAACAATGGATTATCACAAGACGTCTTTAGATCTACAAACAGTCTGCAGATCCCCGTCGAAACTTCGATCTAGTTTGAGTGAATCTTATATCAGAAGAGAAGATTCTCAAGCATAAACAAACTAGGTGCAATCAAAGTTCAACAACCGTTAGTCAATCAAATTAATCGAAAACTAATAATAAACCACAATTATCTAGTTTCCCACCAGCGGTACTAATAGAGCTTCTCAATCCCAAAGAAGTCTTTAAACTGAGCGGATGTAAGAGATTTCTCCTAATTAGGTTACTCTCCTCTCCGAATAGGCGGCTCCACCAGTAACAACACAACTAGGTAGTTTTGCTGGCTCTGAGGATTAGTTTGCTAGAAATGCAAACTTTGATATTTATAAACAAGGAAGTTTGGACACCAAGGAATTTCCAAAACCAAAAATATTCTCAAGATATGCAATATATTCCAGATTTTGTTTCCATAATTCATGGATATGCTTTGTCCAAACATTGACCGAAAATCTCTTAGAAAATCTCCAATCAGTAAATGCACATTACTAATTTTCATTTTCCAAAAATAAAATTAAAAACCTTAATTAAAAGATTCTCAACTTATTTTTTCGATCCGGGATTTTTTCCTTTAGCTATTAAGGAATATCTTTGAACAATAAAAGATAAGCGTTCTCGCACATGTTCAAAGAGTGTCGACATCATTACTTTGTAAGTCCTCTTTCATACTTACAATCTTGAAACTGATTTGCCACACTTCCAAACAAGTTTAGAATTGGTTCATCTGACTTTCAAGAACTATGTGATTGATCAAGAACACTCAATCACCAATCATGGGTTTCCTGGTTCTATCAAAACAAGTTTCGGTTCTACCTCCATATGAGTACTGGATTTAGTCACACTAGCTTTCCAAAAATTCGGTTGCCTAGGTACTAGGATCGGTTCCCCACATATATATGGTATCTAACTTGTATTTGTTGTACATGTCCATAGGATCGGTTCCCAATGTCTAAAAACGTGTTGCACATGTTCATAGGATCGGTTCTTAATATCTAGAAACTTGTTGCACCTCATACAAGGATTGATTCCCCTCTTGTGATAGGTTGCACCTCTTCATAGGATCGGTTCCACTTTGCCTAGAGTTGGTCATACCAATAACACTAAATCGATCATACCATCTCAGGTGATTACTTAAGATCGGTTTCACTAATAAAAGTTATACCAATATAAAAGTCATGTTATTGTGAATAGTTTTACCAAGAACATAAACAAGTCATGAGCGGTTATAATAATCACACATATTGGTAGTTCAAAAGATATGCAATGAATAACAATACCAGTAAGCCTGGCGATTTCCCTTTCGATTCACAAAACAAGTTTATGAATTTACTTCCTTTAATCGAATATAAACATTGCTTCCTAGGATGAAATCTTCACCTCATACCCATACATAATCACAATAACATTCATACGATTATGTCGATGTCTTATATATAAAGTTTAATGGTTAAGCAATAAACCTCGTATTGTATTCCTTAATACTACGTCTAACTAGAGTGTAATCATTCATGCTTCGCAGTTATGTTTTCAATATGCACGACTTGAAAGATACGTTAGGGAATGAAACAGTTCAAGTCAAATATCACTAACCTCAAGTGGAAGGATGATGTTGTCGTTATAGATCCTTACTTCTTCACTTCTTCAAGTCTTCGTAATACTTGTAATGTCTCATATCCTAATACTTTCAAGCTAACCTATACGAAGTTGACTCTAGTACATAATCAAGCGACTCTTTAAATGAGTTTTGATTCACTAAAATATGACAACCAAACTTGACATACCAACGCTTGGTGGGTTCAACCGAGCTATGCTCTAACAGCATGGTTCCCTATATGGTTATAATTAAATGACAAGGGTTGTGTTTTTCAACAGTTTCTAAATATAAAAGTGTTGTTCTGCATTATACCTTGGCTGAAAAAAAGTTGTTCATGATCAGCCAAAAGAAGTCGTCCTTTGACATCAGAGTAGCCTTAACCAGCTCAAGGCATCAGCTATTTCCATCGATTCCAGTATCTTGACAAAACAACAAAAATGAAACAGAAACTCAAATTAGAAACCGCTCTCATAGGAGAGAAAGATTCATTTAGTAATTTCGGCAATTCACTTACATGTTCATTGTCATTTTGGAATACATACATTCTCATTATAGACCAACCAATTGAACCAAGATTTGTCTCATCATTCATTCAGATACCTAAGTATATGTGAGTGAAACAACTGCTTGAGGCAAAAAAATATACATGGTTCCCTATGTTATAAGAAAATGACAAGGTTGTGTGTATCAGCAGTTTCTAATATAAGCAACCTAAGCATCAAAATTTAATATTTGACAGACATATCACTGGGAATTTATATACATGGTTTCATATGTTAAATTAAGATGACAACAAATAATGCGCTGATATGGCAAGACTTTACTCACCAATTAATAGAAGTAGAGAAAAGAATGTCTCGATTGGTACAAGTTCTTTCCCTCGCTTGGTACAGCTTTGCAAGGCCAACACTGTCTCGCTTGTTTAACCAGCTTCATGATTGACCCCCACACAGTGGGACTGATCGGATTCAGGTGTTCGCATCAATGAATTCTCGAAAAACAAAGATAATGGTATCATCAGTCAACCAAATTTTCAGTAAGTAATGCAAGAAACTCTAATGTGTCAAGAGTTTACCCACCAGAGAGTTAATTACGGTGGTAAGTTGTACCTTTTGGCAGGAATCATGTGAAACACATACTCAAAGGGATCACAATAGGTAAAGCAAACACACCTGAGATTACAATGACTTGTCAACTCTCTGCAGTAGTTATTCTCCAGCTTCAGGTGTTAGCATCAGTGAAACCTCACAAAACAAAAAGAGAATTGTAGCATGTAAGTGTATCAGCCGTAGGTAACGAATGATAACAAGGAAACTAATAATTATAATAGTTCAGTCACCAGTAAAATTAGAGAGGAAAATGTTTTGCTTGTCAGGTTAGCTGCATTTATCTCCTTCAATTACAGCAAACCTAACGACCATAACATCTCCACTCCGAAAACTCGATGGTAGTAAGTTCTACCTTTTGGCAGAAATCATGTAACACACATACTTGAAAAGAATGAATAAATGTAGCTTGAATAGATCATAATAGGCAATGAAACAAACCTGAGATTAAAATAACTTGCCAACTTTCTTCATAGTAGGTAATCTCCAGCTTCGGGTGTTAGAATCCATGAAACCTTGCAAAACAAATAATTATCAGTCAGATGCATGGCAACTGAATAAGAAAATGACATATTTGAAGAGATCATAATAGGTATGGGTAACAAACCTGAGATTAAAAAGGCAACCTGCGGTATCCCCTACTCATGGGATTTTCATATATAAAAGAAACACAACTGATAAACTTCTGTATCAACAGTCTTGTCCACACCAAAGTTCCTGAAAAACAGACAAAAAAAATAATATGAAATATCATAAGATGATACAAGGTTGCCCCTCTTCCCTCCTCCTTTACCCGGGCTAGGGAACGACATTTAAAATGGCGGAGTTAAAAATGGTGGGTAGGGGTGGGGGGTGGTACAAATAAAAGCAAGTAAATAAAAGACATCCATATATAGATATACACAAAGGAGTACAACCCGATACACTCGGAGAAGTGTCTTTTTAAGAAATGTTTAAAGTGACAGAAAACTGAAAGGAACTTTTCTGGGGTACACTCTAGCTAGAGAGTGAAAAAAGACTCCACAAAATATAAGCAGCAGTATGTATATATTAGCGTAAGGAAAGCTGCATAAAAAACTATGTTTCAAACTGCTTAGTCTAGATCTTGCAGGACCAACCAGTTTGCAGGCAAGACTTAAGAAGCTTTCAGAGTTACACTCTAACTAAAGAGTGACTAAATCAAAAGAACACAACAAAATATAAGCAGCAGCATATATATAAAAAGTAAGGAAAGCTGCACCAAAAGATAAGTTCCAAACTGCTTAATCTACCGGTTGCAAGACCAACCGGTTTGCAGGCCATATTAAAAATCCACCTGATACATAATCAACCAATGTGAAGCATTTGTCCGGGCCTTGAGGAGCATCGGGTACATGATATTGCACATCTAGAACACCCTCAATGCATACCTTCCTCTCGTCATGATTAACACTCACCCCGTGACAGATTTCTCCACGCAAGCTGGTAACTACATAACCTATTGCGATTGTCTCCCTTTTTCTGTTAACAAGACGAACTTGAGGCTCTCCTTCAGCAGGTATAGTATTAGCAGCAGCAGCAGGTTGAACGAACGGAGAATGGATATCAAGGACTTGTGCTCTGCTTTGATAATTGGCATTGTTCTGTTGGCTTGCCATGAAACTGAAAACAGCCTATAACCAAAACCAACCCATTCAATTCAATAGTTGATTAAAAAATTATAATCTCTAACTATAAAAATTAAGGATGTAAATGAATTACAGATTGAAGCTCACCTTTGAGAGAACACTTAACTCCTCTTGGATCCTGTCCATCCTGCCTTCATTACTAGCTGGAGTAAATGAATTGGCTTTTACACTCGCGGCTATTGAAGAACCAAATTTTCCTTGTACTTCTTAGTTCAGTAACTGGATCATTGGTAATATCTACAACATCCTCAAAACCAGCTTCAGATTCAGCCTTTTTATAGTCTACGACAGCCTTCACTTTTTCCTGAAATCCAAAAGAACCAAACTGTAAACAATTAAATTTATTTGAACTCTGAACAACATATGATGGTCCAATACTCACATACGCTTCAACTGCACTTGGATGTACAGCTCCATTTTTCCCTACATGAACCAGCATCCAGCTCTCACCACGACACTCAATAACCCTACCTTCTTGTTTAGCCTGCACAATCAATATGGTCAGCAAGGGTTGTCCAAATAAAATAGTTTGAGAATCAATATGGTTAGAAAGTACTTACAACTCTGTAGGATTTGTTGGCATGGGAAAGTCTACCTAAACAATGTCGAATCCTTCTCTTCCGCTGGTTCTCAGCATATCTAGCATACTTTTCCAGCATGCCAGGCTGATACTCATTAAGCACAAATAGTTTCCAAACGTCATCATTAACACCATAAGGGCATGCTGCATCCATCTCTTCCCGAGTCTCAAGCTTTTTCAGAATGTTAAGGCGTAACTCCCATTTGAATGAACGAAACTTTTGGGGAAATATTTTTTGGACAAATGGCCTGACAAGAAACTCATCATATGCGAAACAAAATTTGTCCTGAAACGAAGAAGTATTCTTGTCAGCCATAAACAATAACTAAGTAGTTGGTCTATAAACACTGATATGTATAAGTGGAGCAAACCATATAATGAAATGCATAGGAGATAATAAGTTACCATGAGAAGGTTCCAGACTTGGTCCTTGAAGGCTGCAGGAATGAGCCTCCAGTCTTTGTAGTCAATTGGACAGTACTCGAATGAGTTCCCCTGCACGAGTTTCAAACTTTGATGAATATTAGCCAAATGTTCTTCCACATTCATTTATTTCCACCAAGAGTCTGGGTGGAAGTTGTGTCACCTCCAAGTCAGAATCTGATTGAGTTTCATCATGAGATAGAGAAGCTTCATGAGATAGAGAACCATTTTCATAACCACCTTCAGATGGAGTACTACGTGTTAGAGCACTGCTCGGTCGAACTCGCATGCGTTGCTATCTCAAGCATGTTTGTCAATGTTAGTGATCAAAACTATAAGTCTTGATTTCTAGTCTACTATTAGCTAAGTCTCGGACTAGGATAGAAAGTGTAGTTGTGCTCAAGACTCCATGGAGATCATCATACAAAGACGAAGAACTACTCAAGGAACTTGTGTAACTTCATCGACTAAAAGATATGTGGAGACTTGAACTTATCTATCACTCAAAAGTCTATCTACTTTATCTCCTATCTTGAGACAAAATTCATTTTGCTATATAGACTATGATTATACACATTTGCTATTTCGAGCCGAGTTTATCTCGCTTATCTATTTCTCGAAATATGTGTTGGTAAGATTTCGCTTTGGCCAAGTTCTTCTTTACTAGTGACGAAAGTCATGTTAAGTTTCAATCACTTGAAAATGGCTTTGACAAAAAATGGTTTGTGAATAACAAATATATAACGTCCTCAAAGAATGTTTCAATGATTGAAATGAGAGTTTAGATTATATAACCATGGAAGGATATAAACATTGTGTGGTAACACAAATGTGTGTAAGTCCTTATTCCTTGAACCAAAGTATGCGTACTTTGCTGCTCAGGAAAACTGGAACTAAGTCCGCGTACTGTCGGAAGTTATCATCCTGAGAAATTCTGCTGGAGTTTGTAAACTAAAAACAAACTTATTTCGGGTACTTAAGTCCGCGTACCAGTCCGCGTACTTAAGTTGGTTATTTTCTAAAAACGATTATTTGTTAACTTAAACTTATATAAACTAAGGAATAAATGATTGCAAATCGTGGCTATAAAGTTCATGAATCAATTCGAGTGAATCAAATCATTTTTGTTTCAATTGTGTCTATTATAAAGATCTAAGCAATTTAACAACTCTCTAAGTAGTTCATTTGAGTCATTTGAACTAGTTATGGTAAAGAAGAATATGGTTGATATGAAAGTGCTCATATGGCTAACAATTTGGTTAACTACTGTTGAACCAACTAAATGTACATGTTTGGGTACGGTTACACAAACCTAAAAACGTGCATTTCATTTGTGTGTAACGAGCTAAGTTTCGATCTAACGGTTGAAAGATATTAGCTTGAATCTAATCATGTTTTCATCTAACGGTGAATATTGAATGCTTTGTTACCAAGGTAACTTAGATTGCAAACCCTGATTTGAAAGACTATATAAAGGAGAACTCTAGCAACTGGGAAACCTAATCTCCACACCTCCTGTGTGATACTAGTTGTATAATCTAGAGTCGATTCTCCTTTAACCATAGGTTTCTATCGAGACCATGTAGGTTAACGACTTAAAGACTTCATTGGGATTGTGAAGCCAGATCGATACTACTTTCTCGTAGTTGTGTGATCTGATCTTGCTGTTTCTATCGTATTAAGTACAATCGTAAAGATTGGCTTGAGATTGATTTCTCCGATAGGCAAGATATAAAAGAAGTCACAAACACCTTTGTCTCATAGTTTGTGATTCCGCAATATCTGTTCTTCGGGAATATAAGTCCGGGTTATCAATTGGTTCCTGTTCACCTTGATTTATCAAAAGACGGAACAAAACTTGTAGATATTTCTGTGGGAGACAGATTTATCTATTACCGTAGACTTTTCTGTGTGATACAGATTTGTTATTAAAGTCTTCGACTTTGGGTCGTAGCAACTCTTAGTTGTGGGTGAGATCAGCTAAGGGAATCAAGTACGTAGTATCCTGCTGGAATTAGAGACGTAAGGAGCGCAACTGTACCTTGGTTCAGTGTGATATTGATTGGGGTTCAACTACAGTCCATACCGAAGTTAGTTTGTAGTATGCTAGTCTCTGTATCGGCTTAATACAGTGTGTTTTCAATCTAGACTAGGTCCGGGGTTTTTCTGTATTTGCGGTTTCCTCGTTAACAAACTTCTGGTGTCTGTGTTATTTCTTTTCCGCATTATATTTTGTTATATAATTGAAATATCACAAGTTGTGCGTTGAATCGATCAATTGGGAAATCCAACCTTTGGTTGTTGATTGAAATTGATTGATCCTTGAACATTGGTCTTTGGTACCGTTCAAGTGATTTCTCTTGTATTCAATTAGACTCGCAGATTTCTATTTGCTTGAGTAAGTATTGAATCGAGAAAGAGAGATATAACTCTTTGATATACTTTTATTAATATTAAGTCTGAATGTCTAGTTGATTCTCTTAAAAGTATATTGGAGTTAGTCCATACAGATTGCTAATCGAAATATTGGGTGTGGTTGTTATACCCCCCGCTTTTTCACTACGAACATCAGATGCAAAACCAGTTTCATTGGTAGACAGAACATGATCTGAAGAGTGAGAATCCTGACTTGACAACATCTTCTTACTAAACAAACCAAACAACATATTAGGCATTTGAACTAAAATGAGAGCAAACCTAGTAGTGAACGAAAATACATAACCCCAAATTCTGGTTGAAATCTATGGAAAAATATTACAACCAACAAAGGTATAATTTTAAAGTAATAACAACAACCTATGAAGAAAAACTTCATAACCATGTAGAAACCCTGAGTTTGGTTGTAATCTATGGAAAGAGATACCAAGAATTACAAAGCAGTAAATAACAACATACAAGTAAATCTATGAAGGAGATACCAACCAACAAATAAAATAATAATAAAAAAAAACCCTAATTTGAAATATATATTTGAAAGTAAAAGCTACATAGATTACCTCTGGAGAATGAACGAGGTACAGAGATGTATGCGAGGTAAGAGGTACGGAAGAAGAAAGGGGTATAAGTGAGAAACGCGAAGGAGGATGGTGAGAATGAAGGGGAAGAAATTAAGATCTTCATCTCCCTCTGTTTATAGAGAAGGGTTAGATTTGAAATCATTCTAAAAATTTGAGAAGGGGGGAAATAAAATTTGAGAGGGAATAAGAAAGGGTTTCTCAAATTTGAGAGGGAATTAGAAAAGGTTTCTCAAATTTGAGAGGGAATTGAAATCTAAAATATGTATCAGAGTGGGGATTTGAGAGGGAACGAAATTTGAGACCCAAAATTGAAACCTTACTTTTTCGGACAAGAGAGAAGAGTACAATAATAGAGGAAAGATTTGGTTTTCTCTCAAAATATCTAGGTCAAAGACGTCCGGATCGAGGTCAAGTTGGTCAAACCTGTGGTCAAGTTGGTCAAAATTATAGTCGAACACATATCGGAAACAAACAAGGCATACTAAGTTTGCAAGATTACCATATACATACCCGATGTTCTCGTCCAGGTGAGGTTTGAGGTGTCAAATATATCAGACTGGATGAAACTGCAACCTATTATTGAACTCAGGTTGCAAGATTACCGTATACAGACCCTATGTTCTCGTCCAGGTGAGGTTTGAGGTGCCAAATATATCAGACAGGATGAAAGCGCAACCTATTATTGAACTCAGGTTGCAATATTACCGTATACAAACCCGATGTTCTCGTCCAGGTGATGTTTGAGGTGTCAAATATATCAGACTGGATGAAACTGCAACCTATTATTGAACTCAGGTTGCAAGATTACCGTATACAAACCCAATGTTCTCGTCCAGGTGATGTTTGAGGTGTCAAATATATCAGACTGGATGAAACTACAACCTATTATTGAACTCGGGTTGCAAGGTTACCTATATACATACCCGATGTTCTCGTCCGGGTGAGGTTTGGGGTGTCAAATATATCATACTGGATAAAACTGCAACCTATTATTGAACTCAGGTTGCAAGATTACCGTATACAGACCCGATGTTCTCGTCCAGGTGAGGTTTGATGTGTCAAATATATCAGATTGGATGAAACTGCAACCTATTATTGAACTCAGGTTGCAAGATTACCGTATACAGACCCGATGTTCTCGTCCAGGTGAGGTTTGAGGTGTCAAATATATCAGATTGGATGAAACTGCAACCTATTATTGAACTCAGGTTGCAAGATTACCGTATACAGACCCGATGTTCTCGTCCAGGTGAGGTTTGAGGTGTCAAATATATCAGATTGGATGAAACTGCAACCTATTATTGAACTCAGGTTGCAATATTACCCTATATACAGACCCGATGTTCTCGTCCAGGTGAGGTTTGAGGTGTCAAATATATCAGACTGGATGAAACCGCAACCTATTATTGAACTCAGGTTTCAAGATTACCGTATACAGGCCCGATGTTCTCGTCCAGGTGAGGTTTGAGGTGTCAAATATATCAGATTGGATGAAACTGCAACCTATTATTGAACTCAGGTTACAAGATTACCGTATACAGACCTTATGTTCTTTTCCAGGTGAGGTTTGAGGGGTCAAATATATCAGATTGGATGAAACTGCAACCTATTATTGAACTCATGTTGCAAGATTACTGTCTACAGACCTGATGTTCTCGTCCAGGTGAGGTTTGAGGTGTCAAATATATCAGACTGGATGAAACTGCAACCTATTATTGAACTCAAGTTGCAAGATTACTGTCTACAGACCCGATGTTCTCATCCAGGTGAGGTTTGAGGTGTCAAATATATTAAACTGGATGAAACTGCAACCTATTATTGAACTCAGGTTGCAAGATTACCATATACAGACCCGATGTTCTCGTCCAGGTGAGGTTTGAGGTGTCAAATATGTCAGATTCGATGAAACTGAAACCTATTATTGAACTCAGGTTGTGAGATTACTATATACAAACCCAATGTTCTCTTCCAGGTGAGGTTTGAGGTATCAAATATCAGATTCGATGAAACTGCAACCTATTACGGAACTTAGGTTGCAAGATTACCAAAAATTACAAAAATACCCCTACCGAAACAAGCGCATAAAATTTTCCTTGATTTCAAATTTACATAAATAGCCCTGACGGAACAGGTGCATCAAATTTTCCGGTGATTCCAAAATTACGAAAATACCCCTGGCGGAAAAGGCGCATAAAATTTATCTTGATTTCAAATTTATGAAAATACCCCTGACGGAACAGGTCCATTCCAATTTTAACAATCACAATCACACATACGCACACACAAAATGTCCTCAAAGGGTGTGCTACAGGAAAACTGAAAAACAGAGATCACACCCACATAGCGATCTCTGAACAAAAAATATACCGTCGTCGTATCATCAACATAGCAATTGTTCTGTTTTGTTAACCATATACCAAAAAGTAAACCAAAAAATATACCCCTAGGTATCACCACTAAGTATATTATATATATCAAAACATACCCGCACAAAGTTAGTTCATCTATCAACAGTTAGAACAATCTCATAATCCATCATCCTCATTCATCATCATCATCTGTAGAATCTTCCTCATACAAGTGATATCCATTATATTCCTCGGATTCATCTTCTTCATCTTCATCTTCCTGTTCTTCCTCATCTTCATCCTCTTCTTCCTCATCTTCATATTCGTCGATGACTTCACTTGTCTCATCTTCCTCATTGTCTTCATCATCATCATCGTCGTTATCTTCAGCATCCACTAGTGCTTAAGCATACTCCTCCTCCTCTGGATCAACATGCCCCATGATAAAGTCATTCCAATTGACTGCTTTTATTTCTTCCTCAAAATCAGCCTGCGCGAGTTGCTTTACCTCCTCATCTGGTGAGTATGGATCAGACACATGCTGAAAAGGTTCCCAATCTAGTTCAGCCTCAGCATCAGAGGCCAACAAATCTACTTATGGAGGATATCGCGACATACTTTCTGCAAGTAATGCATGTGCACGACGAAACTGTTCGTCTCTGAACTTGTCATACTGCTCTTGCATAGCAGCCTTCCTCCGGCGTGCCGCGTCGTCCTCTTTAACTTTGAGCCCTATTTCATGACATTTGACGAAGTTATTCACACGCTTCTGGAGCTGTTTCAATGGTTCAGGGGTCATGAGCTCAATAAGTTTATAAGACTCGGCAAGAGGATCTTTGGAGCTGCCTGCCTATGGTTCATCATCCGAACAACAGACCTTAGGCTTCTTTCCTTTCATGTCTCTCTCCCTCTCATGTGACGAATCGGGACTGCGGCTCCTCCTTGACGCCATACAGCAGTGTATAAAACGTATTGCTGCAAAACAATTACTTTGGTGTTAAACATAACCAAATACATTGCAAGAGA
The DNA here is from genome assembly GCA_023531295.1 of Papaver armeniacum. Classification (NCBI taxonomy): domain Eukaryota; kingdom Viridiplantae; phylum Streptophyta; class Magnoliopsida; order Ranunculales; family Papaveraceae; genus Papaver; species Papaver armeniacum. Next base: position 21,981 of record JAJJWW010004627.1, read on the forward strand.
GACAACAATTCGCATTTTCATTCAAAAATAGATCAAATCCTAGAAACAACAACAGAAATAATTTGCATTTTCAGTCAAAAAAACATACCCTAGAAGAAAAAAAAGTTAACAACCACCACAAAACTTAAATCAAACACATCTGCATAGTAGAATAATGTAATTCAAACAAAACCCATATCATGATTACACTTAATTCTTAAATCAATCACACACCACCAACACAAACAAATTGTTCCCACTAAATAGTGTACCACAAAACAGAGTAAATTTTTTTTTTAAAAATAATACATTAAATGCTATTACACTTCTCTGCATTCTCTTTGCAACAAAGAAAAAATGATCATTAAAAAGAGAACCCATTTTTATGCAATCATGCAAAGGAAGATGAAGAAAAACAACACTTAAAAGAATACAAACCCGTACCTGTGCAGATGAAGATTGAAGAGTATGGTTTATTCAAAGATTCAAAAGCAGCTAAAATTGAAGATGATTTTGTTGTTGTTTTCCCACTTACTTCATCTTCTGAACTATTGAAGAGAAACCAATAACTGCTAGCTTTTTGTCTCTGAGTAGAAAACATGAACTACTTTTCAAAAGAAGATGATTTTGTTGGGAAAGGAAGTGTTTGTTTGGTAGTGATAAAAGGAGATGTTGGGTGGAAACAACATTTTCTAACTTAAGGGCGGCTAAAAAGTGGGGCGGAAACAATAAAGTAAATAACACAGGGATCTGTAAGCAAATATATGTAAAAATGGGGGGGGGGGGTGAAAAAAACAACAAATTGTTATTCAAGACCAGCATTAATCTGATCAAATGCAAAGTATCTTGCAATTGGAATCTGCATACATTCAAGACCAGCATTATAAAGGAAACTTATTGATCGCATTTACGTAGATGGAGATTTTTCATTTCTTTGATCTAGGGAGACGCTTTTGCTCCAGCAATTTACGTAGATGTGGTTCCTCTTGTAAAATATCTTGAAAACTGTCGCGACCTGGTATCTCTACTTTCTCCACATATGCAGTCATTCCTCTCGGCGTATGAATAGCAACCCACCAATCTGGATGTTTCACGTCTCTGGAGTAGAAAACTTGGGAAGACTCTTCAGCGAGAATCACGGGCTCGTCCGAAATATTGGTATAGCTTTTCAATCTTGAAAGATTTACCAAAGGAAAATCAGAATCCTGACAGATCTTTGTTCCATTCTCTACCTTCACCCAATCACAGTAGAAGACAGTTTCTTTAAATGTACCATAGTTCAACTCTAGGATTTGTCTGATCACCCCATACCACCGGGTTAGGTTAGTAACCGGTCTTTTGTCCCTTTTCGAGCTCCTAAAAGTGGTCGATGCAACCACGGTGACACCACTGTCTTGGGTCTTAGCCTTTTCCTGGTTTGCTTGGGAACAAAACTAAATCCATTCACACGGTATCTTTTGTACTCTTTCTGAGACACTGGACCTCTAACGTAACGCCACAAATCTGTATCCATTTTTTCTTCTGATCTAAGCTATGAAAGCGAAAAGAAAAACAACACATCAGCATACTGCATCATTATTACGCTAACAAACAGGAGCGCCAATGCAAACCTTTTCATACATCCAACTAAGGAACTTAGTTTGCATCTCGACTTCCTCCATTGCAACCCCATCAGCTTCACAGTTCTCGCAATAATCCCTACATTTAGCATACATAGTATTAAAATCTAAATAGAATAACCCATTGTCCACATACAAACAAAACACGGCCAACCAATACATGCAATAAACATCGAGACCTTCTGGATCATTCAGAAAAATTACCCACCGACGTATCTACATCCACTAAATAGGGCTCACATGAACCGGCTTTTCATCAAGCAGAGAACACACATCGTTGAATTTATGTTCATCCTTTAAGAAGGGCTCCAAATTTTCTTTGTGACCTACTTGATCGGCATTTTTCATGTGCTCCATGGCAAATCTAACACAGTCATCCATTTCAGTCGACTTCGTAATTGACCCTTCAATGTATCTGTTGTTATTTGGGATGTTTTTGCACTCCTTCATTGCCCTGATTCAGTATGTACATGTAAATTTCAGTACAAAAACAACAAAAATAAATAAAAATAAAGGACAAATGGTAAAATAACAATTCACCTTTCGAATGGGTACATCCATCGATACCTAACAGGTCCACAAACTAAGGCCTCGTCAGCAAAATGAACCATGTTGTGCACGCTTATATCAAAAAATCCAGCCGGGAAATACTTTTCGAGCACACACATGGCCTCTGCAATCATCTATTTAGCCTGGTTCAGATACTTTCTTCTAACCACCTTTGAGCACAAAATTCTAAAATCAAATTGACTTGTTGAAGCGCAGTACGCAAGCATTTCTCTCCTGGAAAGGCATGTTGAAGCAGAACAGGTAATAAGTACCCCATAATCACATGGTAGTCATGTGACTTCAAGCTTCTCAAGTTCAATTGCTCCATATTGACATTGTTACTTTTATTCGACAAAAAGCCTGTGGGAACTTTCAGATCTTTAAGAATCTGACAAAAATCGGTTTTCTCTTTTTTGCTCAAAACAAACAACGGAACCATCTCTACTCCTTTCTTTGTTTTCTTCTCTTTCCACTCTCCACAGTGTAGTTTATTCTCCTTCAATTTGTCACGATTATTCCATGCAACAATAGCCTTATTATCCTTATCAAAGATAGTGTAGATAATGTGTTCCATGACGTTCTTTTCTGTGTGCATCACGTCGGCACAATGCCGTATAGTCAACGCACAATACGACTCAAGTTCCCAAAGAATACAATTCTTGAAGAAAGCACCTGTGACAAGCTCAGAATCACCTTCCTCTTCATCATACTGATATCTCTTTCGTTTACCTGTCTTGCGGACCACTAACTTACCAGGTTTGTAATGAACATCGGCCAACTTCTCAAGCGACTGCGCTCCTGTTAGTCTCAGTGGTGCACTTTTATGCTCCTGTGTCTCTAATCCCAAAAGAGTCCCATCCCTAAATGGGTTCCTTGACTTAAGGAATATACGATAGTTAGTGTAAACAATCTTGCTGCCGTAACCTAGATGAGTACTTCGAGTTTCATCTGTGCAACAAACACACGCACAGTAGCCATGAGTGGTACATCCACTTAAAACACCTTGAGCAGGCAAGTCATGAATACCAAACATCAGAGTTGCTTTCAGAGTAAAATATTCTCTTTTCAAAGAATCAAAAGCTTGTACACCTTGATGATAAAGTTTTTTTAGCGTGTTGAACAGCGACCGCAAAAAAACATCAATGTCTTGACCCGGTGACTTACGCCCAGGTATCAACAGAGTCATCATTTTGAATTCAGACTTCATACACATAGAAGGCAGAAGATTATAAACCACAAGGATCACATGCCAAAAACTCCAACTCAAAGTATGTACACCATGAGGATTAAACCCATCTATTGATATTCCAAGCCAAACATATCTTCCTTCCGCGGCAAACAACGGAAACTTCAATTTCATTTTTGCCCACTGAGATGAATCGATTGGATGACGCATATATTCAGATGAAACTTGCGCTCGATCGTGCCACAACATTGCGTCTGATATCCAAGGTAGATAATACATTTTCTTTAGTTTTTCGTCAACAGGAAAGTAGCTCAGCACTTTGCAAGGTTCATTTTTCACCACAGGACCATCTTTGGTAGCATTCAACTTAAACCTCGGAGTGTTGCATACCAGACACTCTATTAAATCCTCATTCTCCCCGTAATACAGAATACAATTATTCTCACAAGCATGAATAACCTTCGCTTTCATCCCTAGATCCTTAAGCATTGACCTCATAGCATCATAGTTTTGGGGCAAATTGTTAGGTTTCGGAAGCCACTCTCTTAACAAATCCAACAAACTGTTGACACGATTACCCGAAATTTTATAAGTTTTCTTCACATTATGCAGTTCTACCATAGCAGAGAGGATTGTGAGATTGTCTTCACATGAAGGGTATAACTTCTTTGCCGCTAACGATTTGTACCTATTATAACGCTTCTCGACATCTGGATCTTCTAAGGGTTATTCTCCAATTTGTATTCCATCATGGTCATGATGAATACCAAAGGAAGAGTCAATAAAATCATTCAAATTCAAACAATCTGATTGCTTATCAGGCGTTTCTTCGACTACGGCCTTCCCCTTAGAACGACTTGTTGAAGCACCATCCTTTCTCTCACCATGTAAGCTCCAGGTGATGTATGTCTTGTCGACACCATTCTCATATAGATGGGTCCTAACAATCGAAAATCCACGTCGATGTCTATTATCACACTTCCTACAAGGGCAAGCACATGTTTTTGCACATGTACCATTTGCCATTGCAAAATCAATAAATTTTCTAACCCCTTCTCTGTACTCTGGGCTATAATTTTATGTTATACGCATCCAAGATTTATCCACAAAATTTGACATCCTACAAACAAGCAAAGTACTATGTCTTAGTAATTTAAGTTTATCAACTAAACCTAAAAATGTCAAAGATTAATCAATACACCACAATAGAATACAATTCACAACAACATCTATAATCCTCAATTTCTAAAACTAATAAACCCCAGATGTTGAAAAACAGTCGATTAAGAAAACAATAAAAGAAATACCTTAATAATTAGCTGAAGATAACCCAGGAGAATCGATAGATTCAGAAATCTTAATCAAACTCAATCCTTCTGTGATAACTCGATTAAGCTTAAATCTTTAATGAAATCGACGAGTCACAGAAGAATCGGTTGAATCAATTTTGTTGATGAAGTTTACAACAACTGAATCTCAAATTCAATCTGATAAATTTTCTGGTGAAATCGATGGCGGCTGCAGGGATATACCAAGAAGTCGGTGAGATGTGAAATAAATGGAGGTGAAAGATATGATGTAGTAATGTCTCAACCGTTTTTCTATCAACACATTAAGTTTTTTATCTACCTCCCAACTGAATCTTATTCTAATTTTCAGACATATTAAATGAAAAACTACTTTCAGATGATTTTAATTTTGTTTTCGGATTTTAATTTTGTTTTCTGATTTTCGGTAATTAAAATGAAGAGTTACAATGGGAAAAAAAATGTTGGAGAAAAAAGCAAGAATCGTTGGGAGGCTGGGTAGCCCTTGAGTGTGAGATGAAATTGGGAGCTGATAGTAGTAATAGAGGCGCTAATAGTAGTAATGAAGGGTAACAATGTAACTTGGTAATTTAAGTTGAGGATAGGAAGGTAATTACCCACAACCCTCTCGAAACTCTGTAATAGATACCAATTATTGCAACGATTATCCAACGTTACAAAGTTACCAACGTCGATACAACGTTACTTAAAAAATATCCGTTGCAAAATCGGGCGTTACTAATTCCCTGATTTCGTGTAGTGTATGCTGCTAATTAAATTGGTAATGAAGCTGCAGGATTGAGTTATGCTGCTAATTGAATACATCAGTGCAGTGTGCTGAGATATGGGGTCTAGAGTTGATTGTGTGTGTGTTGGTGTTGCAGCGAGAAGGAGAAATTCAAGAACTGAAATTGCAGAATGAGTCGTAGCTGAGTCATTGAGATATGAGGTGCTGAGATGGTTGTTACATCAGCAAGGAGTCATGGAAGGTGTAGCTGTGCAATGGTGGAATTGAAGCTAAAAGAGAGTGTTGATGGTATGCAGAGAAGTAGTGCAGTTCATGGTGATGTCTTGAGCTGAGCACAAGAGGATGATGTGTTGAGTTAGCCATGGTGTTGTTGGAAGTTGCCAGGGAATGTGTTACAAAAAGAGCAAGTAAAGATGGGTCTGGTTGATGTTGCAGCTGCAGTTCAAGATGTTGCAAGTGGTGGTTCCAATACAACTGAAATGGTGAATGATGCAAGTGATATATGAAATTATGAAGCTACAACGGTGGAGATGGTGAGCAGTAATATGAATGGAATGGTTTTGAGTTAACTGAATGCTGCTTAGATGCATGTGTAGGATGTATGTCATACAGGGAAGGAGTTGGTTTGGACGTGTTCCTAGTGGTGTTGATCAAGGCTAGAGTTGCTTGTCAGTTTCGCAAGACTGACAGGCTTAGCAATCTATATGGGCCTGTGGGTTAGAATGACTGCCAGAATTGGTCGGGCAGAGTATGTTTTGGCCTGACTCATGTCTGGAAATTGAGAAGCTGGTCGGTTAAGGGTTACATAAGTGGAACAACTAAAAAAAGAGAGATTATCTTCTTCTACTTTTCTAGGGTTTTAACATGAGAGATTTTATGTTTCTTCTTGTGATGAACTCCATTATATTTACCTAATTTTCTTTTGGTTAAGGAATAAGTTGGAATTCCAAACATGATTTTTATGCAATGAATTAGTTTTGTTTACATGCTTTATCGTTTATGATTCATCGTTGATATTGTTATATGATTTGAATGCTTGTTTGGTCGAGTCTAGAATCGATTGAGTTTGTTTTCATTTCTATTGCTAGATTAGAGTTTATTATATGCAAAAGTGATAAATTTCTGATTGCAAGTAGCATTGTAGTAGCAGGAAATCCCACACTACACCCCTCACTAGAATTCACACAATTAAGTCATTTTAAGATGAACAATTATACTCTTTATTGATTAAAACTCATTAATATTGCAAGATGGAAGGGAAAATAAGCAAAGAACTTTACAACCGCTCTAAACTTTCTCTCTCCTAATAACTTGCTCCTCACTCGAAAAAGATCTCCCTTCTTTTAAGCCTATTCGGCTCTTTATATAGGACATTACATAGTGGATGACAGCTAAGTTGTCCTTTATTTTCGGATCTGACTTGCGACATTCTCGCAAGTGTACAAATATAAAATCTCGCAACACTCCTAAATCTCGCTAGATCTTCACATCTTTCTCGTGTTCAGGCTTTCGTCATCCGTTGCGTCATTTATATTACTCATCTGCGATGTCTTCGCAATGTGTCGTTTATGGATTTCGCAAGGGTGTTGGTGTTGCGATATTCTGATCCTACATCTTGCCTCTTCTCATGTCTTCTCTGCGAAGAAGAGGATGTCATGAGAACTAATCTTTTCAAAATGCCGCAGTTGTTCATTTTTTCATACTTATCTGTTTTGACTTGATTCCGTACTTTTACATAAAATTTATTACACGTATCTCTTCTTCCATCCATTTCTTGACACGTCTTTTTCAACTGCTTTTTCTCAACCGTTCATGTCTACTCTTCGCATTAAATGTGTTTTCCTTTTCGAGAAATCTTCTCTATATATACTTTCCTTACTCATCTCTTCCTCTTTTTTACTTTCCTTCTAGTTTTTTCTGCAACTTTTCTTCAACATCTCTCCGTAATTTTCGTTTCTGCTACTGTAAATCTTCTTCTTTTTACTTCTTTTGATCTTCAATCTTCTCTTCATTCCCATACTTTGAAAGATGCCTCCAGTTGGTCGCAGATATGAAGTTCTTTTGGGAGAGGTTCAGAAAGATTTGCAAGAAAAGGGTTTCATATTATCCACTATTCCCAATCAAGAATCTAAATCCATTCTCTCTGCCAAACTGTTTGCTGATCATCATTGTGATGATCAAAAAATCATAATTTCGCTAGGTCAGATTCTCTCTGGTCTTCCCATTCCTCTCTATGACCCAGATCTTCCTTTGTTTTATGAAATTCTTGCTCATGCGAAATTCTCGCGAGCTATATACCAATTAAGCGGAGATTGTATCCGCTTAATGCTTGAGTTCGCCAACCGTGGTGCTGGTAGGGGATCTCTTTATCCCAAAGAAGTCAGAGATCCTAAATTTGAGGACTTAGAGATATCCGCTGAAAAATATTCGGTGGAGAGTTTCTTCGAAAATTATGAAATAATAAACATGAAGAACGATAGAACTCGCTGGGGTGCACGTTTGAAAAGAAGAGAAAATATTCCCAGCGAAAAAATACTTATGCAGGATATCGATTGGCATTCTGGCAAGAACAACGTTCCTCGTCATTCCAAAGACGACAAATGGTGCATCTTTCCGCTATTTTTGAATGGACCTTATATTTCAGGTTCAAATGTGCTCCCTGCGAATCTCGCCAGTTATCAGCCTTGGGTATTTAATTGGCCCGAGAAAGCAAAAGAGGTATGCTTCCTAAATTTCGCTCAATTTGTAATCTTCACTCCTTTTTATACCTACTAATCTTGGGAAATTTTCAGATTATCAAGTTGAGGAAAAGTTATAAAAGAAATGCTAAGGCGAGTACCCTAGCAACACTCCGTTCGATCACGAATGAAGTAAGAAATACTTTCTTTTATTATTTTTAACAATATTTTTGCCTCTATTTCTTATCTTCATTCGTGTGTGAAGGTTGGTGCTGAAGTTGTTGGAGAAGAGGAAAATTCTAAGGCTGCGAAGACCAAAGGTAAAGGTAAAAATTATCTTCGCAAGGAGAAGTCTACTGCCCCACATTCTAAGAAACGAAAGATCCATTCCTCTTCTCCTTCAAATCCTCAATCTAGCGAAAGTTCTGATGAAGACAATGATGATGTTTTCTCCCTACAAAGGAGAATCCTCTAACTGAATCTTCTATGGCGCAACTGTCTAGCATCTTCTCTGACTCCATGCAAGGAATTGGAGATGATCGCCTTTCTAGTACGTGCGAAGCTCTCGCAAGTATCTGTGATGCTTCTCTACTAGAGGGTGATGATTCTCTTCATGGGGTCTCCAGATCGGTGACTCCCAGTTTCCTAAATGCACTTGGTGTCTTGGTATGTCTTTGTTTCCTTATTTCTTCATAATTTCGATTTTAAGTTATATCTTGATAATTTCTTTACTTTCCTTTATAGTCCGGGAGAGCTTCCTTTGATGTTGCCTCAGATCTCGAGAAAAGGCGTAGCATTCTTGAAAAGAAGAATCTTCAACTTCGCAAGAAGAATGAAGAATTGGAAACTGAAGTTGTTGCTCTTCGCAAGAGAAATGAAGAATTTGAAAGTGAAACTGCTACTCTTCGTGAGAATACCAAACAACTGGAAGTTGATTCTTCTACTCAGAAGAATAAGATATCTAGTCTTCAAAGCGCCAATCAACAACTTTATGGTATGAGACTCTTCCCTTTTCCTTTGTTTTGTTCTCTCATTATTTTCCCTTATCTAACTTACCATTTTCGTAGACGTTTATAACCTTTCTGATGAAGCCATTCTTCTTCACTCATTTCCTGAACCTATGGATAATGATACTCTTCTTGCTCATCTCAACGATTCTTTGGATAGTTTTTCAAATAACAAGATTAAATCTCTTCCTCTAAACGAACTTTAATTCAAATTTCGCCTCTTAGAAATTGATCATAGATCTAGTTTAGGTTTAGCCAACCAACTTAAACATCTGTATCTTAGTTCTAAAGAGAAAATTAATATTTTAAGGAAGAAGATTAGTGATCTTATAGATGACAAAGATCGCATCGCTAGTCAAGGTGCTCAAGCATTAGTGAAATTCCAAAAAACTCTTCTTGAAGTTCAAGTTGGACGGGATGAATCCATCCGCAAAAATGCTATGCTTAGCGAAAGAGAGAATCAAATTCGCTTCCTTCTTTTCATAAACAATGACGATGAATTCGCTTGGGCTGCGAAGGTTCTAGATGACGCCAGAAATAATTTAGGTGTTAACGTTAGCCTTCAAGCGGAGCATACGGCCTTGATTAGGGATATGATTTCTGATAAAGAAGGTTGTTAATTATTCTTCTTTATTTTACTGTTTATTTTTCATGAAAACTGTCATTAAGTTGCTAATTCATTGTCATATGTTCGCAGAGGCTGAGGAGAGATTTCGCAAAAGAATTGAAGAGCTTGAATCTGAGAAAGAACAGCTCGCAAAGAACTTTTCTCTTCGAAATGACAAATATTCCAAATTGAAGAAGCAACTACAAATTATTGTAGCGAATTTCAAAAATGATGTTGTTCTCTTTCGCAATCAGACTATTAAGACAGTCTGCGATGACAACAACATTCCTCATTCTTCATACCCTTGTCTTCTTGACGAAATCCCTGAGAATGTGCCTTCTTTGGATATCTCTGACAGCGATGCTAGCGAAGAAGAGGAATCAGATGAAGGTGAAGGTGAAGAAGTAGAAGAATCTGATGAAGACGAAGAAAATGAAGAAGAAGAATCAAACAAGAAATAATTTTTTTTCTTTTTCTTCTTTCTCTTTTTGTAATATCTGTACATTCCTTCTTTTAATCTTCTATTTTTGTAATCTTTTCCTGCGAATTTCTTGGATCTTCAAATATTGTCTCTACCTTTGTTGTTCCTTTCTGCACATGTTAAAAGAACAATTCTTTTTTGCAATATAGTTAGTCAATATATTATCAATCTTTCATTTTATGAGAGCGTAAATCTATCATATGAAGACAAATAACATGTTTTTATTCTATACATTCCCATACTTGCCTCTGTTATTTGCGTTCAAATGAGAGATTAAGCAAATTATTTTCGAATAGTGATATGTGTTCATGCCTCAATCTCGCAGCTGTTGCTGCTGAATTTTCGCAAGTAAGGGAATCTTGGTTTCTTCCAAGATTTCCTTTTTTTTTTTTTTTTTTACATATGTGGTCTTATTTTGCCTTCCTAGTTAAAGGTCTTACTGTGCCACCCCTTGTCATTGCGACAAAATCGCAGGACGTCTTTACACTTTCATGTAAGGACCCATTGATCTTGCCTTAACATTTCTTTAGTATTTTTGCCTCTGCAGGATGGTTTTGTTGCGATAATATGACAGGCCTAAAAATCCTTGCGAAAATAAAGCCCCATGACATTGCCGTCTTGCGACGAAATCGCAGGACGTCCTTACATTTTCATGTACTGACCCATTGATTTCGTCTTATCTTTATTTTTTGTATTATTGCCTCTTCAGGATTGTCGCACAAATATGACAAGCCTAAATTTCCTTGCGAAATAAAGCCTCATGACATTTGCGTCTTAAGACACTTATCAGCTCCCTAATGGAGGGTGCCTCCCTTATCATCTCCCTGGTTGCCCCTTCAAGGAGGCGTACTTCTGCCATACAAGGCTAGCTCCCCCCATCCGGTCTTAACAACAACTAGTTGTTTTCGCAGCCTCTTATCCCTTTTGCCTATAGGGCTTATGGTTACGAGACTGCATCCTAAGTGGAGTTTTCTTCGGGCCGAGTGCAGCATTTGCCGAGACTTGCCAAGAATGGCCGAGACACTTCAAATGCCCCAGGAACTCTTGGCTCAACCGTGTACCTCGGCGCCTTGGTCAAATGTTGACTCCTTAGAAAAGACCCTCGGTCGTCCAATCTAAGTCATAAGCTTAGATTGAAAATCCAAGGTATCTCCCCTGGATGGGCTTTATTGACCCCAATTCTCCATGACTCAAGTTCCAGGGGCGGTGTAACCTTTTCCCTGACCCATGCAATAGGTACCCCCTTCTGTGACGCACTTTAGGTCTTACATTTGCCTCTTACGAAATTTTGATTTCGCGAACTAGGGTGTACACCATAGTTGGTTGCCTCTGTCTGATTAATTTGTTGATTCTTCTGCATATAAATTATTTTATAATTTCGCGATCGCGTCTTTAAATTTCATAAAATATATTCTCTTATTCTGCATAACAACTTCCTTTCGCAACCTCATCTCCGCTATTCATAAGAAAGATTTTTTTTTTTTTTTTTTTAAATGAACCCATCATACATTTTTCTTTCACCTCCCAACTTCTTCTTCGGCGGTCAACAAGTACATTCATTATTTAAGTCTCTTATTTCTGCTACTTTCTGCCTCTGCATTTTTGAATTTTCCTGTCATTTTCTTGTCTGTTGCGAAGCCTTCGCCACTTCCTATCATATATTGGTTTCACAACATTTCTTCCTCTCTCTATTCTATTACATATACCATTAATCTTTCACCTCTTTGTTTTTCTTTGATGTTGTGTTTCCAATTCTTCTTCTTCGCAGCTCTTTCTTCGCAAGATTCTATATCAATTTCATAACACTTCTTTCCTTCAACCCAATCTCCCTTTATGATGCCAACACCAGTGGGATGACAAAACTTGATACATTGATGGAAAGTCGATGCCACACCTAAGATCTCATGTAACCATGGTCGTCCGATCAGTGCGTTGTATGGTGATTCCACATCAACTACACAGAATAAAATTTCAGAAGATAATCCTTTCAGTGGAATTCGCATATGAACTTCTCCTTTTGGCTTATTTGCAGTACCGTTAAAACCATAGATTTTGTACGTTGAAGGTATTGGATCTTTATCTTTCCCTCCCATAGTTTTATAAGTATAATAAAAAATAATATTCACATAACTCCCAGTATCAATCAAAATTCTGTTGATTGCCCATGAATTCTCAGCTTCATCATCTTCATCTTCGCTAGGTTTTGGGTTGATCTCCAATCTTACCACCAATGGGTTGTCGTGCATTTCTCCACCCTCAGGTACTTCTTCTGCGGTAAAAGAGATAGTCTGCTTTTGCCATTCTTCTAGTGGCGATGTCTTCGCAATGTTCATTATTTCTTTATCATCGGCATCTCTTGCGAAAACCCTGCTGAGAGTGTTATCGTGAAAATCTTCAATCGTCTTGTATGAGTGTACGATGGAGTTACAAAACAGATTCTTCGCCTTTGCGCCAACTTCAATCACAAATGTTTCTCTTTCTTTTGTTTTATTTGGCTTGTGAATATCTGGAAGAGGTGGTAATTCTTGAGTTTGCGTTTGTCCTACTAGAAAGTGATTTAATTTTCCCCGATCTATCATCCTGAGAATGATTCTCTTTATATTTCTCGAGTTATTTGTTGTATGTCCATGGAAATGATGATAAGAGAAAATTCATTACTTTTGTAGCTTGGAGGTGGTTCACTTCCCATGTTCCATAGTGCGGGTATGTTTTCCATTAGGATTATAGCTTCCCATATCTTCTCCACACTAGCATTCAAAGGTGGCATTTTGATTCCTTCCCATATTATCTTAGGATTTCGTTTTGTCCTCTCGTGAAAACTTTGCCTCTGATTCGAAGGCTGATGACCTCCATAAGTTTCTTGTGGCTGATGACCTCCATACGTTTCTTGTGGCTAATCAAGTCTTTGGATTTTGTTATTTCCACCACGGCTATAGAAGTTTCTCTCTCTCTCAAATTCTTCTTGATCACGGCTCCCCATAGCTACTATCTTTTGCTGACCATCTCCCATTATCCTCTCTTGTTGCCCTTGCGAGGTGCTCGCCACTGTATTTATTAACTTGGGTAATAAGATTGCATTCATTTTGCTCTTGAACTTGTGTTCGCAATGGGGTATGATTCCATCTCATTTTGCTTTTCCTCAAGAGCAATATACTCCTCCTGTAGTTCTCGCAACTCAGTCATTGTGATTGTATTTTTGATTCTGAAAATCTGAATGTATAACAAGTTGGTTGCGAACATAGCATTGATGAATGATAGAATGAGATATCTTTCGTCCACACGACCAGCCATATCACTACACATTGTCTTCCATCTCATAGTTAGGTGCTTCAAACTTTCGCCAACCCTTTGTTTCAGCCCAAATACATCTTCAATGCCAGGTCGCGAGGAATTGTTAATTATATACGCTCCTAAAAATATAGCTTGCAAGTGGTTGAAAGATGTTATAGTGTTCTTTGGAAAACCTTCAAACCATTTTAACGCCTCTCCTGTTAAACTTGATGTGAAATACTTGCATAATATTGCATCATGGTTCTCCCATTGTAGCATACATCTCACATAAGCTTTGATGTGTTGGACTGCACAAGTTGTTCCATCAAAAATGCTGGTTAACGCAGGAAGATTGCATTTTGGGGGTATTCCTCCTAATTGCACTTCTTGTGTGAATGGAGTTTTCGCAGCTTCCTCTATGGCTTCATCTAATTGTCTCTTACCTCCTCCTCTTTTATTATTTATCATTCCTCTCATTTACGCTAACTCTCTCAAAATTTGTTCATTTATACTAGAATTTGGATCCATTGGTCTTTTCAACTCCGCCTCTCTTCTCCTGCGTTCATCTCTATTTTGACTTTCTTGTTCATCATTTTCCTCTCGTCTTTCTCTGCGATCTTCTCTTTCACTTCTTTCATTAATTCGCACACCGTCATATCTCTCATTTTCTCCTCTTTGCCGTCTTTCAGTTCTCCTTTGTACTCTATCATACTCTTCATTGATATTAGCGTTATTGCGGTTTCGCTCACGCCTCCTTTCTCGATTATCATGGTTATTCTGTCGAATTTCCTCTTGTAGCTCTTGCTCTTCCACTTCTGCACTTAGTCTTTCTCTCTCGCGAGCTAAATGTGTTTGTTCAGTGTAGTGTCTTTCAATTTCATCCTCAATTGCTCGTTCATTTCTTTGTATTTCTCTCCCATGTAAAATTCTCCTTCCTTATTCCTGATTTTCTTCGCCAGCTTGATTATTTCGCCCCTGACGGTGTCTATTTCTTTGAATTCTATCATTCTGCTCGTTTTGAAGAATTTCAGCACGTTGAATATAACGATTTTCCAATACTTCTCTTCCTTCGCGACGTTCTTCGCCTGGATTTTGTACTGCCTCTTGAGTTTCTTCATTAGCATTTTCTATAGGAAAATTTTGTCTTATTTCTTCTCTAACTGATCTTGAACGTGATCTTGTAGTGCTTCTTGACCTCCTATTTTGTAATCTTATGTTTTCCATCCTCAATTCATGATTTTGCCTTGTCAAATTCGCACGTTCTTCTGCTTCTAACCGCCTTTCTTCATGTATTGTTTTCCTCAATGCCTCTAACGCTGTAATCTCTTCATTTTCATGAATTATCCCTTCAATTACGTTTTGGTCTCTCTCCTCTTGTCCATTGCCTCCTAATTGCTGCTCTTCTCCCATTTCATCTACAGAGTCTGACCGCCAAGTATGTACACTCACTCTGTCGTAATCCACAGTTCTATTTTGTACTGGTGGTGTATGCTGAACTGGCGGTGGAATTTGATCTTCTCTATTGTTCCGTGTGTTCATTCTTGAAGATTCCCCCATCTCATATCTCCTTTCTCCAGCAAGTCTCCTACTCCTTCTAACAGTTGTTTGTTGTTTTGATGCATGTCTTCTTCTAGCCATTTTTCACTCTTAATGAATTGTTGAAAATTATATGAAATTCCTTCCCTATTATTCCAAATTCTTTCAAATCACAATATCAATCTTCAATCAGTCCCTGTTTATAGCGCCATATGTAGTAGCAGGAAATCCCACACTACACCCCTCACTAGAATTCACACAATTAAGTAATTTTAAGATGAACAATTATACTCTTTATTGATTAAAACTCATTAATATTGCAAGATGGAAGGGAAAATAAGCAAAGAACTTTACAACCGCTCTAAACTTTCTCTCTCCTAATAACTTGCTCCTCACTCGAAAAAGATCTCCCTTCTTCTAAGCCTATTCGGCTCTTTATATAGGACATTACATAGTGGATAACAGCTAAGCTGTCCTTTATTTTCGGATCTGACTTACGACATTCTCACAAGTGTACAAATATAAAATCTCGCAACACTCCTAAATCTCGCTAGATCTTCATATCTTTCTCGTGTTCAGGCTTTCGTCATCCGTTGCGTCATTTATATTACTCATCTGCGATGTCTTCGCAATGTGTCGTTTATGGATTTCGCAAGGGAGTTGGTGTTGCGATTTTCTGATCCTACAAGCATAATTGTGAATATTGCTTGTAGTGATCGTACATCCTAGTAGTCACAAGTGGATCATAATCTTTGTTAAATCGGATTAGTGCTTTTACACGTTCGATTGCTTTGATTGGCCTGATTTCATAGAACTTAATGCATCTAGGGAATTAAACTTGATTAGTGCTTTTACACGTTAGGTTGTTCTCTTAGATAGAACTCATACTCGCATCTTTTAATGTGTTTGTTGATGACAAGAGGAAATTAGCGGGATATTCTTGCGATCAAGGTATCCCAGGGCTTTTGATTAAGTTGAGATTAAATATCAATTCTAGTTTTTGTTAAGAATACATGTTTTTGAATGAAAACTAATCCTTGACCAATATCTTTATCTTATTGATTTGGTTGTTTATTTTCTTGTTTTTATTTTATTTTATTTTAGTTTATAAAAATCAAAAATCCTTGTTTTACATAGGAAATCGAAACAATTTGACAACCCAAGACCTCTATGTGGGAACGATCCTTTCTTTCCCTTGCTATATTATATATTTTGAGTAATGAGAAAGTAATATTATTTTGGAAGCATACGACAACGATCATTTAGAGTGTTCGTACATTCTCTGATCAAAATCTTCTCATAATATTAACTCTCTTGTGCTCGAAACTCAAGTTTATTGAGCTAAGAATTCATTAATATTCAAGGAAGAATATTTGTCATTAAGGATGGTTGCAGTATTGATAAATTGTTGTGTGCACTTTATTTAATTTTTAATTTTTTTTTCTTCTTTTCAGTATTGGGTTCCGAAGCCCATTAGATAAATCAGTTCCAAAAAGGGTACACGTACCTTTTGCCTCGTGCAAAACCCTAATTTCTAAGTCGGGTCATGAACTTTCGTACATCCCATGGAATATCTTTTCCTTTATACATCATAACTTATGATTGAGAAATTCTCATCCAAGGTTCCGCAACCAAGCATGTCTCCTATGTCTTGAATTCTTGAAATCATGGAGAAAGCTCTTAATCATGATGGTATTGAAACAAGAGGAAGGAAGAGAACGCTGGTAGATGACAAAGTTATTAATTCATCCGAAATTACATATGATGTGAATTGCTACTTTACCTATGATCATCAAGATGTTGAACAAGAATAGATGATTTCTTCTTATATTGTTTATGATTTTCTTAAACAATTTGAAGAAACAAAACTAGAACTTGTTGAAACACTAAAAAGTTTAGACATGGTAAAGACTGAGTTGAAAAAGGTTTCTACTGACCTTGTTCTCATGAAATCTCATGTTCGTAAACTACTCAATGAGGATATTTTCTCTGAAGAGCTCGTGGATACAGTTGATGACAAATTCAAGGTTCTCAATACCAATGAAGAGTCCGTAAAAATCTAGGTTATTTTGTATTCTTCTATTTGGTTATCTATGAAACTTATTTTGAGGATTTTATTCTTAAGAAGGATAACTAGGGTTTGCATGTTTTTAGATCTATTTATTTAAAATCTAAAGTTGTTGGAAGATGAACTTGCAGTATGTAATCATTATTGGTTTAATTATTGCAAAAATCTTATGAAATATTTGTGCTTTTACGTTCTCGTAAATCGAGCTAATATTTCATATATGCTAAGAAGTTAAATCTATTATGTTTTAATAAACGGAAAATAGAACAAACGCTATGAGATTTTTCTCGCAGTATTGATCTTTTTGATCACACTTTTGTGGTTCGCTGCTTGACACACTCCGTAAGATTCTCTTATGTTGAGTAAAATCGAGCAAAATTATCTCGTTGTTCGTAACTGGCCTTGAGATTAATTTATCTCGATACTATGGATACAAATCCTTATGATTTGTTAATGTCCACAAATCCTTTTTTTCATGAAAAGTAAGTTCACGCATGTTGTTCTCTCGGGAATGGAATTTTATGGGGGAGAGTTCTTAAATGAACTTGTGCTTAATTGATATATCTTTGTGGGGAGTGTGGTTGTGGAATTATAAAGGGAATGCTTGTATTTTTTTAATCTCCTAGGATGAGCGCTAAGTATTTATTACTATGTGATATCATCTAAACAAGTTGATATGAGGAGTTGCATTTTCACTATGTTATTATGTAGTATCTCCATTTTCCTTAAGCTTGAGATATCTGAAAACGCTGGGGGTATAACAACCACACCCAATATTTCGTTTGTAAATTTGTATGGACTAAACTACAATATAATTCTGAGAGCACCAACTTAAAAGCGAGACTCAATCAAGAAAGATATCAAAGAGCTTTATCTCTTTCTCAGTGCAATCAGTAAATCAACTAGATAGGAATCCGTCAGACTGATTGATATGAGAATAACTTGGACGATACCAAAGACCAATGCCCAAGTTTCAATCAAGTTCTGTCCAACAAAAAAGGTCGGATTTATCAACTGTGATTGAACTACGCACAAACTGTGATATTTCAATTATATAAACAAATATAATGCGAAAAAGAAATAACACAGACAATTTTGTTAACGAGGAAACCGCAAATGCAGAAAAATCACGGGACTTAGTCCAGATTTGAACACCACACTATATTAAGCCGCTACAAACTCTAGCCTACTACAAGTTAACTTCGGACTAGAATGTAGTTGAGCCCTAACCAAATATCACGCCGATTAAGGTACAGTCGCGTTCCTTACACATTGATCGGATTTTAAATAGTGGTAAGAAAGGTTTGTCGTTCACTCGGACTCGATGAGATTGATTTCAGGTTTAATAAACAAAATAATAAAAATAAAGAAAGTTAATATACAAAAGTGGACGAGATGAAGAATTTACTGGGACTTAGGATTCCGCCAAACTCATAACTTAAGGTTCAAATATCAATTCCTTTAACAATTATAGCTCAATATAAAGTTTCATTGACTCTAATTCATTGCCTAAAGTAGATTTCGAAAGTAATGGTTGTAAATCTAAAGTAAGAGATGTAGGACCAGAATATCGCGACAGCAATATTTCGTGAGATTAATAAACGACTACGTCGCGAAGGAGTCGCATGGAAATAAATAAATGACGTAATGGATGATGACAGTCAAAACATGAGGAAAGTGTGAAGACTTGGAGAGAATTAGGGTGTTGCGAGGACAAGCACTTACACACTCGCGAGGATTCGCGAGTCGTTCGAAAATAAAGGACAGCTTTAGCTGTCATCCGCTATGTAATACCCTATATAAAGGGTCGAGTAAGTCTGTTGAGAAGGAGGTCTCTTTGAATTGTTAAGCAAGTCATTAGGAGAGAGAAAATCAAGAGTGATTATAATTTCTTGAGCTCTGTTCTACATTTCTTTGTAAACCTTTCAAGAAAACAATTAATAAAACACATTATTATTCATCTTCAAATGTATTGATTAAGCAAATTCGAGTGAGGGGTGTAGTGTAGGTTTTCCTGCAACTATATGCGCTAGAAACAGGGAGAATTTGGAGTAAGAGAAGAGAAATTTGATACAATTTTTAAGAATTTACCAAAAGAAAGAAATGGCTAGAAGGAGAAATGTACCAGAAGGACAAACAATCGTGAGAAGAAGCGGGAGACTTGCTGGTGAAAGGAGAAATGAAAGGGGAGAATCATCAAGGATGAACATAAGAAATGATGAAGAAAATCAAATTCAATCGCCAATTCAACTGATCGCAAACACAACTATGGATTATGATAGAGTAAGTGTACACACATGGAGATCGAGATTCTATGGAGGAAAGAGAGGAAGAGCAACAACAGATAAATAATGGACGAGGAGATAGAAATCGAGAAGAAATGGGAGAAACAATTCGTGGAAATGAAGAGATCGTGACATTAGAAACATTGAGACAAACAATGTATGAAGAAAGGCGGTTAGAAGCAGAGGAACGTGCAAATTTAACAAGGCAAAATCATGAGTTGAGAATGGAAAATGCGAGATTGCAAAATAGAGGATCGAGAAGTAGTGAGATGAAGATCAAGTTCGGTCAGAGAAGATAGGAGGAGAACATTACCTGTAGAAACTATTAATGAAGAAAATTTGGAAAGAGAACCAAATCTTGGTGAAGGATGTCGCGAGAGAAGAGAAATAGAAGGAGATCGTTATGTTCCACGACCTGAGACTGTACAAAATGGCCAAAATGATGGAAATCAAGGAGATAGGCAACCTCAAGAGCAGAATAATCCAGTGATGAAGAAAATCGGATAGAAGGAAGAAGAATATTGCATGGAAGAGAGGCACGAAGGAAACAAAAGGAGATCGAAAATGACATTGAAAAACACTATGTTGAGCAAGCACGTCTAGCTTTCGAAAGGGAAAGATTGAGGGCAGAAATAGAAGAACGTGAATTTGAAGAGGCAATTCGGCAGAATAATCATGACAACCGAGAAAGAAGGCGCGAGCAAAATCGCAATAAGGAAAATATCAATGAAGAATATGAAAGAGTGCAAAGGAGAGTCGATAGACAACCGAGAAGAGAGATTGATAGATATAATGGTGTACAAATTCGCGAAAGAAATGAGGGGGAGAAAGCCGCAGAGAGAAAGGAGAGAAGAAAGTGATGAGCCGAAAATATAAGTAGACATGAGCGCGAGAAGAAGAGAGGTGGAATTAAAAATACCAATAGATTCAAATCCCGAGGCAAACGAACAAATTTTGAGAGAATTGGCAGAGATGAGAGGAATATTGAACAAGTAGAAGAGAAAGAGGAAGAAGACAGTTAGACGAAGCCATCGCAGAAGCTGCGAAGAATCCCTTTACATTGGAGGTGCGATTAGGAGGAATACCCCAAAATGCAACTTACCAAATATAACTAGCATTTTTGATGGGTCAACTTGTGCAAGTACAACACATCAAGGCTTACGTGAGATGTATGCTATAATGGGAAAACCATGACGCTATATTGTGCAAATACTTCGCGTCGAGTTTAACGGGGAAGCGTTGAAATGGTTTGAGGGTTTACCAAGGAATACAATCACATCATTCAATCATTTACAGGCTATATTCTTGGGGGCGTATATAAGTAACAACTCTTCGCGACCTGGCATTGAAGATGTATTTGGGCGAAAACAAAGAGTTGGCGAGAGCTTGAGACATCCGACAAGTAAGATGGAAGACAATGTGTAAAGCGAAATGGCGGGACGGGTTGATGAAAGTTATCTCATACTATCATTCATAAATGCTATGTTCGCAACCAACTTATTATATGTCCAAGTTTTGAGTCAAGAATACGATCACGATGACCGAATTGAGAGAATTGCAAGAGGAATATATTGCTTTGGAGGAAAGGCAAAATGAAGTAGAATCGTACCCAGTTGCGAATACAAATTCAAGTGCTGCGAATGCAAGTCTCATTACCTAGATTAATACAAACAATGGCGAGCACCTCGCAAGGGCAACAAGAGAGAATGGTAGATGATAAAATGTACCAAAATTGGTAGCTATGGGAAGTCGCGATCGAGAAGAATTTGAAAGAGAAAGAAATTTCTACAACCGTGGCGGAAATAATAAAATTCAAAGGCTTGATCAACCGCAAGAAACCTATGGAGGTCAAAGGCATAATTCGCAAGAGACTTATGGAGGCCGGAGGCGTAATTATCATAGAGGACAGCGAAGTCACGAGTAGTGTGGGAGGAAATTAAAATGCCGCCATTGAATGCCGGTGTGGAAAAAATATGGGAAGCAATACTTTTGATGGAAAACATACCCGCACCATGGAACATGGGAAGTGAACCACCACCTCGGAGATAGAAGTCACGAGTTCTCTTCTTACCACCGCTTTCATGGGCACCTAACGAATGACGCAAAAACATCAAGAGAATTATCCTAAGAATGATTGATCAAGGAAAGTTGAATCACTTTTTAAAAGAAGAAGAGAAAGTTCAACATTTACCACCACCACCGGCAAAGGGAAAAGAAACATTTGTTATAGAAGTTGGGGCAAAGGCTAAAAATTTGTTTTGCAACTCGATTGTACACTCATACCGCACTATTGAAGATTTTCATGACAAGTGTACTTAGTAGAGTTTTCGAGGAGGGATGTTGATGATAAAGAAGTGATGAATGTTGCGAAGACATCGCAGCTTAAAAGAGTGGCAATTGCAGATTATTTCTTTCTCTACCAAGAAGTACCCAAAGGAAGAGAAACACATGATATCCCATTAGTGGTAAACCGGAAATTAATCCAAAACCTATTGATGGCGAAGATGATGAAGCGAAAAATTGTTGGGCAATCAATAGAATATTAATTGATATGGCAGTTCAGTCAACATTCTTTTCTACCATACTTACAAAACTATGGGAGGAAGAGATGAAGATTTGATCCCTTCAACATACAAAATATATGGTTTCAATGGTACCGCGAACAAGCCCAAAGGAGAAGTGCACATGAGGATACCCTTGCAGGGGTTATCAAGCGATATTTTGTTTTGTGTAGTTGATGTGGAATCTCCTACAATGCATTGATTGGAAGACCATGGCTTCATGAAATTCGGGTGTAGCATCGACATACCATCGGTGCATAAAATTTCCACATCCTAGCGGTGTCGGAATTATAAAAGGAGATTGGATAGAGGGGCAAAAATGTTATGAGGTGGATGTAGAGAGTCTGCGAAGAGAGAACAAGACAAAAAAGAAAGGTTGGAGGAAGAATGTAAAGGATGAACAAAGAAAAGAAAGACTAATGCTAGATACCATAGAAACAAAAGAAGAAGAGATCTTTGCGAAGTGAATGCACAAAAGCAATCGAATATCATGATGCAAAGGAGACATTGAAATGTTGGACTGATGCGGAGGCAGAAGGAAGTAAGAATAAAAGGTGTAAAAAATTAATAATTGCGAGAAAAGATAACAATTTAGTAGTGAAAGCATGATAAGGATAAGAAGCAGAGATGATGGTTGCGGAAAAATTGTGCGAGAATCTCGCCATGAAGAATGTGTACAAATCTATTGAATAATTGAAATGAGATTGTGCGATAACTTCACAGACAAATGATTGAATAAATTGATAAAATGAATGAGTGAGTGAATGGGACAAACCTTTATGGCGTACACCCTAGTTCGCGAATGATATTTCGCAAGAGGCAAATGTAAGACCTAAAGTACGTCATATAAGGGGTATCTCTTAACATGGCTCGAGGTGGAAGGTTACACCGCTCCCGAAACCCGGGTCATGGAGATTTGGGGCCCATGAAAGCCTATCCGGGTAGATACCTTGGATTTCCAACTATATATATATAAGGTTATACCCTGGTTGGACGCCCGAGGGTCTCTTCCAAGGAGTCAGTGTATGACCAAGGCGCCGAGGTACGGTTGGTTGAGTCAAGAGTGCGGGGAGCATGGAACTTCCTTACCACTCTTGACAAGTCTTGGCACATGCTGCACTCGGCCCGAAGAAAACTCCACTTAGGGTGCAGTCTCGTAACCATAAGCCCTATAGGTATAAGGGATAAGAGGCTGAAAACAACTCTTGTCGTTAAGACCAGGATGGGAGGAGCTAGTCTTGTATGGCCGATGTACGCCTCCTTGAAGGGGCAACCAGGGAGAAGATAAGGGCGGCACCCTCCATTAGGGAGCTGATAAGTGTCAAAAGACGCAAATGTCATGAGGCTTTATTTTCGCAAGAAAATTTAGGCTTGTCATATTTGTGCAATGATCCTGCAGAGGCAATAATACTAACGCGAGGGTAAGACGAGATCAATGGGTTTTTACATGAAAATGTAAGAACGTCCTGCGATTTCGCCGCAAAGACGACAATGTTACTGGATTTTATGGTCGCAAGAACATTTAAACCTGTCATATTGTCGCAAATATAATGTCCTGCAGAGGCAAAAATACTTAAGAAATGATAAGACAAGGTCAATGGGTCATTATATGAAAGTGTAAAGACGGCCTGCGATCTTGTTGCAATGAGGGGTGGCAAAATAAGACCTTTACTTAGGAAGGCATAATAAGACCACACAAATAATGATAAGGCAAGATCAATAGATTTCTTAATCCATGAAGATATCTTGCGATCTTGTCGCATTGATAATGTGCAAAGTCAAAAAAAAAAAAAAAAAAAAAAAAAAAAATAATCATATATATATATCTCGCAAGAATAAAAATATTTTATGTAACTCGCAAAAGTTGATTATATTTTATGTAACTCTTTAAAGTTGATTATATCTTTGGACAGAGGCAAGTGTGAAGTTATAATTACAAAGAAGGGTTGTTTGATTGATATATCGAACAAAGGAAGCAAAAGTTGAAATTCACATTCAATAGTCAAAGATATATGTATACAGATACTACAAGAAATGAAAGAAGAAAAAGAAGTTATTTCTTTGCTGGTTCTTCTTCTTCATCTGATTCTTTGGTTCCATCACTCTCGTCGCCAGATTCTTCTTCTTCATTAGCTTCACTATCGAAACATCCGAGACAGGCAAGTTCTCAGGGAACTTCTTCAGCAAGAAAAGGATATGAATGAAGAGGAATGTTGTGATCATTACAAACTATTTCCATAGCTTGATTACGAAAACGAACATCATCATTATTAAAATTTGCCACTGTAGTTTGGAATTGCTGCTTCAATTTAGAATATTTATTCTCGCGAAGAGAGAGATCCTTTGCATGAGTCGTTCTTTTCGGTTTCAAGCTCTCCAATCCTTTTTGAAATCTCTTTTCGATTCTGAAAAAGATGAGAAAATGAGTTAATGATAATAGTACAAAAAGAAAAAGAACAGAAAAGTAAAGTAAAAAAGTGTAATAAACAACCTTCTCTTTCAAAGATCATATCCTTGATCAAGGTAGTTTGCTCGGCGCGAAGACTAACATCTACACCTAAGTTATTTCTAGCATTATTTAGAACCTTCGCAGCCCAGGCAAATTCATCATCATTATTTATGACAAAAAGTGAACGAATTTGGTCTTCTCGCTCGCTAAGTATGGTATTCTGACGAAGGAGTTCATCTCGCTCAACTTGCACATCAAGGAGAGATTTTGAAATTTTTCTAAAGCCTCGTGCACCTTTGTTAGTAATGCGATCTTTTTTCATCTATGAGATCACTAATTTTCTTCCTTAAGGTTTTGGCTTTCTTCTTGGAATCAAGGTACATTCGCTTAAATTGATTGGCTAAATTCAACCCTGGATCTATGTTCAATCTCTAAGAGGCGATGTTTGGTTTGAAGTTCATTTAATGGAAGGGAATCGATTTTATTTGATGAACTATTTAAGGATTCGTTGAGATAAGTAAGAAGAATATCATTATCCATAGGCTCGGGAAACGAATGAAGAAGAATGGCTTCTTCAGAGAGATTATATATGTCTGCGAGAATAATAAATCAGGAGTAGAAAAAACAAATGGAAAAATGAAAACGATTTGAAGAGAAAGAATTCTATACCATATAGTTGTTGATTTGCACTTTGAAGAGTAGATACTTTAGTCTTCTGAGAATCAAGCTCGGTTTCCAATTTTTGAATTCTCTCATCTTTATCGCGAGAAGACGCAACTTCAATTTCTAATTCTCGGACTTTCTTGTTAAGTTGAAGGTTCTTCTTTTCAAGGTTATTGCGTCTCTTCTCAAGGTCTGAGGCAACAACAAAAGAAGCTCTCCCTGACTATAGAAGAAAATAAAGAAATAATTAAAACAAAACTCAAAAGTGAAATCACAAAGAAACAAAGGAATATGAACATACCAAAGCATTGAGAGCATTTAAAAGACTAGGAGTCATTGTTCGGGAAATTCCGCGAAAAGACTCAGTGTCCTCCAATAGTGGGGCGTCGCAGATTTTGGCGAGAGCTTCGCAAGTAGCGGATAAATTATCATCTCCCAGTCCTTGCATAGGATCAGAAAAAATACCAGATAATAGCGACATAGCCTAAGTATTTGAATGAGTCCCCTTAGCAGAATAGATATTGATCTCATTTTCATTTTCTGAGTCCTCGCTGACTTGGGAATTAGAATGGGAGGGAGATTGAACTTTTCGTCTTTTAGAAGATGGACCAGAAGATTTGTCCTTGCGAGAAATGGCCTTATTCTTGCCTTTAATTTTCAAAAAGATTAGCTTCTTCATCATTAATCTTTGCGGTTTCAACTTCTTCAACACCAATCTTCACACACGAATAAAGATAAGAAACAGAGGCAACAATATTGTCTAAAATAACAAAATAAAATGTTTCTTACTTCATCCGTGAGCGATCGAAGTATCGCCAGGATATTTGGTTGTGGATTCTCTTTGTATTTCTTTCTCATTTCTTGCGTGATCTAAAAAATTTTCTAAAAGTTAATGAATGAAAGAAATGGAAGACATAGCAAAGCAAATTTTTTAAAAAAAAGAAAGAAATATACCTCTTTTGTCTTCTCAGGCCACTTAAACTCCCAAGGATAATAATTCGCGAGATTACCGGGAGTGCATGTGAGCTGCGATATAAGGTCCACTCGAGAAAGAGGTACAACCCACCACTTTTCATCTTTGGAGTGGCGAGGGGTATTATTTTTACCCGAATGCCAGTCAATGTCCAAGATGAGCAGTTTGTCAAAGATCAACGTTATCATTTTTTCTTCAATCGAACACCCCAACGAGATTTATCGTTTCTCATAGTTATGATCGAATAATTTGCAAAGAAGTTATCCACAAGATACTTCTCGGCAATTATTGGTAAATTTGCAAATTGAGGATCTCTAACATTATCGGGATATAAATATCCTTTACCGGGCGCCACGATAGGTGAATTCAAGCATCAAAGCGAATACAGTCGCCATTCAATTGATAAACAGCCCGCGAGAATTTCTCGTGAGTAAGAATCTCATAAAACAATGGTATTTCGGGATTATATATAGGAATGGGGAGCCCTGCGAGGAGTTGACCTAGCGAGACTATGATTTTCTCGATCATCACATTGATGATCGTAAAACAATTTTTGCAGAAAGCATAGATGAGGA
Organism: Papaver armeniacum; assembly: GCA_023531295.1. Lineage (NCBI taxonomy): Eukaryota > Viridiplantae > Streptophyta > Magnoliopsida > Ranunculales > Papaveraceae > Papaver > Papaver armeniacum. Next base: position 48,522 of record JAJJWW010004627.1, read on the forward strand.
TTCTTGATTTGGAATGGTTGATAAAGTGAAACCTTTTTCCTTTAATTTCTGGAAAACGTCATTGAAAAGTGGTGCGTATGTACGACCAAGTGAAGCCATTATCATGGTATGGGAATGAAGGGAGAAGTGAAGAATCGAAAAGGAAGCAGTAGCAGAAGCGCAATTTGCGGAAGAAAAAAGTTGAAGGAAAGTTGCAGAGAGAAAATAAAAGAGAAGAAGAGAAAGAGGAGAAAACTATATATAGAGAGAAAGATTTTGGGAAAGTAAGTGCATTTAATGCGAGATGGGACACGAATGGTCAGAAATAAGCGGTTGGATGAAACGTGTCAAGAAAGGAATGGAAGAAAAGACATCTCGTTATAAATTCTATGTAAAAATTACGGGGTTAAAACAGATAAGGATGAGCTGTTGGCATTTCAAGATATTGATTCTCATGATACTCTCTTCTTCGCAGAGAATACATGAGAAGAGGCAAGATGTAGGACCAGAATATCGCGACAAAGAATATTTCATGAGATTAATAAACGACTACGTCGCGAAGGAGTCGCATGGAAATAAATAAATGACGTAATGGATGATGACAGTCAAAACATGAGGAAAGTGTGAAGACTTGGAGAGAATTAGGGGTGTTGCGAGGACAAGCACTTACACACTCGCGAGGATTCGCGAGTCGTTTCCGAAAATAAAGGACAGCTTAGCTGTCATCCGCTATGTAATACCCTATATAAAGGGTCGAGTAAGTCTGTTGAGAAGGAGGTCTCTTTGAATTGTTAAGCAAGTCATTAGGAGAGAGAAAATCAAGAGTGATTATAATTTCTTGAGCTCTGTTCTACATTTCTTTGTAAACCTTTCAAGAAAACAATTAATAAAACACATTATTATTCATCTTCAAATGTATTGATTAAGCAAATTCGAGTGAGGGGTGTAGTGTAGGTTTTCCTGCAACTACATGGGATATCAAAACCTTTAAGCCAGCATAACCCATCAATTGAAATGACAACTATTCAATGATAATCATAATTCAATTAAATAACTGTGCAATTAGTCATAAAAATAATTGAATAAAATCACCCTCGTATGATATTCGACTTCCTCCGTTGTCCCAGTGTTGGGTTCTAGCTTCCCATAATGAATACACACTCAAAAATATAATTCATAGCTCAAATGGTGTTTTTATTGAAGAAAACTAATAATACAACGAATCTGCAACGCTGTAGTGGCGTTACAGAAATCACTGTTATAATATTTGTTGCAAATTCAAAATAAGCGTGCCAATCAGACTGTTACGAGTATTGTTTATAAACGACAGTTCTCTGCGACAGTCCGTGGACGTTATATATTCTTCTTCTTCTTCTCTGCAGCAGCAGAGAAATCTGCTCTGCAACCCTCTGTTCTTCTCCCCTATCACTCTATCCTCCTCTAAAGATCCCCAGAACCTCTTTATATACTCGCTGGGCCAAAAATCATCCATAATAACTCCCAAGATATCTTCATTCATGATTTATATCCTCGGGAATATTTTCTTTCCCCTTTCCCCTTTCACCTTTCACGCGTCTCATATTGATTCTCCCTTGTATATTGTTTATATTACATACTCCATCTTGTTGTTTTAATCATCCTAGACAGAGTCAAAATCGTGTTTATCCACACATCATATTCGGTAAACACGGGAAAGAGATTACCCGAGACACTCTATAACGTGTTTCCGAGCTGTAAAACCTTCCAAAACTTCTCCACATTCGATAGAATCAAATCTCAAAGTAAAATATCCTCCCAATACTCATGTACATCCCATAAAAAACGCCAAAGAATCAAACAGAATGCTCGATATCTTTTCTTCCCCTGTTTTACAAGATTTAACTCAAATCTTCTTTATTTGCGTGCATGAATTGATTACCACCCCTGTTTTGATTCAACAGGTCATTACCAAACCAAATTTGTGAGAAAATCTCGAGAGAATCCCTCCGAAATCAATACATCAGATACGCAGGTGAAAATTGTTTGAAACCGAGTTTCCCGCCAAATCCAGTTTTGAACTCGTGAAGAAGAGGTTGCCCCCTATCCAGAACTTGGGCGCGAATAGCAGGTGGGTACCCCTTAGCGATTAGGTTAGCCCTTATCCAACAGTGAGAGTCCTAATAACACGTGTCCTCCGGGGGTCGAAATACCACTTTTCGAGCAACTTTTTCCATAAAAGTTTATTTCTCCAAAAACACCTTCACAGATAAAAACACCATAATTAATACAAAAATTGAGTTCTAACAATACAAACATCGAAGATAATTCAGACAAAAAATGTGTCTATCACACATCTTGAATCCCAGCAGGACTCTGCACGCTTGATTCCCTTAGCTGATCTCACCCACAACTAAAAGTTGCTACGACCCAAAGTCGAATACTTATAAACTATCTATCTGATGTGACTCAATAATGTTGTAGAAAGTGGTAGTAGGGTTGTCGTTCACTCGGACTTGACGAGATTGATTTTAAGAATTAATAAAAGAAAATAACAGAAAAATATATACAAAAATTGTCACAGGACGGAGAGATGTGCTGGGACTCAGGATTCGACCAAACTCATAACAAAAGGTTCAATTTATTCATTCTCAACAATTATCGCTCAGTGAATAAATAAAACATCAACTCTTGTTTTGCCAAAGTAGATCTTCAAAACATTAATTGTATCCCCTAAGCATAGATTATCTTAATTCAAAGCATAACCTATCTAATTGAATCACAACTAATTTTATCAAATCATAATTCTATTATAAATTAGTGCAAAAGTCAAATAGAGAATTAATTAAAATTACCCATGTATGAAATTTGTCTTCCTCCGTCGTCCCAGTGATGGGTTCTAGCTCATCATGTTGAAAACCCTCTCAAAGAATTTATTTATGCTCAAAAATGGTTTACAAATGATGAACAAAGGAGAATAAGGTGAAAATCGGGTTTGCAACAGTTATAGATGTTGCAAACATGTTACAAACTACGATAGAGAATAAGCGCTTTCTGTCTTGTAAGTCTGCTTCCCTCTGTATTACGACCCACGTTTGTGTGTCGCAGTGTAGAAGAACGACTGCTTATGCTGGTCCGTTCTTCGTGTTCTTCAGAGAAGCAGCAGCAGAAAATGGCAGTCTGCAACTTCGATTTTTTTTGCTTTTCTCGCGTGCTCAAACCTCCCAAACTCTCCGTCTCCGTTCTATGGACTCCCAGCGCCTATTTATAACCTTTTTGGAGCAAGAATAACTCCTCATTAATCCCAGAAATCCTCCATTACTCGGTGATGAAAAAAAAATATCTTCGGGAATATTTTCTTCCCTGTTTTAGTTCTACACGGCTTCTGATGATGTAAATACGTGCTGAAGCTTCCTTGTTTAACTCCTACACGTTTTCGGAGTGACCAAACACGAGCAAAACACGCTGTAATCCGTGAATATCATCCCGTGCATAGCTCCCTGTTTTTCTTCCAACACGAGTTCTCTAGCCAAATTGGATCGAAAATAAGACCCATACCAGTCCTGTCTAGCCCATATGAGAGTACCCAATCAATTCCAGCCCTTTAGTCTCACGGGAAGAGCTCCAAATTCGCAACCCTAATTCTGCCCGTGAAACTAAACTTTTCCCGCCAATTTTTGAGTTTTGAAATGGAGAAGATGAAGTCCCCCTATCCTGTTCTGGGGTGCGAATAGCAGGTGCCTCCTTGGGGTGCCCCTTAGCAAATGGGTTACCCCTTATCCAAACACGAGAGTCCGAATATCAAATGTCCTCCGGGGTGTTCCGCGCAACTTTTCGAGCCGATTTTTCCAAAAAATATTTATTCCAAAAATACCTAAAAATGCATAAAAACACAATATTAGTACAAAAATCGAGTTCCAACAATAGAGACAATGAGGACAATTTAGACACAAAAATGTGTCTATCAAACACCCCCAAACTTATTATTTGCTAGTCCTCGAGCAAATTTATTCTAGAAAATAAAAATCATTTGAACCCCTAGGTGGCCCTAGAGGCGGACGGAGTGTTGTCTCCTGGGAGGGTTTACCAGAGGTGTACCCACAAAACCTTTACCTGCACCCTAGCTATCTACACGTAACCTTGGAAGGCACTAAAGAATCTCCTTGGTTGGCATACTTATTGACTACAGGAGGAAGTACCCCGATGCGAAATTCCAATTCTTTGTACACGAGTTTGCACCCAAGCATACTAAAATTCATATAAAGTGATGAGCTCTACTCGGATAGTCGCACTATGGACATCAATACCCTGAGTCAAAACTAATCACATGGATAGATCAAGAAGATGGATATAGAGAAAACATAGATGGTTTTGATGTTTACTAAGTGATCGGTGTTTCCCATATCTGTCTCGAAGGCCTCCGCCAAAATGAACCTATCTTAATGGACCGAGATACTAGTCGACTAATATCAACACACCGGCATATACAAGGGAACCAAGTGGTCGATAATCCTAACTCTAGGTCAACACAACGGCATATACAAGGGTTCCAAAGTGGTCGACTTTATTGAATTTATTCCGGTTGGTCTCGATGGTCCGGTCTCGCTTTTTTTTTTTTTTTTTTTTTTTTTTTTTTTTTTCACTTTTTTTTTTCTTTTTCACTTTTTTTTTTTTTTTTTTTTTTTTTTTTTTTTTTGTATCTCAATCACTCTAATTCACTCTAGCATCGGTAACAACTTGATTCGTGGGCCCCACCTAATCACTTAGAGAAACATAGTTTACAAAGAACAAAATAAAATAAAAGAAGTGAAAAGGACTCAACGAGATATGGTGAAACTATCATGTTATTTCTAACACCGAGCTCGTGCTTTTATGAATAGACTCTTTAGATGTTGCCATCTAATCAGATTGGTTCCTCAACTCCTACAACCAAAATGCTTCCAACCACTTAGATTGGTTAGTGCCGACCTTAATAAACATAAATTTCTAGGCTCGAGTTTATTTATTGCAACTAACAAAAAGTTTCTCCCATACCCCAAACTTAAATCTAACATTGTCCTCAATGTTCTAAAGATGAAATTAAAAGCATGAACAAGGAGAAATGTTACCATTTGAAGTAAAAGAGTTAAGGAAAGATATTACCGTGTTGCAAGAGCATGGGTTACCTCCCAAGAAGTGCTAAGTTTAAAGTCTTCAACGGACATTGGAAAGGATTAGTCACCTCGAAGAATCATATAGCAACAGTCGGAATAATCATGGGTCATCTGGATCAAAAAGTGCTAACCACAAGAAGAGGAAACGCCACGGCACCGGGAAGATATCCAACACACCCTTATATATTGTTTTGTTTAAGACAACTACATCTAGTTGTGGTTCGGGTTCGAGCTCTATAAAAGGGTCTAGATAACATATTTTCATGGGTTGCGTTTCCTTATGAGTTAGATCCGAATGTTCGGGTTCTAGAGTCCGGAAAACTCAAATAAAAACTTGGAAGCACATAATAATAACCTGAATAATTGTGGATCTTCTTAGTCAATCAGTTTTGACTTACACAGCTGACCACAATAAGATTGGTGGTCTTCCTTAAGCAAATGTGTCGACCCTAATATCCTAATGTAATTAGGTTTAGTCTCAAAACTTAATAATTGACACATCTGAAACTTATACGTTCCCACAATTGGAATGAAGGTTTTTGGTGGGAAAACAAAGTCAATCGTGGTATCATAGCCGGGTTAACCACATCAACCGAGAGGATGGGTTTCTAACAACTGAACTTCTTTATGGACACAACTAAGTTCAGGAAAAAGTGTATGAAGATAATCTTTTAAAATGGTTGAGGCACATATGTCAAGTCCCAAGTTAGGGACTTTTATAAGAGTTAAAGCACATGGAGAATGATAATCACCCCCAAACTTAGAGTTTTCGGTGTCTCTAGAAAGACTAGTCACAACTTCCCTAATTTCAAGGTCATCGATTCCCGAAAATGGTCAATTGATTCTTCTAAGTCGGTACATCCTCACTCATCTCTACGAGTTCATTTTCTTTTTCTAAGTCTATTGTTTCTAAATCGCTAGACTCAAAATATACTCGTTCCTCTAAACCATCATTGGCTTCGTAATCAAAAGGAAATACTACATCGTCTAAAACGGTGGTATCTCTAGTCAAATCCTCATCCTTTTGAATAGGTGAATAATTATTAAAATTATTTGGATTTGAACTAGAAATATTATCATCATTAAGCTCAATTGGAGTAACAAATTCCTGATCACTATGCCTACTGATTTCAAATTCTTCATCAACACTATCCTCATCATAATCATAATTATAATAATATGAAAATGGTTGAACCTCATCTAGACAAGTAGTGTTACCAATTTTATCCTCGTCATCTTGATTATGTAAATAACTATCCTCATTTTCAGGGGTACTATTGGAAACACTAAGATTATCTCGAGCAGTTCCATTCTGGGCCTCAAACAAAAGCTTTCGAATCGACTCATATGACTTCATTATGGTATCGTGACTCGACTCACATGACTTCTTTAATGTATCGTGACTCGACTCACATGACTTCCTTATTGAATCTAGGAAAGAAATTTCACTCGTTGCATTGCTTTCATCCATAACTAAGTTATTCATTTCGCAAACTTACGTGTCGTCTCGGCTAACTTACGTGTTGACTCTATTAGAGAGGAATTTTGCTCAGCACGACCGGGTGGCGTGTGGATAGTAATTGGGATCACCATGGTATGACCCATAACCTTCAAAAGTTTGGCGTTCCCAACCACTATTCACACTATGGTCATAAAAAGAGTGATGTCCAAATTGTTCGGTTGGATAATCATATTCATTGTGATGGCTATTATAATACCAGTTTGACATCTTAATCGCAAGGGAATTCTACACAAGCACAAACAAGGCTGACTCGACCACAGCAAACCCACGATTTCTAGCAAACAAAAAGCATGATGGCTCCACTTAGATTGTTTTCTAGACCAGCCTTCTAATCCTTCGAAAGGGAATTCGTTATAACCGAGCAAACCCTCTCGGAATCAATCCGAGTTTAAGTAAGTTGAATAGAGGCGAGGGAAGCTGCGTGGAGCTTTGATACCCAAGGCCTCACCGCATTACAAGGCGGCGCAGTCACGCATTCAACTTTACAGAAACCATCATGAACTTCGAAGTATGCTCAAAAGAGTAACCAATATTTTTCGAACGACTTTCCTATTAAGCTCGTTACCCTATAGGTCTCGTTCTAGTCAAAATTTTAGGCTTAGGTTCGTGTTTGGTTTCGTTTTCCTAAGGCGGGCAAGAAGAGAACGGTGATGAAATCCGAACCCTTATCTTGTATGGCCAGTCCTTGCCCTTTACTAGGAAATTAAAGGAAATTGTTTTCAATACCTCAACATATATGCATACAAAATCATCCAAGAAACCCGCCGATTGGGGATTCGCGGGTGTTTAGAATTCTTACCTCCCGTTCCAGACGGGGATGAACCGTTGAAGTCGACTCGGGCCACGACTCCTATGTCATGTACGAACCCGAGGGGCCGAGGTGATATCGTAATCACCGTCCTTCCCGTGCGGTTTATATTTAAATTACCCTTCCTTAGGGTTTAAAATTAATAATGTCCGATAGTCCAAAAATAAAGTCCAAAAATTAAAAAGTCCAAAAATAAAAATTACAAAAATAATTACCTAATTACAGTTTCTAAAAAAAATAAAATACTAATTACACTATATACAAAAATTTCTTCTTCACTTCATTCGGATCTCTCTTTTCTTTCCTATTTTGGATTTGCTTTTCTTTTCAGTGCTTTTTCTTTTTCTTTCGCTCCACTCCAAATCTGAAAGAAAACAGAAATACCAAAACGCGTAAAAAAGAACAAAAAAAAATAATAAAAAAAATACAAATAAATAAATAAATAACAAAACCTAAAAAAACAAATCTATACACAAGTCCGCGTCGGCGGCGCCAAAAATTGATGTGACTCAATAATGTTGTAGAAAGTGGTAGTAGGGTTGTCGTTCACTCGGACTTGACGAGATTGATTTTAAGAATTAATAAAAGAAAATAACAGAAAAATATATACAAAAATTGTCACAGGACGGAGAGATGTGCTCGGGACTCGTGGATTCGGCCAAACTCATAACAAAAGGTTCAATTTATTCATTCTCAACAATTATCGCTCAGTGAATAAATAAAACATCAACTCTTGTTTTGCCAAAGTAGATCTTCAAAACATTAATTGTATCCCCTAAGCATAGATTATCTTAATTCAAAGCATAACCTATCTAATTGAATCACAACTAATTTTATCAAATCATAATTCTATTATAAATTAGTGCAAAAGTCAAATAGAGAATTAATTAAAATTACCCATGTATGAAATTTGTCTTCCTCCGTCGTCCCAGTGATGGGTTCTAGCTCATCATGTTGAAAACCCTCTCAAAGAATTTATTTATGCTCAAAAATGGTTTACAAATGATGAAAAAAGGAGAATAAGGTGAAAATCGGGTTTGCAACAGTTATAGATGTTGCAAACACTGTTACAAACTACGATAGAGAATAAGCGCTTCTGTCTTGTAAGTCTGCTTCCCTCTGTATTACGACCCACGTTTGTGTGTCGCAGACGCTGTAGAAGAACGACTGCTTATGCTGGTCCGTTCTTCGTGTTCTTCGCAGAAGAAACGAAGAGAAAATGGCAGTCTGCAACTTCGATTTTTTTGCTTTTCTCGCGTGCTCAAACCTCCCAAACTCTCCGTCTCCGTTCTATGGACTCCCAGCGCCTATTTATAACCTTTTTGGAGCAAGAATAACTCCTCATTAATCCCAGAAATCCTCCATTACTCGGTGATGAAAAAAAATATCTTCGGGAATATTTTCTTCCCTGTTTTAGTTCTACACGGCTTCTGATGATGTAAATACGTGTCAAGCTTCCTTGTTTAACTCCTACACGTTTTGGAGTGACCAAACACGAGCAAAACACGCCGTAATCCGTGAATATCATCCCGTGCATAGCTCCTCGTTTTTCTTCCAACACGAGTTCTCTAGCCAAATTGGATCGAAAATAAGACCCATACCAGTCCTGTCTAGCCCATATGAGAGTACCCAATCAATTCCAGCCCTTTAGTCTCACGGGAAGAGCTCCAAATTCGAAACCCTAATTCTGCCCGTGAAACTAAACTTTTCCCGCCAATTTTTGAGTTTTGAAATGGAGAAGATGAAGTCCCCCTATCCTGTTCTGGGGTGCGAATAGCAGGTGCCTCCTTGGGGTGCCCCTTAGCAAATGGGTTACCCCTTATCCAAACACGAGAGTCCGAATATCAAATGTCCTCCGGGGTGTTCCGCGCAACTTTTCGAGCCGATTTTTCCAAAAAATATTTATTCCAAAAATACCTAAAAATGCATAAAAACACAATATTAGTACAAAAATCGAGTTCCAACAATAGAGACAATGAGGACAATTCAGACACAAAAATGTGTCTATCACTATCTCCCACAGATAAGTCTATTCTGGTTGTTTTTTCCGTATTTAGATAAATCAAGGTTAATAGGGAACTCAACTAATACCTCAGACTTATACTCCCGAAGATCAACCTAGAAATATCAGTCACCTCATAATAACCCAACTGATTAACATAAAAAGTTATCGCGGAATCACAAGAGTCTGAGACGAAGAACTGTTGTGATTAGTTTTTATATGTTACCTATCGGAGATAAATCTCGAGTAAATCTTAGAGAAGATAAAACTCAATACGATATAAAAAGTAAGATCAGAATACGCAACTGCAGAGAAAATAGTTGGATCTGGCTTCACGAATCCCAAATGAAGTCTTTAAGTCGTTAACCTAATAATGGTTTTGGAAAACCTAGGTTAAAGGAGAATCGACTCTAGTTTGCAACTAGGACACACTGAAGTGTCGGGATTAGGTTTCCCAGATGCTAGAGTTCTCCCTTATATAGTCTTTCAAATCATGGTTGCTTACAATCAAAGCTAAGATAGCTTAGTAACAAAGAAATTGATATTCACCATTATATGAACTCATGATTTAAGATTCAAGCTAAGTCTGCTTAGAAACTAAGCAATCACTCTCCACCGTTAGATGGTATTAGCTTGATACACACAAATGAAATATACCTATATTTAGATATGGATGAACCGTACCCAAACGTGTATACCTGGTTGGCTCAATAATAGTTAACCGAAGTTAGCCATATTAACACTTATAACTTAGCCATATTCATCTAACACTTCTAGGCCAAATTAATTGATTGATAGATAATCAAATGAATCTAAATTTGTTTCAAGAGAGTTGTTCAAATGTTCATCACCTTATAGAAATGTATATGAACCATTTGAAACAAAATCGGTTTGGTTTTTAATTGTACAAAGTACTTATACAAGAACCAATTCATGAACATAATGCCACGGTTTGTAAAACAAGTTCACAATCCTTAATATATTAAAGTTCCAGGAACTTTAGTTAGCAAACGAACCTGAGTTCATGAGTTTGAAAATCCATACTTGCCGATTTTAGAACTTGACCACTCTGTTCGCAAACTGAGTATGCGAACAAAAGTTCCGGACTTTGGTTTTGTTCAGCCGTTCGCAAATAGGGTGCGCGAACAACACCTCCGGACTTGGCCTTGTTTAGCCCGTTCACAAACAAGGTGCGCAAACAACAGCTACGGACCTTTTCAAGTAAACCAGTTCGCAAACAATAGTTATGGACATGTGCTAGACATACATAGTTAGCATACAAAGTATACAACCTGTATTATATCCAGACATGATAATCGTTTTAAAACTCTCATTTAATCATTGAAAAATCCTTGGAAGACATGGTAATCTTACACATACCACTAGCTTCAAGTAATTTTCAAGTGATTAGTCGATCAATACGAAACTTTCCAAGTTAACATCAAATGATTGTCTCACACGAATCATGTAAGATGTTCAAGTTAATTTTCACATGATCATCTTTGACTTAATATTTAGTTTCCAACAAATAAATTGTCTCCAACTAAACTCGTCAAGAATACGATGAACTTAGCTAAAGCTAAAAGCTTCCAACACATATTTCGAGAAATAGATAAGCGAGATAAACTCGGCTCGAAATATCAAATGTGTATAATGTAAAATTCTATATAGCTATACGACTTAGTCTCATTAGAAGATAAAATAGAATAGACTTCTGAGTGATAGATAAGTTTTAGTCTCCACATACCTTTTGTTGATGAAGTTCCTCCAAGCTCTTTAGTAGATCTTCTTCTTCAATTGGTGAACGCCGTGAAGTCTAATTCCCAACTACACACTTCTATCCTAATCCGAGATATAGCTATACGACTTAGTCTCATTAGAAGATAGAATATAATATACTTCTGAGTGATAGATAAGTTTTAGTCTCCACATACCTTTTGTTGATGAAGTTCCTCCAAGCTCTTCAGTAGATCTTTTTCTTCAATTGGTGAACGTCGTGAAGTCTAATTCCCAACTACACACTTTTATCATAATCCGAGACATAGCTATAAGTAGACTAGAAATCAAGTATATAGTTTTGATCAACTAAACTTGACAAATAAGCTTGAGATAGCAACGCTTGCGAGTTCGACCGAGCAGTGCTCTAACAATATCTTTTGGTTGTATTCATTATGATCCCGCGATCTTCATACCTTTGTTAATTTTATTGACAAAAAGGGGGAGAATTATTTAGTAGTTTCGTACTACATACATATGGTTTACGGATCATTATGTAAGGGGAGTGGATCATTTAAGCAATAGGTTTTCCTATTAAACAAAAGATGTAAGTATTGATTAGGGGGGGGGGACATATCACCATAGTATTACTTCAGATTTGAGATACAATTGAACTTTGGAGAGAAGATTATAATATTATGTGTCTGCATAACAACGATTGAGAATTTTTTGTTTTCAAAAAGTTGTTATCACTATGGACTCGGTTCTTCAACAACAACGATGCTGAGTTGAACACGTTCAGAATCATTGCAACTTGAAATAACGAAGAGTTCAAGGAGAGTTGGAAAAACCAAGGAAATCAAGAAGACATGATGAATCTAGGAGTTTTTTCAAAACTTTATTTTTGTTATCCATATGTATTAAATAGTTTTGTCACTAAAATTGACAAAGGGGGAGATTGTTAGGGCATTGCTTGGTAGAACTCATAAGTGTTGCTATACCAAGATTGTTGTCAAATTTAGTTTTCAAAACTATATCTTGATTTCTAGTCTATAATTAGTTAAGTCTCGGTCTAGGATAGTGGAGTTGAAAAACGAGCCAGTCATCATTTGCGTTCTACCGTTTGAAGGCGGAGATCAAACCGAAGATTTTGAAGAACTTCATCGACAAAAGGTAAGTGAAGACTGAACCACTTATTTCTCAAGTTATATTCACCATTTTATCTTTGAGACTATTGTTGCATAACTAATTAGACTAGCTTGCATAGACAAGAATTTCGAGTCGAGAACTCATTATTTATTTAGTTTACAAATTTCTCAAAATATAATGACTAAGCTTAATGAACATTTGTTCATACTTGATCAAATTCAGTGGAGAACAATTTATTGTTCGGAACCAAATCATGATTCAAGTTTATCATTCGAAAATAGCCTGGAACAGTGATAAGTGTCATTGTTATTTATTCAGGAATGTTTCGAATTGATTTAGAGAAATATAAAACTATTATATTCTGAATACAAGACAGTGTTATCAGTCTTACAAACTGAGAAAATTGTTATATGTCTGAAGTCGTATTACATATATTCGTATACGTAGCGGAGTAGATATATATCGACATTCAGATTTGTGTGATATGCATATTCGTATGTACATCATGGGAAAATCTGTTTGTTTCGTGATCCAGATAGGTATGTATATTCGTATAAAAACAATTGTGGAACTGTTGTAATGGAACCGGGTTAAAATAATCAAACCGGTATGTGATCCAAAATAATTCTATGTTCTAGAACCAGTTTAGTACCCAAATCGGTACGCAAGCGGAATGTTCTGTGAACTCCGTAATCGGCAAAGTCTTAAGTTTGCAAACTAAAAAGTTCTGTAGACTCCGGAACTTTGAGTTGGTTTAAAGATTGCAAACCTGTACGTGAACTGAAAAGTTCGTTAGAGTCCGGAACTCGGTAATTGCATAAGTGTGTGAACCGGTTTATGAACTGAGAAATTTTGTAGACTCCAGAACTCGGTAATTGCATATAAATTTGCAAACCGGTCCGCGTACCGTGACTCAGCCCACGATTCAAGTAATTGTACCTTGTACATTTACAAACAATGTCGATCATGATTCAATTGCGATTAAATTATTTCTATGAAGTAATTTTCATTTGATCATTTCTCTAATAAACACTAGACTCAACTGATCACATGATTGTGACTCAATATTAATGTCTTAGTGAACATGAAAATGAGTGTTAAGCTTTTAAGTTCAAATCGCCTAGTTTCGGCTAACCATGTTGAACATAGTCTTTATACACGGTTCGGTTATTGTTTACCTAACCATAGTATATATCTTGTATATGTGATTAAGATTCAAAGCTTTAATCTAATAGTGGATATTGTTTGCTTGGTTCCAAAGCTATCTTAGCTTAAACCTAAAACAACCTAGGCTTTGAAGTATATATAAGGGGAACTCTTGGCAACTTGGATCTTTGAATCCCGACACTACTTTTTGGTGTGTCCTAATTGTATCTAGAGTTTTCCTCTCCAGAAACCCTTTTAGGGTTTAGCGACCATAAAGACTTCACTGGGATTCGTGAAGCCAGGTCCAGTTATCTTTTATGTTGATAACTCGAGTATCCTGATCTTGATTGTTTGTCGAGCTTTCTCCAACGATCAAGATAGATGGTAATCAATAAAGTCTCTTCGTCTCATACTTTGTTGTTTCCAAAACTTTTATACTTGTGAGGTGAATAATAATCTAGGCTGCACTTCGGGTTGCATAAGTCCGGATTTCGAGGATAGACAGACTTTTGTCTAAGTTGCTATCAATTTCCATCACCTGGATCTATTGTTTGATCTAATCATCCGTTTAGATTGTAAATAAGGAAATCAATTATATGCTTAATCTGTGGAAGGCAGATATGGTTTAAAGTCTTCATTTGAGTTGAAGAAAATCTTAGTCGTGTGTGAGATCTTCTAAGGGAATCAATTGCGTAGAGTCCTGCTGGGATTCAAGAGGCGTAAGGAGCACGACTTTACCAGAATCAGTGGGAGACTGAGTTCGGGCTCAACTACATTCCAGACCAAAGTTAATTGGTAGTAGGATAGTGTTTGTAGTGGCTTAATACAGTTTGGTGTTCAATTTGGACTAGGTCCCGGGTTTTTCTGCATTTGTGGTTTCCTCGTTAACAAAATTTCTGGTGTCCTTGTTATTTCTTTTTCCGTATTATATTATTTATCCATATAATTGAAATATCACAGGTTGTGCATTGATCAATCACAATAGCTAGGTCCAACCTTGTTAGTTGGAAAAGACTTGATTGATCCGTGGGCATTGGTCTTTGGTACCGTCCAAGAACTCTCTTTGTAGTTAGGTTCACGGATTCAATTTTGTAAACTTTCTAACAACAAGAGAGAGATAGAGATAACTTTAGGCACTTTCCTTGATTGATTTTTTACTCTCGGAATTGTGTTGAGTTTGTTCATACTGATTTCCTAAGAAAAAGTTGGTAGTGTATCTTGGTACCCATGCGTTTTTAAGAAGCATATGTTTCAACTATTTTATAAGCGGTTGGATTAACTTTAGTGAAACATGGTAGTTCCTTGGCTTTAGCTTTAATTTTCCGAATTGCCTTTGTATGTTCAATGCTCCAATTAACGAGATTTTTCGAAGTCGGCATATAAAGGTTTGATATCCTTAGCTAAGTCTTTATAGAAGTCTCTATATAATTAAGGCTTCTAAGAATATTTATAATTGTCTCTTATCCCTTATTTAATCTGGAAATTTTTCAAAGAAAAGATATAGCTCATCGTATTGGTATTATAGTACCCTTATCAATATTGTGACCAAGAAATCTAACTTGAGTTTGGAAAATCTTCACTTTTTTTTTTTTGCAGATACTACTAATCCAGCTTGCTTCACTATTTTTAGGAAGATTGATAAATGTTTCAAGTGTTGTTCAATAGGTTCAGAATATATCAACACATCATCAATGTAAAAAATTGTAAAGGTTGAATATGAATTAAATATGTTATTCATTATATGTTGGAATTTTGATGGAGAATTTTTAGAAAGATTGATTGGGGTATATGGGAAATAATTGGTAGGTATTTTACTGTTCATGCCGGTATGAAAACACCGTGCCGAATTTGAGATGCATCCATTGAAAAAATTGAACCTGTAAAATAAAAAAATAAAAAAAAATCCTATGTGCCTCAAAACTTATCCAGCTGCCTATTGTACACGGTAAGGAATATACAGGGTACAAATAGAAGTAGGTTGTAGAGACTAGTTCCTAGAAGTAGAACACAATTTCCCACAATGATATCACTGAGTCCTTTCATTGGGAAAGGACCCCTATTTATAGTTATTTCCTTAAATGGGAGACGTCAGGTGTGTGTCCTTTCCCACCTTACCTTATCTTGCTACTGCCTCTTCTGACTGTACAACTGTACTTTGGGTTCTTCTAGAAGATCTGTCCTTCACAACTTCTGTACGTGCTCCTGAATGCTGTAGAGGACAGCCTGTTAGGTGATATCCCTTCTGGGATATGGGGAGTACCCGGCATCTTCCTTAGTATGCGACACTGCTTCATGCCCCCTTTTGGATATGGGGAGGCCGTGCTTCTTCCTTGGTATTTTTCAGGTATCTACATTAAGTCCCCTGGCTGTTTGGGCGAGGATTTAGCCTTCTCAACAGTCTACTTCATCTCTCAAGTGGCCTTTCCTGGACTTCTGCCTTTTTAATTTTTCGAGTTGCCTAGCTGGGCGCGTCCTCAGCTCATCGCCTAGGCAAGATGTTCTCTTCTTCGGAATTACTCTTCTTCAGGCGTTTATACTCCCTTTGTAGATTCCCTTTTCTTGACTTGATTCTTTGCGAATCCTCTTGTTCTCGTGTCTCCTGAGGCTTGCTCCTTGAAAGTGCAAGTCCCCTTGTCCCTTCAACTCTTATGGCTTGCTCCTTTCAAGTCCCCTTGTTTTCATGTATCTTGAGAACTTGCTCTTTGCAAGTCCCCTTGTACTCGTGCGACCTCGATCTCATCCATTCTTTCGTGCTATGCCTCATCTAAGTCATATTATTATTGAGAATTTCGTCATGGAATGTGTCGTTATTATGACACGTGGGATGATTGAAGCGGTTATTTCCTACAGTTATTTATTAGGGTTAGCGTCTTTTCGAATCCTGTCACGTCGTTTCAATTACCCTTAATCGCGTCTCTTCCCCATCTATAAATATTGGTTCTGTCTTCATCTGCTTTCATTCCTTCCAACACTCTTTCCCTTTTTCATTCTCTTCTCTTATCACATTTTCCTTCCAGGCGACATCTTACTACAAACTTCTTCATGAGCGAGTACGAGAGTTCAGGAGCTGAGGGCTCTTCTGGCGATGGCGGCTCTGTTGGCGAGGAGGAGGCGTCTCACCTTCTTCCCATTTTATCAGAGGAAGAGAGAGTCTTCACCCCTGGGGCGGGTAAGAACTGGGAGACCATTGTAGCCAAACGGAAATCCGCCGAGAAGCTCAGGCGGGTTGCCGCCCCTGGTGTTTCCATTGCTTCCCTCTTAGATGATAGTTTCCTCCGGAAGATAAGTAAGTCGACTACTTTCGACCCTCCAGTGGTAGACGAAGAAACCAGTGATTGACTTCTGGAGAAGGAAATTGAGAATCCACCTCTCCTCCCCATTATTGCTCTTTGCCGAATACGCCTTAATCATGGCGACTTCGTTCTTCCAAAGATAGAATTTCTCTCTCGGGCGACTTCTTGTTCAGAGTGGCATCCATGGATCGAGTACATGCTTTCGATCCCTTACTATAAGGACATAATCATTAAGCTGGGGTTGAGGAGGCTCTTTCTTCATCGCGTTATAGGCATCATACTAGGAATAACCGGGATATGATCCGTCTGTCTCTTAGATGGGTTCCCTTGGTTCACACATGTCTCTTCGCCTGGGGAGAGGCATCGCCCACGTTAGAGGACGTGGTGTCTCTGACCGGTCTTCCCCTCTACGGAAGTCACGATTTTAAAGAAGCATCGGGTGGTTTGTCTGATGCCGACAATCTTATACTGTGCTTTTTGAAACAAGCGCGCACCAGGGCCGGGCCAATAGGGGAAGCAGGGAAAGCCCCAGTTCAGGGCAACAAGGCCCAGGGGGCAACAAAATAGTTGTTCTGCTATTTGGGTTTTTGTTAAAAATAAAAATATTTTAGGGCTTATTCATAATTGTGTTGTATCAAGGAAAGAATATTGAATAGTCAATGCTAAAACGGAAGTGTTTTCCTTATTCCATCAGATAATCATTACTGGCGGGCCGGAATTACAAAAGAAAAAAAAAAACAATCTAAGCTATTAGGATTTAGGAGTGAAGTTGTAAAGGTTTTCTAATTCTCATCTTTAATCTCTCATTCTTCTTTTGTACGCTTGTATATGTTCATTATCTTGATAGTTCGCTATTATTATTGTTCGATCATTGTAGAAAAAAATGATCATTGATGTAATTATGGGGGAAACAAAAAAACTGTACGCTTCAGGGCAAAAACAACTCAGGAACGGCCCTGCGCGCACAGATTCAAGGAAGCTAATTGCTAAGGCGAACCCACCTTCTGAGACTCAAACTCTTGTAGGGTCATCCAAGAAAGGTGCCAAGGAGACCGTGCCAAGAAAGGGAAAAAGGAGTACTTTCTGCTTAGGAAGCTGAAACCCATGAAACCCTGCAGTGTCCGCTAAGTGAGCTACCTTGAATCTGTGGGTGAAGATGTGGGCGCCCAAGTTGGTAGGTGAGTCCAGTTGGGAACCCCCTTCTCATCCTGCCGGATCTACTGAGCGACATGAGTTGGCCGCCTTCTTGTCTTATTTCCTTTCTCACGAAGTCTTTGAACATTCTCCAACCAACGCGGTGACTGACGAGTCGATGATCATGGCGGTACTCACGTCGCGTGGTATTCCGTTTCCTTTGGCGCCCATGTTTCTGGGCGGACTATATCATCATTTGGACTTGCTAGTGGGTGATATTCAGAAAGCCAATGACGCCTCCTTTACGGTTGAGACGTTCCTTCCTGCTAATTTCATACAGATGTGGGGATTGGAGCACTATCGTCGTTATAGGTCAGAAGCGAAGGTCTTGGAGCTCACCGGTGAGCGGGTTGTTACCGCAGGAGACGGTACTGAGAGCACCATTACTTACCCTATTTCCTTCCCTCGAACAACTCTTTATGAGAAGGCAGTCGCCAAACCGACTGTTCGCCTAGAGCCTCTACTGGATGATTTGAATGAGTTTACATTCCGCCCATACGATGACAATGCATGTGGAGAGGCTTCTCATTGGTTTGTATCCCTTTTCCTGAGGACTTCGTGGATGTCGCTCTGGACCCTCCTACTTTTGATGCTTGCAACTTCGTGGCTGCTGTGACACCGGGGTATCTTCCAGGCTTTTATAAGGGAAAATATTTTGCCGAGGCTTACAATTTGAATCGTGTTGCTCGCCAGGCAGGTTTTGATCAAAGGAACGGCTCTTATCTTTCACCTTCGTGTTCTTCAGACCCGCAGATGGTAGAAGAGAGTTTCATGCGTTTTGTCTTCAAGGATAGAGAGCCGCGGTTCTGTCGTCCGCCCTTCAACCCCTTAAAGGTCCCTCAGCTTGGTCGGGATTTGAAGGTTACTCATAAATGGTTCTCGTATTGGATGCATGAGATGGAAGACGTGCATCATGCTCTGGCTGCTGATGGCGTGATGTCCCCCCACCGGACGTGCAGGAGCTCTATCGCTTGGGGCGCACAAGGCTGCCTTTAGAGATCATGCGCTCTCACGGGTTGGCTTCTGGTGCTAAAAGCAGGCGTGTTGAAGCCCATTCTCCTCGGGGTAAAGGGAAAATAAAGCCGTCTTCCTCATCGAAGATCAAGGATGTCGTCCGTAGCTTTTGTGGAGTTGTGCCTTCAGAGGATGAGGTAGATCTTGTCTTGCTTTTCTCTTTACTGTTGCTTTTAATGACTTTCCTTGGGTACTTATTACTTTATCTTTTAGCCGAATGCCCCTCCGCATGGCCCATTAAGATACTTCGCTCATGAATAGTTCGATATTGACGTGAAGGAACTACCACCGAGATTTGCTGAAAGGCAGGCACGCCGTGATGCTGGTATAGTTCCTGTTCCGCGTTTTCCTCGATCTCCCCCTCGACAGTCATTCTCGGATAGAGCTGCAGCTTTACTTAAAAGGCGACCATCAAGAGATCATCCACAGCAATCTGTTGGTGCTAGTTCTAGTTCCGTACTCGGTCCTGATGTTTTGCCCAGTCAGCCGGTGATGTCCCAGCAAGGGCCATCAGGTACTTTGTTCGTTAGCTTAACACGTGTTCGTTCATTGTCTTTTCCTCATTAAATAGTATATTGCCTTATATATATATACGTGTAAGGGAGAGGTTATGGGGAAGAAAAAGGTGTTGCACTCTCTCTTTAGAATTTTCCTCACTCTCTTTCCTCTTGGATTCTTTAGGCGGGAGACCGACCGACTCTCAGTCGGGCGCTTCGGTTGGGAGTTCTTCTCCTTGCCTTCTACTACAAGGCGCCAAGACATTGTGCCTTCTTCCTTCATAAGCATTTTTTTTTTGTGCCAACTGAAATATACATTCTCCGGTAAATATCTCTAGGTCATGGGCAAGCAGGATCGTTCGGAAGTTAGAGATGGTCATGACAAAGTGAAGAGGACCAAGACCCAGAACAATCATCGTCATCAGGCGACAGTGCCCGAGGGGATTACTCAGCCCAATATTCCGACTAGTGGCGAGCGCAAGGCCCCGCCTGTTTTCCTCCTTTCGGACAGGCCCATGGAGCAACGCCACGTTCGGGACGGGGGGAGTTACGTTTCGGTGTTTGGATTCCGGGGTGCCTCCCATTATGAGCCGTTATATACTCAAGTGGCGATGCAGCACGGCCATATCGCCTCAGACGTGGTCTTTTCCAATGCTAGCGTTCTTGTGTCTCATACTCTGAACGTCTTGGACGTAGTGGGCGAGATGGTAGACGCTGGTGATCATCCTTCTATCGCGCAGCTGCAGAGCTAGCGCCGAATCATTGATGATGCTTCCAACATGCGGTTTAACATTGGGTGGCTGGATGCCCTTTGGCAGGAGGCTGAGACAAGGGCGAATGCTCGTCGAAATCAATTGTCAGGCATTGTCGCCGGTCTCGAGGAAAGGGTTGCTTCTGTAAGGGATAACTTACAGACGTTGCGGGAGACTCAACAACGCCTGATTAAGGAGACGAGTGAGGTTGTCACCAGATCATCCAGGTCAAGAAGACGCTAGAGGAGGAAGAACAGTTGTTGGCGGACGCCAAGGCAGAGATGGCGGAACACGCCGAATTATGAACGCCTTAATGCTTTGAAGGGCTTTATTGTTAATTTTCTCATTCTTTATCTTTCTCCCTCGCCCATTCTCTCTCTCTCTCCCCCTTTTTTTTTTGGAAAGAACATCTTGAATTTTTTGTGTTATGACTCTTTTCTTTGGATTACGATCGTGCTTCGAGACAGGGTTCTTTAAATATGACTAGTTTCCAGTATATTATCCTTATTTGTGTATTTCGAGTAATTTTGGGGGGAGACAATGGCTAGTTATTATAGTTTGGTGGTGGAGATATCATTGTTGAGGCGACTCTTGAATGTTCATCCCTTTATATGTAATTATCTTGAGCAAGAGCATGTAGATGCGCATGGAATGTTGATGGATGTGGAGTTACATTTAGAAAGGTTTAGGAGTGCCGGTAATAGCGTGCCTATGGGCTTATCAGTCAGGCGTTCTGAATTAAAGAGTCGCCGGGTAGCTTTTGGTATGGACCTAGCATATGTTTCAGCTTCTCGTCATGCCATTGACGTGGCCCTTGTTCGTTCCTTGGCTGAGCTCAGCGCCCATACACGTGTTAAAAATTCTTAGGGTTAGTATGCCTGTGGCTTTAGGTTTATGTGGATATGTATATATATGTGTCACGTTTAGTTGTTTTCATTTTTTCTTAGGTTATTCTCTTTCTTCATTTTATTTCCGCATCTCTTTATATGTCTGCTTCTCGCCCTATTAAGGAATGGGTTCTGGCGCTTGCTGCCGTGCCTCAGAACCCTTGGAAGATAGTTTATGAGCAAGAGATTCGACGCTTAAGCGGGATCAAGGAGGAATGTTTGCAAGAGCTGAGGAGATGTGAGGGGGCTTTGGACGAGGCGCATTTAGATTGGTCAGAATGTGCCGATACTTACTACATGGCATAGAAAGGAATTATCTCTCAAGCCGCCTTTGGTAAGGTGGGGCGTCGTTTTAGACAAGCTGGGATTGCACGGATGAATGCATACGAGGCTATACAGGGAGCTCAGGGTAGTTTGTCCATGGTGGAGGAGGAGATTACAAAATACCAGGCCATGTTGGCCGGTTTGCAAGGTTGACTGCAGGTGGACTTTCATGTGCATTTATTAGGAATTTCCTTCCCCCTTTTGTTTTTATAAATAGTCTTTGGCATGATGTTCTGTTAGTTCATTTTGTTCTCAAACCTCCTTTAGATTAGTTGTAATGACCCAGAAAGAATTATTTTTGGAGATTGGGCATCTTGAGCGTATGGCTAAGGCAGCACGCATAATGTTTGAACACTTTGTAGAAGAAAACAGGCGTCATTCATGTCTTTTGGCGAGATTTGAGCAAGAGTTACAAGAAGTTGTTATCGATGTTGTTCCCGCGGCGCTTCCTTTTCTAGAGCGGCGGCGGTTGTGCTTTGAGCAGATAAATGGTAGTTATGATGGCTCTGTATATGCGCATGTTCTTACTGTCGTTTTAGAAAGTGCTTTTAGTGATGCTTAGTCTCTTCTGAATGTAATCCCTTAGACGACTCCGTCGTTTGTAAATCTATCGTTTGGTATTAATGTTTAAAGGATGTTCTTCTGTCTCTTTTTATTTTTGTAAATTTTTCATGAATGAAAATTTTATCGTCGGGCGCCGCGCCCTTAGGGACGCCAGGCCATTCCTTAGTGGGAGGAAAAGATATGCTCTCCCATTTCCCTTTTTTTTTAATTGAATTTTCATGAATGGAAATTTTATCAGGGGAGCCTGCGCCCTTAGGGACGCCAGGTTCATTCCTTAGTGGGAGGAAAAGATATGCTCTCCCATTCCCTTTTTTTTTTATTGAATTTTCATGAATGGAAATTTTATCAGGGGCGCCTGCGCCCTTAGGGACGCCAGGGCCATTCCTTAGTGGGAGGAAAAGATATGCTCCCCTTTTTTTTTTTTTTTTTTTTTTATTTTATTGAATTTTCATGAATGGAAATTTTATCAGGGGCGCATGCGCCCTTAGGGACACCAGGGCCATCCCTTAGTGGGAGGAAAAGATATGCTTTCCCCTTCTCTTTTTTTTGTAAATTTTCATGAATGAAAATATTATCAGGGGCGCCTGCGCCCTTAGGGACGCCAGGGCCATTCCTTAGTGGGAGGAAAAGATATGCTCTCCCCTTCTCTCTCTTGTTTTTCTTTTGTAAATTTTTCATGAATGGAAATTTTATCAGGGGCGCCTGCGCCCTTAGGGACGCTAGGGCCATTCCTTAGTGGGAAGAAAAGATATGCTCTCCCCTTTTCTCTATCTTGTTTTTTTTTTTTTTTTGTAAATTTTTCATGAATGGAAATTTTATCAGGGGCGCCTGCGCCCTTAGGGACGCTAGGGCCATTCCTTAGTGGGAAGAAAAGATATGCTCTCCCCCTTCCCCCTCTTTTTTTTTATTGAATTTTCATGAATGGAAATTTTATCGGGCGCAGGGAGCCATTCCTTAGTGGGAGGAAAAGATATGCTTTCCCCTTCTTTTTTTTTTTTTTGTAAATTTTCATGAATGGAAATATTATTCGGGGCGCCTGCGCCCTTGGGGACGCCAGGGCCCTGTCTTTGATACTCATATCTCAAAGAGTGAGTATGGAGGATTTTAAACACTTCTCCTTTTATCAGGGGTGAGAATGGTTAAGGCGTGGGGGTTTCATAGGTACTCATGTCCCAAAGAATGGGTACATAGAGGATTTAAACGCTCTTCCTTTATCAAGGATGAGGACTTAGTCACCCGTTGCCATGTGTAAGGCGTGGGGGATTTCTTAGGCATTCATGTCCCAAAGAGTGGGTACATAGAGGATTTAAACACTCTTCTATCAAGGATGATGATTTAGTCACCCGTTTCCATGTGTAAGGCGTGGGGGGTTTCTTAGGCACTCATGTCCCAAAGAGTGGGTACATAGAGGATTTCGGACACTCTTCCTTTTATCAAGGATGAGGATTTAGTCACCCGTTGCCATGTGTAAGGCGTGGGGGGTTTCTTAGGCACTCATGTCCCAAAGAGTGGGTACATAGAGGATTTCAAACACTCTTCCTTTTATCAAGGATGAGGATTTAGTCACCCGTTGCCGTGTGTAAGGCGTGGGGGGTTTCTTAGGCACTCATGTCCCAGAGAGTGGGTGCATAGAGGATTTGAAGCACTCCTCTTTGTGAGAAGGATTTTTGTGGATCTGTTTTGTGTTACGCACTTATGAATCAAAACACGCGTTATTCGTATTGCGGATTGGTTACATGTAGAAAGTTTTTGGCCACTTCCCATTAATTTTATCGTTGGGTTTCCCCTTCATGGGAGTACCATCTGCGTGTTCGATCTTGTAGTAGCCACTGTCTGCCGCTTCAATGACTCTGAACGGACCTTCCCAATTTGGTACAAATTTCCCAGCGCTCTCATTTCGAGGAACATGATGTGAGATGGCAAGGACTAAATCACCTACAGCAAAGCTTATTGGTTTAATATTTTGGTTGTAAGCTCGTGCCATACGGGCGCGGTATTTCTCAGCATGGGCATGTGCGATATCTCGCTTTTCCTCAATCGTTTCCAACACTTGGAATCTTTTATTATTGTAGTTGCAGGAAATCCCACAATACACCCCTCAATAGAATTTACTTAACTAATCCATTTGAAGATGAATAACTATCAATTTTATTGATCATTTTCTTGAAATGTTTACAAAGGAAGATAGAACAGAGCTAAAGAAATTACAATCACTCTAGATTTTCTCTCTCCTAATGACTTGCTTAACAATTCAAAAAGAACTCTCCTCTACAACAGACTGACTCAACCCTTTATATAGGGTAGTATACAGTGGATGACAGCTAAGTTGTCCTTTATTTTCGGGAATAACTTGCGAAGTGTCGCAAGTGTATAAGTGTTCGTCCTCGCGACACTCTTAACCTTCGCCAGATTTTCACATCTTCCTCGTGTTCGCTGCGTCGTCATCCATTGCGTCATTTATTTTACTTCCCATGACTCCTTCGTGATGTTGTATTTATTAATCTCGCGAAGTATTGATGTCGCGATATTCGATCCTACATCTTGCCCCTTCTCATGTCTTTTCTGCGAAGGAGAAAATGTCATGAGAACCAATATTTTAAAATGCCGCAATTGCTCATCTTTATCTCGCGATTGTTCACTTTTATCCGTTTTATTCATGTACGGAATTTATTACAGGTGTTTCTTCTTCCACTCTTTTCTTGACACGTCTCTTTCAACCGCTTATTCTTGACCATTCACGTCCCATCTCGCATTAAATGCATTTGTTTTCTCGAGGATTCTCTTCTCTATATATAGTTTTCTTACCCTTCTCTTTTTCTCTTTTATATTCCCTCTGCAACTTTCCTTCAACTTTCTTCCTCCGCAATTTGCGCTTCTGCTACTGTAATCCTCCCCTTCAATTCTCTCAATCTTCAATTCTCCATTCATTCCCATACTATATTAATGGCTTCACTTGGTCGTACATATAAACCCCTTTTTGAAGAAGCTCAAAAGAATTTGCAGGAGAAGGGTTTCACTTTATCAACCATTCCTGATCAAGAATCTTCGTCTATTCTCTCTGCAAAACTGTTTTCTGATCATCAGTGTGATGATCAGAAAATCATAGTCTCGCTAGGTCAACTCCTCGCAGGCCTTCCCATTCCTCTATACAATCCCGAGATACCATTATTCTATGATGAAATTCTTGCTCATGAGAAATTCTCGCGAGCTATTTATCAATTGAGCGGCGACTTCATCCGTCTGATGCTTGAATTTGCCAACCGTGGCGCTGGTAAAGGATCTTTATATTCTGATGATGTCAAGGATCCTAGATTCGCAAACTTAGAAATAGTCGCTGAGAAGTATACCGTGGAAAACTTTTTGAAAATTATAAAGTAATAAATATGAGAAATGATAAATCTCGTTGGGGTGCTCGGTTGAAAAGAAAAGATAATATTTAGATGACAAGCTACTTATGCAAGATATTGATTGGCACTCGGGCAACAATAGTACTCCTCGTCATTCCAAAGATGAGAAATGGTGGGTTGTTCCTTTATTTTTGAATGGACCCTATATCGCAGGTTCACACGTACTCCCTGCGGATCTCGCAGACTATCATCCTTGGGAATTTAAGTGGCCCGAGAAGGCAAAAGAGGTATATTTCCTATTTCAGGTTTTGCTTTTGCGATATTCCCGATGACAAGCATTTATTGAATTTGCAAAATTTACAGGTTGACAAACTGAGGAAGAGTTATGAAAGAAACCCAAAGGCGAGTACCCTGGCGATACTTCGATCGATCACGAATGAAGTAAGAAATATTTTCTTTTGTTATTCTTTAACAATATTGTTGCCTCTGTTTCTTATCTTCATTCGTGTGCGAAGGTTATTGAAGAAACATACATCCCCGAAGCTGCGAAGGTTAAAGGCAAGAATAAAATCACTCTTCGCAAGGACAAGTCTTCTGCTCCACTTTCTAAAAAACGGAAAACCCATCTCTCTTCTCATTGTAGTTCTCAAACCGGTGAGAGCTCTGATGAGGATGAAAATGAGGTTGGTACTTCCTCAGTGAAAGAGAATCACTCGACTACTTCTGCTATGACGCAATTATCTAGTGTTTTCTCCGATTCCATGCAAGGGTTGGGAGATGATCATTTATCTGCAATTTGCGAAGCTCTCGCTAAAATTTGCGATGCCCCATTGTTAGAGGATAATGAATCTTTTCGCGGAGTTTCCGAACATTGACCTCCAGTCACTTAAATGCTCTCTTTGCTTTGGTATATTCATATTCCTTTGCTTCTCGTAATTTCGATTATAAGCTTTATCTTAACAATTTCTTTATTTTCCTTTATAGTCTGGGAGAGCTTCCTTTGTTGTTGCCTCAGATCTCGAGAAAAGACGCGACAACCTTGAAAAGAAAAATCTCCAACTTAAAGAGAAGATCCAAGAACTAGAGGCGAAGTTGCGATGTCTCGCAAGAAAGATGAAAGAATTCAACGGTTGGAAGTTGAGTGCGCTTTCGAGAAAACTAAAATGTCTACTCTTCAAAGTGCAAATCAACAACTTTATGGTATAAAACTTTTACTCTTCAAGTCGTCTTTATTTTATCATCTCGCTTTTCTTTTTGCGATTGATTTATTATTTTTTGAGACATATATAATCTCTCCGAAGAAGCCATTCTTCTCCATTTATTTCCAGAGCCTATGGACAATGATGTTCTTCTCACTCATCTCAACGAATCTTTAAGCGATTCGTCAAACAAAATTGATTCCCTTCTGTTGAATGAACTTCAAGCCAAATATCGTCTCTTAGAGATTGAGCATAGATCTAGTTTAGGTTTAGCCAACCGATTTAAACAAATGTATCTTGATTCCCATCAGAAAACCAAAACTTTAAGGAAGAAAATTAGTGGTCTCATAGATGACAAAGACCGTATTGCTAATAAAGGTGCACGAGGCATTAGCACAATTTCAAAAATCTCTTCTCTAAGTACAAATTGAACGAGACGAATCTCTTCGTCGAATGCCATACTTAATGAGCGAGAAGATCAAATTCGTTCGCTTCTTGTTATAAATAATGATGATGAATTCGCTTTGGGATGCGAAGGTTCTAGATAATGCCGGGAATAACTTAGGTGTTGATGTTAGCCTTCATGCCGAGCATGCTGCCTTGGTTAAAGATATGATATCTGACAGAGAAGGTTGTTTATTATACTTTCTTGCTCCTTATCTCTGTAGTATTGTTATTGTGTTGTTAATTCATTGTCATATGTTTTGCAGAATCCGAGAAGAGATTTCAAAC
This sequence comes from Papaver armeniacum, assembly GCA_023531295.1. Lineage (NCBI taxonomy): Eukaryota > Viridiplantae > Streptophyta > Magnoliopsida > Ranunculales > Papaveraceae > Papaver > Papaver armeniacum. The sequence continues at coordinate 75,776 of JAJJWW010004627.1, forward strand.
AAGGATTGAAGAACTTGAGTCTGAAAAAGGGGAACTCGCAGAAGACCTTTCTCTTCGCAATAACAAGTATTCTAAGTTGAAGAAACAAGCGCAAGCTACGATTGGTGGCGAATTTCAACAATAATGTTGTTCGTTTTCGCAATCAAACTATTGAAACGGTTTGCAATGATCACCGCATTCCTCTTAGTTCATATCCTTGTCTTCGCGATGATATTCCGAAGATATGCCTTTCTCGGATGTCTCGATAGTGAAGTTAGCGAAGAAGAAGAATCGCGAAAAGAATGATGGAATTGAAGAATCGACCAAGAAGAAGAATCCTCAAAGAAATAACTTCTTTTTCTTCTTTCGCTTCTTGTAATATCTGTATATATACTCTTTTAATCTTCTTGGATTGCTAAATATGAATTCAATCTTTGCTTTCTTTACTTGCGCATATTAATCAAGCAATTCCCTTTATAATTCAATCGATCAACATTATGAATACATAAATCCATCATGTGGAAATGAATAACAAGATTTTATCCTATTCATTCCCATACTTGCCTTGTTATTCATTTTCAAATGCGAGATTTGATCAATTATCTCTGAGTAATGAAATCTCGACTTTGGCCTTTATTATTTGTAATTTTATGATGGAATATAATCGTTTTCTCAAGCTTATTTGCTTCCTCAATTTTATGTATGTCTATATCTTTAGTTATGTTGTAGTTCATCATTGCGACAAGATCGCAGGATGTATTCACAAATTAATAAATCTATTAATATTGCCTTATCATTCTTGTGTGGTCTTATTTTGCCTTCCTAATTAAAGGTCTTATTTCGCCACCCCTCGTTGCGACAAAATCGCAGGACGTCTTTACATTTTCATGTAATGACCCATTGACCTTGTCTTATCATTTGTTAAGTATTTTTGCCTCTGCAGGATATTTTATTTGCGACAATGTGTGAGGCTTAAATACTCTTGCGAATGTAAAATCCCATGACATTGTCGTCTTCGCGACGAAATCGCGGGACGTCTTTGCATTTTCATGCAAAAACCCATTGATCTCGCCTTATCCTTGCGTCGGTATTATTGCCTCTGGGATCATCGCACAAATATGACAAGCCTAAATTTCCTTGCGAAAATAAAGCCTCATGACATTTGCGTCTTTTGACACTTATCGGCTCCCTAATGGAGGGTGCCGCCCTTATCTTCTCCCCCGGTTGCCCCTTCAAGGAGGCGTACATCGTCCATACAAGACTAGCTCCTCCCATCCGGTCTTAACAACAACTTGGTTGTTTTCGTGACCTCTTATCCCTTATACCTATATGGCTTATGGTTACGAGACTGCACCCTAAGTGGAGTTTTCTTCGGGCCGAATGCAAAGCATATACCAAGACTTGCCAAGAATGGCCGAGACACTTCAAATGCCCAGGCACTCTTGGCTCAACCGTGTACCCGGCGCCTTGAGCATACACGACTCCTTGGAAGACACCCTCGGGCGTCCAACCAGGGTATAACCATATATATATAGTTGGAAATCCAAGGTATCTCTCCCAGGATAGGCTTTCATGGGCCCCAAATCTCCATGACTCGGGTTCCGGGAGCGGTGTAACCTTTTCACTGAGCCATGTCAAGAGATACCCCCTTATATGACGCACTTTAGGTCTTACATTTGCCTCTTGCGAAATATCATTCGCGAACTAGGGTGTACGCCATAAAGGTTCGTCCCATTCACTCACTCTTTCATTTTTGTTAATTCATTCAATCATTCGTTTTTGTTTATGGCTATCGCACAATCTTACATTGTTTAATCATTTTTGTTTTTCAATTTTTCAATCAAATTGTCATACATTCTTGATGGAGAGATCCTCGCATATTTCTTCTTCAATTATTTTTTCTTCCTCTTACCCTTAACAAGCTTTTGTTATTGCCTTTTGATGATTACTCACTTCTTACACTTTTTGCTCCTTTGCTCTCGCCTCTGCACCATTCAAATCTCTTAATGATTCCTTTCCATCATAATTTTCAAACTGTTTTCATGCACTTGTTTTGCGATGTATCTTCTCCTCTTACATCAATGGCATCCACCATCAATCTTTCCCTTCTTTGTTCATCTTTTGCATGTTGCTTCCAACCCTTTCTTTTCGCGGCTCTCTCTTCGCAACTCTCCACGTCGATCTCATAGCATTTTTGTCCTTCCGTCCAATCTCCCTTTATAATTCCGACACCGCTAGGATGAGGAAATTTTATGCATTGATGATAAGTTGACGCTACGCCCAGAATTTCGTGCAACCATGGCCTTCCGATCAATGCATTATAAGGGGACTCCACATCAACTACACAGAACAAAATCCCCATTGATAACCCTTGCAAGGGTATTCTCATATGAACTTCTCCTTTAGGCTTATTCGTTGTCCCATTGAAACCATATATCTTATATGTCGAAGGTATCAATTCTTCATCCTTCCCCCCCATAGTCTTGTAAGTATGGTAGAAAAGAATATTACTGAGCTCCCCGTATCAATCAAGATTCTATTGATCGCCCAACAATTCTCTGCTTCGTCGTCTTCGCCATCTACAGGTTTTGGATTAATTTCCAATTTTACAACCAATGGGTTGTCATGCGTCTCTTTGCCTTCAGGAACCTCTTCTGCATTAAAAGAAATAACCTACATTTGCCATTCTTTTAACTGCGACGTCTTCGCAATGTTCATCACTTCTTTATTATTTGCATCCCTCGCAAAAACCCTACTGAGAACATTATCATGAAAATCTTCAATTGTTCGGTAAGAGTGTACAATGGAGTTGCAAAACAAATTTTTAGCTTTCGATCCAACTTCTATTACGAATGTTTCTTTCCCCTTTGTTGAATTTGTTCTGTGCATTTCTAGTGGTGGTGGTAATGGCTGAACCTTCTCTTCACTTTTTAGAAAATGACTTAGCTTTCCTTGGTCAATCATTCTGAGGATGATTCTTTTTATATTTCTGCAGTCATTTGTTAGGTGTCCATGAAAACGGTGGTAAGAACAGAACTCGTGACTTCTATCACTTGGTGGTGGCTCATTCCCCATGTTCCATGGCGCGGGTATGTTTTCCATCAAGAGTATAGCTTCCCATATTTTTTCAACACTAGCATTTAATGGTGGCATTTTGATTTCTTCCCATACTACTCTGTGACGTCGCTGCCCTCCATGATAATTCTGCCTTTGACTTCCATAAGTCTCTTGCGGATGATCAAGTCTTTGAATTTTGTTATTGCCACCACGGTTGTAGTAGTTCCTTTCTCTCTCAAATTCTTCTTGATCACGGCTTCCCATGGCTACTATCTTCGGTTGTCCATCATACATTACCCTTTCTTGTTGACCTTGCGAAGTACTCGCCACCGTGTTTATCAGTTTTGGTAATAAACTTGCATTCGCAGCATTTGAACTTGTATTCGCAATTGGATACGATTCCATCTCATTTTGCCTTTCCTCTAAAGCAATATACTCCTCTTGAAGTTCTCGCAGCTCCGTCATCGTGATTGTGTTCTTGACTCTAAAAATTTGAATATATAGCACATTGGTTGCGAACATAGCGTTTATAAATGATAAAATGAGATATCTTTCATCCACTCTTCCAGCCATCTCGCTACACATCGTCTTCCATCTCACAGTTAAGTGTCTTAAACTTTCGCCAACTCTTTGTTTCAGCCCAAATACATCTTCAATTCCGGTCGCGAGGAGTTGTTACTTATGTATGCCCCTAAGAATATAGCTTGTAAATGGTTGAATGACGTGATGGTGTTTCTTGGTAAACCCTCAAACCATTTCGAGTGCTTCTCTGTTAAACTTGATGCAAAATATTTGCACAATATTGCATCATGATTTTCCCATCTGTAACATACATCTCACATACGCTTTGATGTGTTGTATTACGCAAGTTGTTCCATCAAAAATCTTTGGTTAATGCGGGTAGATTGCATTTTGGGGGTATTCCCTCCTAACTTGCACCTCTAGTGTAAAGGGAGTTTTGACTTCTTCGATGGCCTCATCTAATTGTCTTCTTCCTCCTCCTCTTCTATTATTCAACATTCCTCTCATCTCTGCCAACTCTCTTAAGATTTGTTCATTTACATCGGGGTTCGAATTTATTGGTCTTTTTAGTTCCGCTTCTCTCCTTCTCGCGTTCATGTCTATCTTGATTTTCTTGTTGACATTTTCTTCTCTTCTTCTTCTCTGCGACTTTCTCCTCCATCTCGTTCTCGAATTCGCACACCATTGTATCCATCATTTTCTCTTCTTGGTTGTCTATCGACTCTCCTTTGTATTCTTTCATACTCTTCATTGATATTTCCATTGTTGCGATTTTGCTCGCGCCTTCTTTCTCGATTGTCATGATTGTTACGCCGAATTGCTTCCTCAATTCTGTTCTTCCATTTCTACTCTTAATCTTTTCCTTTCGCGAGCTAGACGCGCTTGTTCAATATAATGCTTTTCGATGTCATCTTCAATCTCCTTTTGTTTCCTCTGTGTTTCTCTTACATGCAATATTCTTCTTCCTTCTTCCTGATTTTCTTCATCAATTGGACCATTCTGCTGCCTATTTCCTTGATTTCCGTTATTTTGGACATTCTGTAAAATCTCAGGACGTGGAATACACACTATTTCCCTTCTTTCGCAGCATCCTTTATCGAGATTTGGCTCTCTTTCTAGATTTTCTTCATTAACATTTTCTACAGGTAATATTCTCCTCATATTATCTCTAACCGATCATGATCTTAATCTTGTATTACTTCTCGAGCTCCTATTCCGCAACCTCATATTTTCCATTCTTAACTCATGGTTTTGCCTTGTTAAGTTTGCGCGTTCTTCCGCTTCTAATCGCCTTTCTTCATGTATTGTTTGTCTCAACGTTTATAATCTTGCGATTTCTTCATTTCTATGAGTTGTTTCTCCCATTTCTTCTCGATTTCTCTCCTCTTGTCCATTATTTATCAATTGTTGCACTTCTTCTCTTTCTTCCATAGAATCTGATCTCCATGTATGCACGCTCACCCTATCATAATCTATTACTCTATTCGGTGCTGGTTGAATTGGTGGTTGAATTGGTGGTTGAATTGGTGGTTGAATTTGACCTTCTTCTCTATCTCTTGCGTTTATCCTTGATGGTTCTCCTACTTCATTTCTCCTTTCTCCAGCTAATCTCCCACTTCTCCTTACAATTGTTGGTTGTTCTGATGCATTCCTTCTTCTAGCCATTTCTCAATTTTAGTAAATTGTTGAAAGTTATTTGAAATTTCTTTCTTGTTACTCCTGATTCTTTCAATTCACAAGGTTGATCTTCTACTCAGTCCCTATTTCTAGCACATATGTAGTTGCAGGAAATCCCACAATACACCCCTCAATAGAATTTACTTAACTAATCCATTTGAAGATGAATAACTATCAATTTTATTGATCATTTTCTTGAAATGTTTACAAAGGAAGATAGAACAGAGCTAAAGAAATTACAATCACTCTAGATTTTCTCTCTCCTAATGACTTGCTTAACAATTCAAAAAGAACTCTCTCTTACAACGATGACTCAACCCTTTATATAGGGTAGTATACGATGGATGATGACTAAAGTTTGTCCTTTATTTTCGGGAATAACTTGCGAAGTGTCGCAAGTGTATAAGTGTTCGTCCTCGCGACACTCTTAACCTTCATGTGATTTTCACATCTTCCTCGTGTTAAATTTGTCGTCATCCATTGCGTCATTTATTTTACTTCCCCGCGACTCCTTCGTGATGTTGTATTTATTAATCTCGCGAAGTATTGATGTCGCGATATTCTGATCCTACAATTATCTTCGGCATGGAGACCGCTTGCTGCGATGAATCGGGCATATGCGATGACGATTTCTGCTGGCAGAATGACGTCTTCTCCATAAACTAGAGTGTATGGTGCGGCCCGGTGGAGGATCTTTTGCGGTGCGGTATGCCCAAAGTGCCATGGGTAATTCCTCATGCCATAGTCGCTTATTATCATATAGACTTGGTGAGGATCCGAGCAATATTTTGTTGGTTGCTTCGGCTTGCCCGTTTCCTTTTGGATAATAAGGAGTAGACGTCTTGCTCTTGACATGAAAGGCTGCTAGCAAGTTCTTTACGTCACTATTAACAAAGGGCATACCATTGTCAGATATAATGCACATAGGTATTCCGAAACGCATGATGATGTGTTCTTTGATGAAGGCGGCGATGGTGGCGCCGGTATTGTTTTTTAATGGGATCGCCTCTACCCATTTAGTGAAGCACTCGTAGTTGTTATGATTTATTCGTCTTTGCTTGGAGGATTTTGGCGTGATGGGTCCAATGATATCCAATCCCCAAGTATGGAAGGGCCAGGGGGCAGCGACATTGTGCAGCGTGGTATGCGGAGCGTGTATCAAATTTCCATGAATCTGGCACTGTTCGCATTTCCGAACATACTCGGTTGTGTCGCTTTCCATTGTAGGCCAGTAGTAGCCTGCTTCATAAATTTGCGCAAACAATCTGTCTTTCCCTTGATGCTCGCCGTTCATAACCTTAAGAGCCTCCGCCTTGTCGAGACATGTCAGGGTTTGCTGGTTGAAGCTTTTTCGGAATAGCTTTCGGTCAAGAACAAAGTATCTCCCTGACTTTTTGACTAATCGAAGGGCGGCTTTTTTATCACTTGGTAATGTACCGTTTGTTAGATAGTCGATGTAGGGTTCTCGCCAATCCTCTGCGTCCTCCTCGGCGACACATATTTCTGCCTCTTGAGGAGCGCCTTGGCAAATCAAACAATTGTCTTGAACCGCTTTAGCCTGCTCATCCATGTCTGGCCAGTAAAATCCTGCTCGCTGAATTCGTCGATGCAGCATGATAGATGTGGCGTGGCCGCAAGTTTGAGAATGTATCTCCTCCAATTTTTCTTTGATCTCATTTGGTCAAAGGCATCTACATAGTTCGCCTCCAGTTGTGATGAAATACAAGTCTCCTTCAAGGAGTGAGTAAGTCTTTAACGTTTTCCATGAAAGTTGCCTTTCTTCTGGTGGGCGTTTGAAATCTGCTATTATCACCCGTCGCCAGTCCAACTCTTCCATAGCGGCTCTTTCCTCTAAGGCCATAGGTGAGGTTTTCTTGATGATGGTGATAACTTCTTTGTCTCCCTGTAGTATTTGCAGCTTTGATGCCATGGTTGCCAGTGCGTCTGCGTGCTTATTCACTAGACGCCCCATGTGTTCTATAGCGATGTGGTCGAAGCGTCGCATTAGCCTTTGAGATTTATCTTGATAAACCGCCAGTGTTGGTTCCTTCACATGAAAATCGCCTTCCATTTGATTCACAATGAGCCTCGAATATCCCGTGACCTCTATGTCGTAGATGCCCATTTCCAGTGCCATTTGCATCCCTATGAGGAAGCTCTCATATTCTGCCGCATTGTTGGTGCATGGGTAATCGAGTTTGTAGGCATATGGTTTGAGTTCGCCTTCTGGTGATTCAAAACGATTCTGCGCCTCCGTGACTTCCGTAGGAGGAACCATCAAACGACATCTTCCATTTTTGAGGCGGTACTTCTTCTACTACAACGATTTCTCCAGGGAGATCGGTATGAATGTAAGAAGTATCCGATCCCGGGAAGGCTGCCGATGGAGTGCGATCGCTTGTCCCCTGACTCCTTGAGGTCGTATTGGTGTGAAATCAAATTCCAACAGCTGTATTGACCAGCGCGCCAGCTTGCCTGATTGGATTGGCTTAGTGGTTAGATAGACAATTGGGTTGGCTGTTGCCACCACATAGCATTTATGATTTAGGAGGTAGTGGCGTATCTTCTGCGCTGCCAGGATTAATGGTAAGCAAGCTTTCTCAGCGGACGTGTATCGAAGCTCAGCATCTTTCAAGGTTTTGCTAATATAGTAAATGGGGATAAGATTGGCTCCTCCCATGTCTTGAGCGACCAACACTCCGATTGCGGTTTCCGTATGTGCGAGATATAGATACAGAGGTTCTCCTTTTATGGGCGGGCGTAAGACACGCGGGTGGGTAAGCCATTTTTTAATTGTGTCAAAAGCTTCTTGTTGCTCTTTCTCCCATACAAACTTCGCGTCTTTTTTAAGCATTGGGAAGAAGTGATTCAGGGTCTGCGCCAGTCCTGGGATGAAGCGCCTTACGTAAGAAACTTTGCCTATCGGCTTTTGAAGCTCTTGTTTGTTTTTGGTAGCGGCATTGATATAATGGCTTCGGCTTTAGCAAGATGTCGACCTCGATTCCTTTGCGGTGACTTGATACCCCAAGAACTTCCCTTGGTGACTCCAAACATGCATTTGGCCGGATTCATCTTTAGATTGAAATTTCGGCATATTTGGAGGACTCGACGAAGATGTTGGCGAATTCTCCTCTCTTCTTTGCCTTAATCACAAGGTCATATACATAAATCTCGACAATTTCATGATTCATATCATGAAAGATGGAAGTCATCGCCCGTTGATAGGTCGCACCAATATTCTTCAACCCAAAGGGCATGACAACATAGTAGAAGTTTCCTATGGGCGTGGAAAACGCCGTCTTGGCTGCGTCGCTTTCTTTCATCCTGACTTGGTTGTAACCACTATGTCCATCCATGAATGCGTACATGTCGTACCCACATGTTGCGTCTATCGTCATGTCGATGTTGGGGAGAGGAAAGTCGTCTTTTGGGCAGGCGCGATTCAGATCTCAGAAATCCACACAACATCGAATAGTTAGTTCTTTTTTTCTCTTTGGTACGATGTTTGCAAGCCATGTTGGATAATGTATGGGCTTAATGTACCATGCTTCTAATAGCTTCGTCACTTCTTATTTTATCTGCGCCTCGGTTTCGTAATGGAATTGGCGTCGAGGTTGCCTTATGGGCCTACTGCTTGGGTTGACTTTTAGTTCGTGACAGAGCAAGGCGGGGTTCAATCCTGGCATATCTTCGTAGGACCAGGTGAAGACATCCCTGTACTCTTTCAGCAGTTCATGTAACTCACGATGCTCTTCGCCCGTCAGGGCCGCCCCGAGTTCAATCTATTTTGGTTCCTCCTCAGTCCCCAAGCTTACCTTCTTTGTCGCTTTGTCATGCTTGGGCGGCGCGTTCTTCGTCATTCTTTCCCAGGCGTGTGGGGCGTCCTCAACTTTCAAAGTTTCCATTGCTTCTTCGATGTTGACTTCTGCTGTTGGGGCCTCCCTAGCTAATTTCTATAGGCGATACACATGTCGTCCATCCGGACGAGACACCTTTCGGAAACGTCGCGTGTCCGCTTCAACGTAGTCTTTCTTTCGTCCTTTGCTGGAACTTCCTTCCTGGTAGGTCGTCTCCCAGTCTGGAATTGGAATCGAGTGGATGCGAGTCACCACATCGCTCGGTTCACTTAGGCCGTCGAAGAAAGCTGCTTCAGCATAACACGCCTCATCGGCAGAGAAGGGGTTCTCAGTGGCTCGGACTCTCTTCTGTTTTCCCTTGAGGATGAATTTGATACATTGATGGTAAGTAGATGACACCACTCCATGTTTGTGTAGCCATGGTCTTCCCAATAGGATATGGTACGCCGTATTGACATCCATCACGTGAAAGGGTTCGATTTTGTTTATTGGACCGACCTTGACTTCGAGGTTGATCGTCCCAATTATGTGTTGACTTAAACCGCCAAAGCCTTGGATCTTGGTTTGAAATTTCTTAATTTCTGCTTCTTTTCCGCCAATACTTTTCAGGATGTGTAAAGGTATCAAGTTGATCGACGCACCAGTGTCAATGAACGCCCGTTTGAAAGTGTCCTTCCTTACCTTAATTGTAAGATATAATGGACGTGTATGGTCGCTATTCACGGCCTTGTCTTCTTCAGTGAAGGTTATAACATTGGTGGGAAGCGGGTACTTTCTGTCTAGGTAGGCGCTCACATCTTCTCTGGATGCGATTCTAGTTAGAAATATCGACGCCAGGTGTCTCTGAGCAGTGTCGAAGCCTAGAGCGTTGAAGAAGTTTGCGAATAGAGGTTTTTTCGCCACTGTTTCTGGTATTTGTTCAGTTGTACCGCCTGATGACACGGCATATATTTCTTCCTCTTCAGCTACCTCCATCGAGCACCCCTCTCCCTCTCTAGGATCATGATTTAGGGCTGCTACTCCGTGGTCTGGTAGCGGGTCGTCTTGTATGCCATTATCGCCCCCGACGTCTACCTCCCCATTCCGTTGTTTGTTGTAGATCTCCCATTTGAAAGTTCGGCATTCCCTAGTAGGATGATCTACCCTTCTGTGGAATAGACAATATCGTGGGTTGCGCTTGTCCGCGTCAGTAGGAACCTTTCTAGGCTCGGGAGGATGATGTCATCATTTGTGATCCATTCTTTTAGTAGGCTAACCGCTTTGTTCATAGGAACATGGGAAGTCAGGTGGTTCTTGCTCTGCTTTCCTTTTGCCTCGCCTATTGTCATTGCCTGGCGGACCTAGCCTCTTTGGCGCTCCTGAACCGTCTTCCTTAGCATAGGCGACCGAGTGAGACCAGGATTTCTCAGCCGCTTCAATTTCTTCATTAGTTGCATCCGTCCTAGCGAACGCTTCCTCAAGATCAGCAAACATGGTTATCTGGGCATTTTCAAACATTCAGCGTGTCTTGGGTTCAAGCACTGATATACAGATGTTCACCAAATCTTCTTCGGGTACCTCTGTCCGGTATTTGAGAGACTCGCTTCTAAAACGTACTGCAAATGGTTTAAGTCTCTCTCCTCTTCGCGGTTTGGTGTTCCCCAAGTCAGAAATGGAAATCTTTACAGGTTTGGAGTAGAACTTTTGCATAAACGCCTGTTGCATCTCACCCCATGACCGTATACTGTTGGGTTTCAAAGAAATGTACCAAGTGAAGGCGTCTCCTGTCAGGGTTTTCCCAAATTCTCTCATACATACAACTTCGTCCTGGGCATGCTCATTAAGCGACATGGTGAAGCGATGCATGTGTTCTATCGCATTACCTCTCCTCAAATGGACCTAAACTTTGGTGTCTTGTACTTAGCGAGGCATTGGTCTGGACAGGATCTCAGACGAGATAGGTGATGTTATAGTATAGGCACTGGCTTGAGTCTCGAGGCCATACTTTTCTTCGAGCAGCTTGGTGAACTTCCCATCTGAAAAGGCGATCCGGGCTTGTTCATCTGTCATAGGCTGGTTAGCGGATTGGTTAGCTGGCGATCGCCCTTGAGGAGTCCGAAACCTTTGGTCTTGATCGAAGTCGCACCCGTGATTCAACCGAGGCGAATCTAAACCCTCTTCACGATTTCATCCCGGCGGCGGATCAATAGCTGCCAACTTCGCCAAAAGAACTTGTCTCTGGCGATCATTTTCCTCTATATCAAATAACATTTGTTCTACTTCAGTAAGCGGTCCATACACGTGCGGATGAGCCTGGCGTGTGAACCTGTCAGTGTCCATGCGATGAATCGTGCGCTAATCTAGTGACTTAGTCTCCCACTGTGGTCGCCAAAATGTACACGGTAAGGAATATACAGGGTACAAATAGAAGTAGGTTGTAGATACTAGTTCCTAGAAGTAGAACACAATTTCCCACAATGATATCACTGAGTCCTTTCATTGGGAAAGGACCCCTATTTATAGTTATTTCCTTAAATGGGAGATGTCGGGTGTGTGTCCTTTCCCACCTTACCTTATCTTGCTACTGCCTCTTCTGACTGTACAACTGTACTTTGGGTTCTTCTAGAAGATCTGTCCTTCACAACTTCTGTACGTGCTCCTGAATGTTGTAGAGGACAGCCTGTTAGGTGATATCCCTTCTGGGATATGGGGAGTACCCGGCATCTCCCTTAGTATGGGACACTGCTTCATGCCCCTTTTGGATATGGGGAGGTTGTGCTTCTTCCTTGGTATTTTTCAGGTATCTACACCTATCAAACTTGCCTCCGGTATAGCCATGCGCTTCATGTCCTTCCAGAAAAACAAAGCCTAAGGGGAAAAAATGATCGCACAACTTCCAAGCCGTTATCCAATTATCACTGATATAGAAGAGTTCACAGTCAGTCATAAATTTTGATTCCAACAGCATCTTTCTGCTATCTTGTTGCATTTCCAAAACCACAGCAACACCTAGGGTACCGGCACCGTCAAATTCATTCGTACAAGAACCAAAATTCCATACATTGTTCGAAGGACAGTCAGAGACAGCTTCACGAGTTTCAACCCTTGAATGTCCAGAGATAGCTTCTCCAGTTCTTCTAAGATGGTGCCAACTTTACGCTCTTTTAAAGCACGAGGCTTAATTACGAGGAAAGTTACGTTTTTATTGAAACAAGTTTGTAGAGCAGTCTTGATTCCATGATATCTGAAATAATACTCGGGTAAATTTTCCACTTGACCAACAACTTTTCCAGTTGGAGAGAATAATACTAGCTCCTTGGATATCTCTTGCAGCCTCTCTGGTTCATTACCGAACAACAGTTCCATATCTTCTTTTGCAGCTGAATCCGACCTAACGTATATCACATCCATTTTAAACACTTCATTAAGGCTCTTTGCTAAATTCGTAGCTGCAAGCATCGCAGTATCACCATGCAAACGCATAACAACAACAGGATAACTTAACAAGTCAAGCTCCCTTTCTGATATGGAACGTCCACACCCAACCACATGCTTCTCGAAGAAGTTAGGTCTCACATTCATCAATTTCAATCCTACGATGGATCCTACTTTTTCCTCCAATTCATACACGACGTAACTAGTACGGTGTATTGCCACTGCAGCGGGCAGAACCCAGACCAAGGCATCCTCCATCACCATCTTAATAACCTGAGAGAGAGAGTACTTAGGTGTTTGAACGGTTCGGTTCGGGAGCCTATAAATACCCTAATTCCTAGTCGGAAAGGAAAACACCCGGCTTAATCGCCGACTTAAACAGTTCCAAACTTAAGACTCGACAAGCTATAAATACAAAGACTCGACAGATAAAAGTTAGACCTAAAGAATTATTTTTTTTAGAGTCAGAATAATGGATTCCCAAGATAGCTTCGGTGGGTTCCAAGTACTACCAGAAACCTATCAAGTTTTCGAGAATGGTTGTGGGATTTTCGGAAAAGCAACAACTAAGAATTTCTGCAGCAAGTGCTATAGGGATCACCAGAAGGATGAAGAGGAAAATCATCTAACGGCAGCTTTCAAGAGATGTTCGATTCATCATAGTGCAACTCATGATGCCCAAAGAGTATCAATTGGTACTTCTAGTGTCTGAAAAAAAATTCAGAAGAAAAAATATACTCTCCGTCGAGTTAAACAGCAGCTGCATGGATTACTAGTGGAGACAGTGGTGCCAGCGTTAAACATCGAAATTCCGGTTGCATGATCGACTGCTTTTCTTTTTCTTTTGTGATTCATCGGTTCCTTCAAAAGAAAAAGAAAAAAAAAATCGTAAAGTGAAAAATTGTGTAATTTTTTTTTTCTTTTGTGATTCATCGGTTCCTTCAAAAGAAAAACGAAAAAAAAATCTTAAAGTAAAAAATTGTGTAAGTTTTTTTCTTTTGTGATTCATCGGTTGCTTCAAAAGAAAAAAAAATTCTTAATGTACAAAATTGTGCAAGTTTTTTTTCTTTTGTGATTCATTGATTGCTTCAAAAGAAATTTTTTTTTTTCTAAATTTACTGCTTTTATTATGTTACTAGGATTTGGAGATTATGGGTTGTTTTTGTTTCAAAGACCTCTTAAATTGTGATAGCCACAAACTTGTAAGCAAGATCTATTCAACCCCTCTTTGCTGGACTAAAAGTAGAAAGTAGGACTCGGAAATTATCTTGAGAGTCTCTATATTTCAAGGGGTCTATCAGATCTTATTGAGTTCTTGCTGCTTAGTAGAAAAAAATTTGTGCGCAGAGAAGAAAGGCAGCCTTAATGACACAGCACCATAGAGAACCGGAATGGTTGTTCTTTGCGCATAAGCAACCTCGTGCTCGTGCATGAAAGAATTCTTTGGATTTTACGCGAAAAGAATCCGTGAACAGTTTGTGTTTTAAGTGTTGTAGAGAGTTTTGCTTGAAACAATTGCTAGATGATTATTGGGAATTCGCGACAGAAGAATATTTGGATCAACCAAGTTGGAGTCATATTGTACCATGTTCATCTAGTTCAGATGAAGAATTAATCCATATCATCGTGGCCTTCTACATCAATTCCACCCTCTGCTTCGTTAGGTTTAATTCCTACAACCTGTTCGGTTACTGCTGGCAATGGATGTGTAACATACGCGATATCAGCCATGGAGGAATCATCACGTATGGATCAATGTTCCCTTTGTAGAAAGCGATCTTTTAGGGTTCAACTGTCGGTGTGAAAGTATTTTTTGTTCACTGCACCGATATGCCGAGGAACACTGTTGCACGTTTGACTACAAAACTGTAATCCACCTGTGAAGCCCACAAAGTTGCTAGGAACCACCTGTGAAGCCTACCAAGTTGCTAGGAACCACCTGTGAATCCCACCAAGTTGCTAGGAATTTAGTTTTTTTTTTTTTTTTACACACTCCGTGGGCTAAAAGCCCAAAAAAAAAAAAAAAAAAAAAAAAAAAAAAACAAAAAAAAAAAAAAGTAAAAGAAAAACAGAACCTAAGAAAGAAAGAACAACGGACTGAGACTAACAACTAGTTCTTCCTCTACTTCCTTCTCTGATAAACATGTTGAGCCTTATCCGCAGCCAGGATTTCTCTGAAATCTGTAGTGAACTCCTCATGGCGAATTTCTGTCCAAGCACTGCCCAGATAGAAACCAGCTAAGAAATCAGATGCTCTATTGGTTTCTTTGTAGCAGAAGGTGACTCTTTTTCAACTCCATGATTCTTCTCTAAATTTGCAGCACAATCCAAGGTGGCTCAGGCGCCTTACTGGTTAGCAAATTATACACAGCCATAGAATCAATACCTAGATGGATATGAAACTTTTGCTTCTGTAAAGCCAAATTTAGACCCAATTCAACACCCTGTAATTCATGGCCAATTAAAGAAATAACTGGCCCTTCTCCACTAGCAGCCACAATCACTGCAGCTTCATGATCTCTAATGAATGCCCCATAACCTCCTGCAGCAGCAGTTTTAGACCCATCTGTATTTATCATCACTTCATCTTGCTGAGGGTAAAGCCAAGTGCAAAATATGATACAAAGACACAATCAATATTCCATCTCTCATAAAATCTCTGGTAGTTAAGGTATCATTCTTCTTATAAGAGGTAGCTAACATTTTGAATCTCACATCCTGAATAATAAGCAAGCTGACCTGATCTTGGGAGCCATTCTGAGCTCTGAAAACTCTGTTATTGCGCTCTCTCCATATATGATACACAAAGCTATTTAGGACCAACCTTTTGATCATAGCAACACAGCTAGACCCTGTAAAAGCTTGAGCACACCATTTGATTTCTTCATCCCAATTACTTTCAATATCCTTAGTAATTCCCATTTTAAGAAGGAGGCCTTTCCAAATTGAAGAAGAAAAAAAGCAATCATGAAAAAGATGGTTTTCAGACTCTTCAGCATTCCCACATAAAATGCAAGTAGGATCAGTTATAGTACCCCATTTAAACAACTTGCTTCTAGTTTTGAGTCTTTTAAGGAGAGCTAGCCAAGTTATGAAGGAGTGTCTAGGAATATGTTTCTTAAACCACACTAAGTTTTTCCAAAAAGGGCTAGGTAAATGCTCAGAGATGGCATTGTAAGTGGCTTTCATAGAAAACTTACCAGTAAGGCCAGATCTCCAGAAAATTTGATCATCTTCTAAAATGTTGAAATCAGTCAAGGAAACATCCTTCACAAAGTCTTGAACATCTTCTTCCATATAATCTGGAAAGCTCCAACCTTCAGGAGAAATAAAATCAGCCACCTTGGAGTTATCAGAAGCTCTTATAGTTTCCAAAATATGAGGTTCCACCCAGTTAATAAGAGCTCCTTTAGAGTGCCAGTTCCCAAAAGAACTCCAATATGTTGCTTTGCTATCTCTTTATGCTCCAAAATTCTTCTCCAACACCAAGAAATATCTTGTGGGATCTTCATGGTCCAGAAATCATTGTTCTTTATAAGGTTACTTTTGACCCAAGTAGTCCAAATTGTTTCCCTGCCTGAAACCAAATCTCAAATATGTCTGAGATTAGCTGTTACATTAGTATTCTCTAAGTCCTTGATGCCCATGCCACCTTCTTCATAAGCATGACAAGCAAAGCTCCATTTAATGGGATTATAGCTCTTCTTTAGCTCAGGGCCAGCCCATAAAAATCTTTTAAATTTTGTGTTCAGCATCTTAATAACTCTTTTAGGGAGAACAAAGCAAGAGAACCAAAAGAATAGCATACCACATAGAACAGCCTTAATAAGTAAAGCTCTGCCAGGATAGGCCAAGAATATAGACTTCCAAGAGTAAATTCTAGCATCAACTCTTTCAAGCAGAGGTAAACAATCTTTATAAGAAAGTTTTGTGGATAACAGAGGCACTCCCAAATACCTGACAGGTAATTCTCCAATTGAACACTCTAGAATTTGAACAATCTGAAGCCTAGTAGTATCATCCACAACAGAGCAAAATAGACCAGACTTCTGGTTATTAATTTCTAGGCCAGAACAAGAGCTAAACTCATTTAGAGCTACTTTTAAACTAGAAGCTGCAGCAGTGGTGCCTTTGAAGAAAATCATAACATCATCAGCAAAACATAAATGGGTTAAACTAGTTAACTTACATCTATGATGGAACCCAAACTTTTGAATTTGAACCTGCTTGAGAAGGGTAGCACTAAGCATCTCCATTGGTAACACCAATAAATAAGGAGAAATTGGGCAGCCCTGTCTTAACCCTCTTGTAGCTCCAAAAAACCCATATGGGGATCCATTAATGAGAATAGAGAACTTGGCAGTTTTAATACACAGAGAAATCCAATTAATGAAAATATCAGGAAACCCCAAATGTTTTAGCATATAAAAGATAGCTTCCCACTTGACAGTGTCATAAGCCTTCCTTAAATCTATTTTGAGAGAGCATCTAGGAGTACCTTTGGATCTGTGATAATTCCTCACCAGCTCATGTGCCACCATGATGTTATCTTGTATAGATCTTCCAGAGATAAAAGCAGATTGATTCTGACTTATGAGACCTCCTAAGATTTTCTTCATTCTAAGAGAAATAATCTTGGTAATGCACTTATAAGTAACATTATAACAAGATATAGGTCTATAATCTGTCACAAAAGAAGGATTCTTATTCTTAGCTATAAGAGTGATAAAAGTGGAATTAACTTCTTTTAGCAGCTTGGGCTTATGAAAAAAAAATTGGATATCAGCAACTAAATCATCTCCCACTAAGGCCCAACAGGATTTAAAAAAGTGGCTAGTATATCCATCAGGGCTTGGAGCCTTGCTAGAACCAATAGAATGTAAAGAAGCTACTACTTCCTCTTTAGTAATAGGCTTAATCAGATCACCAACATCATCCTGCTGAACACAAGCATTAAGATTAAAATAGAACAAAGAAGGATTTGAGCTTTCTTCAGGTAGATCACTGCCAAACAGCTCATTATAATAAGTGGTGCACTCCTTAGCAATATCCTGATCATCAACCTATTTAACATTGTCTTTATCATACAAAGATAGAATGTTGTTCCTTGATCTTCTTTCTTTAAGAGAATTATGGAAAAATGAGGTGTTTGAGTCTCCCAAATCCAACCATTTGATTCTAGATTGCTATTTGGCAGCAGATTCTTCATATTTGGCCAATTTAACATATTCAGCAACATAAGACTTCTCTCTTCTAGCCAGATCATGATCTAAGGGATGAGATTGAAGAAGTAATTGTGCAGAATCCATTCTTTCTTTAGCTTGTAAAACCTGCTCTGACATATTCTTAAACCTGAATTTTCTCCACTTTATGATCTCATGTTTTACATTCTTCATTTTGGTAACAAGATTAATCATGGGATTACCTATAACCACAATATTCCATCCTCTTTTAACCACTTCCATAAAGTCTTTTTCTTCAGAAAAAAAAGTTAAAGAACCTAAAAGGTGGAGGACCATGTTTCCTTTTCTCAAAAACTAACACAATACTAGGAGAACGGTCAGAAATCCCTGGAAGTAAAAACTCAGCTTTAGAAAGAAGAAACTGTTGAATCCATTCCATGTTAACCATCACTCTGTCCAGTTTAGATCTTATGATAGTACTATCTAGTTGACAGTTAGTCCAAGTGTAGAAGCAGCCAGAAAAATGAAGGTCCATGATCTTAGACAAATGAACACACCTTGAAAAATCTTGGTAATGGTAAGGCAACACAGAAGCACCACCTACTTTGTCTGAAGGAACCAACAGAGAGTTGATATCACCCAATAAAACCCAAGGCCTAGTGTTAAAACCAGCAAAAGCAGTAATGGAATCCCAAAGGGTATTCCTGGTAATGTAATAATTGTCCCCATAAACAAAGGTAACAACAAAACTCAGCATAGAAGAGAAGGTAACATCTATATAAACATCTTGAGGAGAAGAACTTAAAACATTTACTTGGATAGCTCCTGGATCCCAGGCTACCCAAATTCTACCACTACTATGAACACGATCATTGTCTAAAAAGCTCCATGAAGGATTAATATTATTTCTTATTCTAGCTTTATTTGGAATCTGAACATGAGTTTCCACTAATCCAATCAAGTATAATTTATTCATTCTAATTAAATTTCTAACTTCCAATTATTTCAGAGGATCATTTAAACCTCTGATGTTCCAACAACCCATGTTGAAACTCATATTAAATTATTGGGGAGAGAGATGGTACCCTTTGCAGACCTCTTAAAATCTGCAATCTTAGGAAACAAATTAATAGCTGGAGGAGAAATCATAGACCTCTTTTGGAAATGGGCTCTTGATCCAGCAGTAGAAGTATCAGGTTCCTTAATCTTTAACTGAGTTGATTTTAGAACAGCTTGAAAATTTTCCTTATTATTAGCAGGGGAGCCTCCTGAGAATTATTCAAGCACCTGTCCAATATAGAGAAAGGATTTGAAGATAATAAAGCATTAGCATTATTATCTAGTCTTGGATCAGCTGGTTGTAAGACATTACTATTCTCCTTTGGAGCAATTTCCTGTAACACAGTGTTGTCTAATTGTGCAAAAAGCACAGGTTCAATATCAATATCAATTGGGGAAGAAACATTGTTATGAATTTCAGTAACATTTCTAGAAGGCTTGCCCCCATTTCTTGATTTAGAAATCCATCCCTCTTCATCCTTATTTTGAGCATTCTTCTTTGGAACCCATTGTTGAACCACTTTTTGAATTGGTTTAACTTGTTTAGTGCAGTGAGCAGACACATGACCAAATACAGCACAGTCACTACACTTTGGGGGCTTCCATGAATAGTCCATTCTAATTTCAACTGTATCCTTGCCTCCTAAAGTAAAGGTAAAAGAGTCTGGGAATTCACAATTGATATCTACTTCAACACAAATTCTGGCATATCTCATTCTACTCTTGTTTAGAGTTTGAGTATCCATCATAAGTGGTTTGACAAGGTAGCTAGCTATCATACTCAAACCTTTCTTATTCCACATGAATAGTGGTACATTTCTGAAGTTCATCCAAACTGGGAGAGATTTTAATTCAGCAATTTCCTGTTTTACAGTTTTAGACCATGGCTTAACAATAAATAATCTATTAGATATGAACATTGAACCCATTTCTAGAGCACGAATCCTATCTTCAGGAGATTGGAAATCAAATATAAACATACTATCACCATGAATAGTCATATTGAGATTACCTTTTGGTTTCCAAGCGCGGTTTACAGCATTCTTAACCCAATTGAAGTGTAATCTGCTACCAACAAAGGCTCCAATAATCTTATCACTGTTTAATATCCTCATCGAAAACCTCATAAGGAATATCCATAGAAATCTTACCATCAATCACAGGATAAGAATAGAAATCCATATCAGCTGAAACAACTGAATCCTTTTGCTTATCAAACAGGGACGACCAAGAATCTTTAGGTCCTTTAGATCTAGATTGGGAATCGTTTTCAACACCTGGAGGAATACCATTCTGAGACGACGAAGCACCTTCAGTGATTTGATGAACACCTTGATTGTTAACGCCCTCCATAGGATGATCCTCTAGAGGTGAGGAGGAAACCTCTAGAGGAATTGAAATCATAGAAGATGATTGCATCTCACCAGAGGAGGTGCAAGAAGAATCAAAGAAACCCTAAACCAAAAAAAAAAAAATCATCTTTGAATCGCCTTTGACTTTAGCCGTCAAAGATTGACCCGAAATGTTCTTTGAACTTAACATGCTAGGAATTTAGTTTAGTCCGGTAGAAAACTAGAAATCTACTAGTTTCATAGCGATAGAGTTATTGTTACTTTGTTTCCGTTCCATTCTTTCACAACCAAGAAAAATCTTTATACGCAAGGAATTAATCCATTGCATTAATTTACGTGTTTGAAAGCAGTTTTCGCAGCTACGTATTGGTTCTTATTATCAGGGTGCGTCGCGCACACGAATATGGAGTGGCTGTGGCTCTCAAAGAATGAAAGAGTAACACTTGTGCATTACCTTGTGCCCAACAAAAAAAAAAAAAAACAATATGCTACCTCCGAATTGAGCCCATTAATATTACCAAACCAGATCATGTGTATCCTTTTTCTCGCGTACCATTGTGGTATGAAAGAGTAATATTTGTCACCTCCATGCAAGAATTTGGCCATGAGAGACCGCAAGATCGGCAGAAGGGGCCTTATGATATATCTGAGTGGATTGCTATGATCGCACGACTTCAGTAACCATTGTTGGATTGCCAGGGCTTGGCTGCTTTGTTTGGAGGTATTACTTGTTACTGGCAATTTCCAGCATCATTTTATCTCGGTGGTCGAGATTAAGGCATTTTAGGAATGAGTATTAACTTTTGCATTTTTTCCATTAGTCAAAAAGGTTCTCGAGATAAAGATTCGTCATCATTTGTATGTAGATTTTTGTTAAGTTTGATCTCTGTGGCAACAATGATAAATTCTTCCTAGAGGTATGGACTGTAAAGTTTACATAATTAGTAGTACAAATTTGCTTCCCTTCTCATGTGAACAATCCTTCATATTACCCATACCTACTTGCCCACTCTAGTACCTGATTCAAGAACGAAAGAAACTACAAATCATGCATTTATTATTTGTTAAGGATATCCAAATCAGACATCATTAGACATGTTTTTGTATGAAATGCACAAATGAGATTTCAGGGTATGGGCCTCCACAACTGTGCCCCCACACGCAGGTCTTTTTGCCCTTGTGGGCTACAAAGGTTTTGAAATTTCTTCCCACCGCTCTAAAAAGAAATCTAGAGTAAGATTCTGTTTAAACCTTTATCTAAAGAGTAGAAAAAGCCTTCTTCTTTTTTTTTTTTTTTTTTTTTTTTTTGAATCAGTAAAGCATTTGATGTTGAACGGGCCTTGACCTTTGACGAGGCGGGGAGGGGGCGAGATTGTGTCGCAAATTTCATCTTCCATGTTAATTTGCAAACATTGGGGACTCGAACCCTGGGAGTTTCAAACTAAATTTCGATCTAAAGCATTTGATGTTGAAATGAAGTTTGATTTACGAGTTGCAAACGAGTTCAAACTAAAACTCGGAGTTCAAACTAGTGTCATCATCCAAAATATTCACTTCCCCCCCAAAGCATCTTTATCAAGAATCCCTTAAAAGAGCATGTCATGATTGAATTTCAACTGTTTAAGCGAACCATTTTGGCCATATATCTATAGTTCTGTACAGTGTAAATGGGGTAGTCCTAACATGCCATGTGCATTGTGCATTCATAATAGAACAGTAGCAAAATTGTTCAATGTGTTAAATGCAAGTGAATACCAGGGTTTAAAGTACTTCCCTTTGTCCATCCACTCCGAGCCTTTGAAGTACTGATCAGATACAAACTCCCAAAGTAATGTCCTAATCAAACCAAAAGCCTGATTGATGATGGAAAATAAAGAAAAAGTTGAATCTATACTGTGGGGATACTTTTGATGGTCACTCAGATTTCAGACCCCTCCGGCCACGGCCCCCCCTCGCTCGGCCTTACATCCTTTAGCTTATAATTCAAACTTGAGAATTTGAGATCCATCCATTGAAAAAGTTATGAAATATAGCATACATCTTTACTTCTTTTCAAGTGTCATATTGCCAATAGTAAGGGAAAAGACTTGACCTTTTTTAGTATGTTGATAAGAAGAAGAATAACTCAATGCTTTTGCAAACTGGTACCATTTGAATTTGATTCTATTTCTCTTTTCATGAACTTTTTTTTTTCTCTTGTCAATCATAGAAGAATGAGAATGCTAGGTAGCCTAAGTGCCTAACAACTACCCCTCAAGGTGTTGTACTTGCACTGTTGCTTGTAATTGTAATGCCGTGTTCAATAGTCAGTTAGTCACCACCCCTGTAGGTGACTAATTAGTATGCCATTCACATTGTTGGAGTTTGGGTTCATTGCCTAGTGGAACATGTTTTGGAGTTCACGAGGGTCAAACAAAATTATGCAACACATAGCATGAAGGTCATGAGATCATGTTTCCTCCTACCTGCAAAAGCATGCATCAAAACACAGTATTAAAAGCCTTTGCGGTTTGGCCTGTTAATGATGCATCACCTGATTCACCTCTTCTTGAATGATGACTGTACAAAAATACAAATGCTTTGGATCCCATTTAAAAGTCTAGAATTAGTCATATCTTAGTTAGATCACAAGTCGGATCAATTAGCTGCCACTTTGTTTTCTCTTGTTTTTTCCCTCTCCACCTCGCTCTCGGTAAATTTTAAAAAGAAATTCACTGTTTTGTAGGTGAGACATTATATGCCACCAAGACACTGCTTTTTCATACAAGTCACTAGACCACATGAGAGATTTTAACCGGGATTTGATTTGAATGTTGCACACATCTAGAAATAGTTTGGCAACCAGATGAAATAGTTATCAGAAGTCGGAAGTGAAATTTTTTCTTTACAAAAATTATACTCCCTCCATTTTCGGAAAAGAGATATTATCATTCTTTATTTTTTTTTTAGCGGAATCAAAGGGAGTACCTTTTTTTTTTCTAAAAATAATAATTAACTTTAGTTTTCAAACTAACTTCTGACCTTTCGACTTGATTAAGTCCAAAAAATATTTCAAATACGGTAACTAAACACCCTCGTAGATATTTGTTGTCAGCAGATTGTGTACATGTAACATGATACCACATTTTTCTAGTCGTTTAAGACTAAGTCCTATGGGCTAGATTGAGCTGCTAGATTAGCAGTTAAGTGTTGCAATTCAAAAATAAAAGTGTGGCCTAAAAGTTAACACTAGTTCTCTCTCCTAGCATGTGCTTGTAGGTGAAGTAGCAGCGAGATTGAAGCGCTGAATGGTTCAGCGCCACAAAAATCACCTTTACGCTGAATGGTTCAGCGCTCACAAAAATCACACGGATCACAAAAATCACAAAATTTGATCTGACGGCTGAAATTGGTTGCGCTAAACCAAACAGCGTTGGGCGGCTGAAATTAGCTGCTAGATTAGCACTCCCATATGACTTAGGAAGAAGTCCTGGCTGACGTGGACTGCTAATCTAACTGCTAGATTAGCACCCATAGGACTAAGCCTAATGTGGAACTCATATATTCCACCTAAGATTTTACCTCCTACAGTATAATTCTTCCCTTATGCATTTATCTCCTCTCTGATGAACATAAGTGTGCATGATAATGATACCAGAGTTGAATTTTTCTATGCCAATCAATGCCGCATGTGACAGGTGATTAGATTTTGACGACCACGATAATGTATGTTTTGAATCGAAGAAGATGGTTTTCCTTATTAGAGGACCATTGTAATGTAATTTATAAAAGGTGTGTGTACTACTGGCCACAGACTGCAATGGACCAATGTCTTCTTTTTTCCACCTTCTTTTATGTCAGAAATCACTTTCTTTCATCAAACTTGAGACACACCGTGAAGATGACCAATTCGGCATCTATTCGTGGTACCACTTCTATGTGAAGTTGATAAGAACTCAAATTAATAAGATTCAATTTACTTTAGAACCGAAAGACATAAATTGAATCCTAAAGATAGTAACTTATCAAACCAAACAATGAGTCCATGCAACAAGCGAGAAAGATGCGGCATTAACCTCCCAATAGAGCCAAACAAAAACAAAGCAAAAGCAGCATTGTACGAAATCATGATGGACCCTCTTTACTCACCAAAACAATGAATCCCTTAATAATCGAATGCCAATGGTAAATGGTCTGTCAATGACAGGATTCAGTTTAAAATTGAGCCGTGACCATGGGGAACCGGGGCTTGACTTCCGCTGGCTCCGGCTACCCCCAAAAGACTAAAAGGCCCTTAAAGTGGGTTCAAACAGGTGCAAAAAAATTTTGAGCCCAAGTCATGTGCTTAGCGTGCTGCGTGTCGTGTTGTGTTGTGCCGGAGATTATGACGTGTCGTGTTGTATTGTACCAGAAAAATAAAAATAAGTCAACACGACGGTGATAAAATGTCAAAATTAGCTAGAACAAAGACTTCTTTGTTAAATATACACATAATGTGATGTATTGTGCCATGTTGTGTGGTTTTTTTTTTTTTTGATCGATCAAAGAGAATAGATTAAAGGCATACAAGCCGTGTGCGGGCGAATACAAATGACAAAGAGCGAAAATCTCACAAAGATAACAACAAAACAGAAACAAAGCTAAAGAAGAGTTGCAAACCACAATAAAGACCACAACCTATTGACACAACTAAAAAGACCATTGCCTATTAACAACTAGCATATTCATCAACATCTTCTATAATTAACCCATCGTGATTTTTTTCGAGATTGCTAAACATTTCATCACGATTAGTCTTTAGAGGTGGAAATTCTAAGCCACATAGAGAACCAAAGTCCATCATCTTATTTGCCGAAACTTTTTTAGTAGGAAGTTTTTTCTTTTTTAAGCTTGAAAGAGTACCATTTGGAAACATACTTGTACCTTTGAATTTGATACTCAATTTCATACCAATTCTGGTCATTGTCTTGGACGATGTTGGCTTTGCGATGCATACCAATTTCATACCAATTCTTACTTGAAAGAGTGCCATGTTGTGTGGTGTTTTATGCATATTATGACAGTGCTTTCTTAACGTGTTGTGTCATGTGCTTATCCGTGCCGGATACTGAGCTGTCTACTGTGTCGATTAGTCTTGCCCAGCCAGCCCACGAAACTAACGTGCTAAGACACGTACTGAGCTGGGCTGGGCTCAAATTTTAGCGTGCTGGGCTAAACTGTGCTCGTGCTGGCACGACCCAATTTACACCTCTACACCCACTCACCCCACACAAGTGAAACCTAGTTCCACCATTGCCCCCGACGATACCGTAAGATTCTACTGCGGTTCTCCATTTCCTAAAAGGTGGCTCTTTTTTACTATTTTTTTTTTATTTTTTTCTTTTTTGAAGCATCAAAAGGTGATGCATTTCTGCATTAGTATCCGTGCGAGTATATGTATAATGTATCTGCAAAAGGTACTGAAACACAAATATGTAGTTGCTTTATATAACGTGTTTTATCTCTTTTTTTACAGTTCTCCGGTGAGTTTTTTAATTTCGTCTAGAAATATCTGCATTTATGGGTGCTCTGAACTAATCAGTATCTTTCCGAATAAAGGCACACAAGGAAAACCCCAGATAATGTATTGAGTTTTGGCTTTGTGTATCGATGGAGGAGAACAACCGACAGTATGATGAAGCAGGTAGGAAAATACATCATCAAATCTATTTGGATGTGTATGAAAATTGATATACTGCAAGCAAGTATTAAAGTAGTTGTTCATGCCACTCTGATCCACAAAATGGAAAGTTCTTATTTTATTTTATTATTTTGATCGACAAACTTGGAAGATGTTATAAAAGGCTTACCAGAGGTAAGCAAGAAATAGCTCAAAGAGCTTACAGATCCAGCTGCTTGACAAGAGTCGAAACAGGAAACCCAAAAAAAAACAAAAAAAAGAATAAACTAATTACGAAGAAGCTATCCCAACTCCCCATTACAAATTCTAGACTGAAACCCTTTAATTCATATGCATTTCTCTTCCATAGGTAGACTTGGATTTTAACTTGCTCAGTAACCCTTTGAATATCTGCATTTCCATCGTCAAAGATAATTTTATTCCTACAGTTCCAAATGGACCAACAAATTGAGGCAGGAATAAGAGGCCAAAACAACTTCCCAATTGGAAAGCAGATGAGATCTCCACCCCTTGATAATGAGATCTATACAATTAGGCAAAGGACCAATGAAGCGAACGGCGTCCTTGAAATGTTTCCAAATTTGAAACGAGAAACTGCAATTGAACAAAAGGTGCTCTACAGTTTCGCTATCTTTACAACAAAATAAACAACCATTCACGATAAGTTTTCCTTTCCTATAAAGGGTGTCCACTGTTTCAAGTCTTTTGTGGTATACTAGAAAGTTCTTATTGCATATATTACATTCATTTACTTCTTTTAAGTAACCACTTCAGTGATTCAAGGAACCCCATTATTTATCATGTTAAAATTTTGGAAACTGAGTGAATTTCTTGGGGTTTTGAACTGCTTTTCCAAATGCACACACAAAAAGAGGTGGTCCATTTGAGTTTTGGATGATATTGACCCAAAGGTTTTTGTCTATCCGACATCTTTATGAGCTTTTGCGGGCTTCCATTTTGTGGAGTACTTATTACTAGTATACACATCTCATTTCGTTATTTCTTCCTTCGATAATTCGCTTGACCGTTTCGCTCGATAGGTATTACATGACTTTCCGACTAAGCATTTTCCGGTCGTGAAATTCGTATCAACTGTTATCACAACTACGATATTTGTGTATGTGAACACTGAAATAACGATGGTATTACATGTCCACAAACAATATTCGCATTGTGTACTAATTCACTGAGGAGAATGAAATATGTGTAAAATGGTGTAGATCCGATGATTATTAGACTCAGAGCCTTAGGGCTCGTCCTCGTCTAGCCATAGGGGAGTAACCAAAACAGATCTATCGATGCACAATATATAACATAACAGGGTATAATAAGTAAAACATAAGATAAAGTGCTGAATGTAAATGAGACAATGATTTACGTGGTTCAGCACTAAGGCCTACGTCCATGGGGTTGTTGTTTCACTATGCATTTGGGAGTTACAAAGATAGTCGAATGACTTTGGAGTGAATACCGAAGCTAGGAAAAGATAAATCTACTACTTACTCTTACTATTTCTCTCTTTTCTGCTCTTATCTCTCACTCTAACTCAGAATTGGTCGACCCCTTCTCTCTAAGTGGAGAGGGGTGTTTATAGAGTTTGAATCATGGGGTGCGCCATCAGAGATAGTTGTATCCTTATCGTCTCGGTCTTTGTGCTGTCCCCGATGGTATCTTCGTATTACACCGATGACTCTCCTTCGGTGATACGCTTTAACGCTGGGTTTCCTCTTCTCTCTTCGTGGAATGCTGGACACGCGTCTTATGCCTAGGGTGTTTAATGCGGTGGTTGGGGAGATCTGTACGCATCAGGCGGTTGTCTGATGCCCCTGTCACCTCCTTGTCGGCGAGATTCATCCTACCCGTCGATCTTGGATCTTCCTCGGGATGAAGTAAAGTAAAACCCTCAGTCTTTTACGGTATTTCGCGGTACCTCGCTCTTTTAGTGCCCCTTGATTCTTTGTCGCTGGATTAGCTTGATGATGAACATATGCAGATGACAGATGCCCCTTGGGTGTTGAGACGTGGCATCGTATCTTGATGTTTCAAGGTTGTGCGTCTTCCACGTGTAATTCCTCCAACACGTGGCGGATGATGAATTATGTGTATACAATTTGCCCCTTTTCTCTAAGCTTGAAGTCGGTCAAGGTTTGGAGAAAACTGTCTTCACAGTCATCCCCACTCTATTCATTAACTTCTCCTTATTCTTAGGGCACGTTTCCCACTCTTGGCATTAACTTCTCCTTGAATCATGGGACGGTTTCATCTTACTTTTTTTGCTATAAATATGAAAGAAGTTGCAAGTGAAATAAATTTTATTCTCCTCTTTATTCTTGTCAGTTCATAACTCTTCATTCTCTTCTTTGAACCTCTTCATTCTTCTTTTTTGTTCTTTTGCTCTTAACTTCTACTGGTGCTGCTTGGAATCAAATCTGATAAGATCTTCAGAGGTCCACTGCTGTCGTTGTTCATCAGGTACTTGTAGATTTCCTTCGTTCTTTTCATAACGTTTCTGATTCAAGTATGGAGTTCTTCTAACCGTTGTTCATTTTCGATGGATTTTCTTTTTCTGCTGTTCTGTCTAGGTTTTGTGATGAAGAAAAAAATATACGAAAGCATATATACTTGCCCCTGTTCTTTATCACAAAACCTATGGTTTCTTTATTGATCGTTGGAGTCTGCTATTGACGGTCATCATCGAGTTAGGGTTTTTAGTTTTCATGGAGTTTATCAAGGTTACCCATTTCTGTGGTTTTTTCTCATGTCCTGATGATGTTTGATTATGAACTGTGGTAATCATAAATTTCAGTTCCTGATCTTTGATAATTCCTCTGCCCCTTGTAGATATGGCCGATCGTCATCGTGCTTCTTATAAGACTCCACCATCGAGTCCTTGTAGGTCTCCTCCCCCTAGGAGCCCTGATATATCTCCGCCGAAGGGTGGATCGTCTAAATCTTCCCAACCGGATCCTCGTGCTCACAAGACCCCTTCTTCGTCTGGTCCCAGAGTTACATCACAGAAAAAGGGGGATCTGCCGAGGGGTTCTAGATATGCCGTCAATCGTCCCTTCGTTAATCCTCCCTCTCAACGTATGGAGCCGATGAATGTTCAACCTCTCCGCTCGATGCCTCCTCAAACTACGATGCCTCCTCAAGATACGATGCCTCCTCAAGCTACGAAGTAACCTTCGAAATCTAAAGCTTCGTAGGCCGCTGCTTTGGTGAAGGAATCTTCTAAAGGTGCGGCTCCGAAGGTAGACTTATCTAGGAACCCCCCGTCCAAGAGAAAGGCTTCGGATATGAGTCCTCCGAAGAATCCACCGTCGGATAAAGCTGTCTCTTCCAGTGTTGCCCCCGTTATACGAAGCATGCCGGTTCCCAAGAAAAAGAAGAAGGTTTCTTTTAGGCACATCGATCTTGAGGCCTTCAAAAGAAAGCATGAACTTGAAGCCTTAGAAGTCAGGTTTTATGACCAATGTGACGATCTTACTTATGATCTGATCACGAACTATAAGTATGATGACTTCCATTTGTTGACGACCGTGGGGGCCTTCGAAGCTGGCTTAATGTTGCCTCTGTACAAGTCAGGTGATTCTTTTTATTACGATGTTCTGGCTCATCGTGAGGGTTCTACTCCGCATACCTATTGTCGTTCTGTAATACAACTGACTGGGAATTATCTTCGGGTGCTTAAGGAATGCTATCTTCGGAGTGAGGGGGAGACGATGATGACCTGCTATGTCCCCAACCCGGCTGAGAAAGATTGGTATACTCCTAATAACTTCAATGCCTCCTTCGGAGACTACGTTAACGGTAGGAACCGTAAGCCATGGAGCGTCGGCCTTCGTACTATTGCTGCTTCTCAGGGTGAAGTTCGTCTCCTAAGTGAAGTGAGTGATTCGAAGCTTCGACACGTCCCTGGTACCGAATGGACTTCTCAGTGAAAGCTTTTTCCTGCTCGTGAGCGACTCAAGCGTGATCATGATTATGAGTGGCATGCCATCATTATTGAAGTCATCGGTCCTTGGGATTATGGTTGGGTACCGGGTCAGCATGGATGGCGCCCTGTTGCTGGTAGCCAACCTCGTGATAGTGCTCCAGCTCGTTATGGTGACTTATGTCATTGGCGGTTAAATTTTGCTGGTATTAACTTTGAGTATGCCTTCGATGCTGCTGATGTAGACGAAGAAGAAGGTTTCGATGCTACCCTTCCTTCGAAGAGTACCGCTGCTGCCAAGGTATGACTTCTCGTGAGATTGTAATGTGTATACTTGCCCCTTTTCTTCTTGGTTTGAGATTAATCAAAGTATGGAGAAAATTGTCTTTGTGATAACACAACGTTATGACTTTAGGTAACAAAGAAGAAAAAGATAGGTCCGGTTCAGTCTTCTACTGCTGCTGTTGAGGATACAGAAGTTCCTGATGAAGTCACTAGTCCAGTGAACGATGAGTACATCGAGGAAGAAGAGGAAGCTACCGATGATGAGGAACGTACAGAGACTTCTTCTCACAATCATGAGGATGGTGAGAATATTGGTGGCGGAGCTACTGAAGAGGAGATTGCCCCTGGCGGTCAAGGAGATATTCCTGCTGATGATCTTAAACTTTCTCCCTCCCCGAATCAGAGGAACGAATATGTTGATCTTCAACCAACAATCCCTGCTGGGTCGGTTCGGGAGTTATCTTTTGGCAAGATTTATTCCTCTGGTGGGCAAGTTGATATTGGTGCTGCCATGGGGATAGCTTCGGACTTCTCTTTGCTCTCTCCAAACGATGAGTGCGACGTCCTTGCTGAGACCGGTGGTGAAAAAGAAACTGTGATGGAAGAGAGTTCCGATGGTGAGGATGCCGAGGCCCTTGCTAACAAGGAGGCCGAAGCCAAGAAGGATTCTGATGGTCGAAGGAAGGTTGCTGATGGTGGGGCTTCCACTGATGCATCTTCAGAGGTTTTTGAGAGGGTCGTGGTGCATGGTGGTGATGATGCCACGCTTGATTGGTTGATGAAGAAAAACTTGATGTTCGTGGCTAACCCTGCTCCGGTGATCCCTGGTGAGAAAAATTCCGACACTTTCACCCGTTAGAGAATGCAGTTATCATCCCATGATGAGGTTGCAGAGATCTGGGAAAAGGATTTGGGGGCTACTTCTACTAGTCTATTATTCGATCCTCTCTCTTCCATTGTTGATATGATGGCTATCGCCAATGGGTACCAGTACGGTTTCCCTCAGCAACGTGTTCTTGAGGTAAGTCATCGTAAATTCCCCTAAGCTGAAATGACATGATGTTTTTTTTTATTGACTGTTATTATTCGTTTGTCATCAACGCAGATGATGAGGAGCGAACACTGCAACCATACTCTGTACCAATTCTTCAAGGTGAAGGCCATGAAACTGGAGGCAAAGCTTCGTCATAGAGAAGAGGAGTTGAACGATGCTGAGGCACTTATCGTTGTTAAGGACAAGGAGATATTAGAACTGAAGAATCGGCTGAAGGGGAAAGATAAGCTTGGTGCTGAAGAGGAGAAACTTCATCTTGAAGTTTTACTTGTTCGTAGTGATTTGGAGAAGGCTCGTAGCGATGCTTCGTCTTTTAAGGGTTCGTTTTATTTCCTTGCATTCCTCTTCGTCTCTCTCTTTTGTCTTCTTAGTGTGATGTCTGAGTCACTCGGCCCTATCTTCAGCGGGCGATGTCAGAGAATTAGCATGGCTTCGAAGTGAAAGGACTCGCCAAGCTTCTCGAATCAGAGAGTTGGTGGAGAAAATTAAGAGTGAAGCTAACAAATGGGACGCACGGGCCAATGAGTATAATGTCTTGGTGGCTGAATGGAGAGAGAGGCGGAACCAAATGGTTGATATGCAGAATAGTTATAATGTCGATCGTCGCCAGTTTAATGGTGCTCTACTGTAGGCTCGTGAGAATCTGCGTGAGGCGCGTGAGGATATTTCTCGTTTAGAGACCAAGGTAATAATAAACTTGGAAGAGGAGTTGCGTCAAGCTCATTCATCTCATGACCCCGAAGTTAAGGATTATATACAACGACTTGTTCGGGAGAGGGACAATGCCAGAGCTGAGGCCCACGCCCTTAGTAATGCCTTAAGTGCTTCTCGGGCCGATGTTGCTCGTTTAGTTGAATCTGAGAAGGATCTCGAAGTTAATATGTACAGACTTACTAAGTGGATAGAATAAATGAGTAACGAAGTCAATCACCTTCATCATTTAGACTCCATGAAGCAGGTAGAGTTGGATGAGTGTCAGTTTGCTCTCACAAATCTTCGATTGGATTATAAGAAAATTTCGTACGAGTATGATTTTCTTGACGAGGCCCGGGACGTTGTAGTTAATGAATATGAGATAGCTTCGGCTAGTGTCGAAGGTATACATTTGTTTGGTCATGAGTGGTTCCGTAATTCTAGTTTTCTAACCCATTTGTGTCTTCTTTTTCATAGCTCGAGGGAGAGCTTAACCTTGCAAATGAAAAGCTTGAACATGATCAATCTTCCTTATTAAAGCAGCAGGGTCAGACTAAGTATTATGAGAGTTTGGCTGGATCTCGGGACGAAGCAGAGAATGAGGCAGCCAAGGAAGTAACCCGACTGAAGTCTTCGTTGTCGCATTCTGAACTCAAGACCACCATAATTGCATATAAGGCTCGTTGTCAACTTGCCGAAGAAGTTAAAAAAACTCTGACCAGGATCGAGCAGAGCCTTCAGAAAGAA
The DNA here is from genome assembly GCA_023531295.1 of Papaver armeniacum. Taxonomy (NCBI): domain Eukaryota; kingdom Viridiplantae; phylum Streptophyta; class Magnoliopsida; order Ranunculales; family Papaveraceae; genus Papaver; species Papaver armeniacum. The sequence continues at coordinate 108,248 of JAJJWW010004627.1, forward strand.
CATGGCATTGTCAAGAATTACCCACGTCGTCATATGCCTGAGCCCTTAACTTACTCTTCAGATCCTTCTTCGGGAGGAAGCGTCCCTTCGTCTCAGAAGAAGAATCCAGCTGATCCTGCCGGGTCTTCCAAGGGGAAGTAGATTTCCATATTTGCTATAGAAAGTTGATCGTTGTTGATTACTTGGCTTCGGGCCATTTTTTGGTGTATCTTTTGTGTTTCTTGTTTAATTCCCCAAACTTGTAATCAACTTTTATGGAATGGATCATCGTTTGTTTGGATATGTACAACTCTGATTTATCTGCATGGTTAATTCAGTTACTCTTTTAGATAGCGAGTAAATTTAGTTAAAAAATAAATTAAGTAATATAAAGTGTTTGACGGCAATAACGAGGATAGGCACCTTCGTTACTGACTTTGGACCTGTCACCCCGCTGGCTAACCCTTGGCCAGAGGATTACCAAACGGTGGGGGTTGATGCAGCGTTATCGGATATGTAATGCATTATTGAAATATCTACATGCATTCATTTTGCTGAACCGCTGCCTTGTTGATTGGTTGGGTATCTCTTTCTGCTGGAAGCTTTCCCCATGGTCCCACACTCATAGACGCTGATAGGGGAGTCCCGAGAGATTGTATATGGTTACTTTCCCCAGTAGAAATTTTGCAAAAAGCTTGTTTGATTGATAAAGTGAGGTCTGCTATTCCTCGTCCAGAGATAGAAACATGTCAAGCGGGCACGCTGTCTTTTTCTTCTGGTACTCTTCATGCAGATGCAGGACTGCGTTGCTTTATGGATGGTATGGCTTGAGATATTTCGCATTCCATGGATGTCTGAGGACTTCTCCCTTTAGGTTACGTAGGTAATAAGATCCATTTCCTGCAATATCATGTACTATAAATGGTCCTCCCCATGTTGGTGCTAACTTGCCCCACTTTTTCTCTCGTTGGTATTGGGGTATAGTTCTTAGCACATACTGTCCTTCTACAAAATTTCTAAGCTTAACCTTTTTGTTGTATTCTCTTGCTAATCTTCGTTGGTAATTTTCCATCCTTTGTAGCGCTGTCTCCCTCCTTTCTTCTAGATCATCGAGCCTTTCCAATATGATGTTTGTTGTGAGGTTCTTCTCCCATGCTTCGGTCTTTGTGGTGGGCATGATGATCTTTGTCGGGATGAGCGCTTCAGCTCCGTAAGTGAGGAGGAACGGTGACTCACCGGTGGCAGATCTGCGAGTTGTCCGATATGCCCATAGCACGTTGTGTAACTGTTCGCACCATCGTCCCTTGTGTTCGTCTAGTGATTTCTTGAGGATAAGAGCAAGGGTCTTATTCGTGGATTCGGCTTGGCCGTTGCTCTGGGGATAGATGGGAGTTGATTTGTTCTTCCTGATTTTGAAGGTGTCAAAGAGCATATCTATATTCTTTCCCTGCAGCTGCTTGCCGTTGTCATAGACGATTTCTGCGGGGATGCCGAACCTGCAAATGATGTTCTGGGAGATAAATGTGAATACGTCCGTGTCTCGGATTTTAGCCAGGGCCTTAGCTTCCACCCATTTGCTAAAGTAATTTTTGGCTACAATCAAGAATCGTCTTTTCTCTGATCCTTGGATCAGGGGTCCAACGATATCTATGCCCCATTTTGATAAGGGCCAAGGACTATCCACCGAATTCAGCTTCGTTGCAGGAGCATGGATCCTTTTAGCAAACCTCTGGCATTCCTCACATCTCCTAGACATTCTTGCAGCATCTCGTATCATTTGTGGCCAATAGTATCCCTGTATTTTTGCTTTGTCTGCTAGTGATCTCATCCTACTATGGTTGCCCGCGTCTCCATAATGTATGTCTTTCAAAACTCGATGCCCTTCCTCTCTCGATAGGCAGCGTAGCAACGGTCCGAGAAAATATTTCTTATATAAGATTCCGTCCCGAAGGTCGTATCTCCCCGCCTTTGATTGTACCTTTCTAGATTGCTTCAGGTCCGCATGTAGCGTACCTTCTTTAAGGAAAAGATGAACTTCGGTTCTCCAATCTTCTTCGTCCTTGAAACCTTCGTCTTCGTTAGCTCTTGTCATAATATCATCTTCATGAAAGTCATCGGTGATGTCTTCCCCTGCATCATCGTCAGCGATATCCTCCCCTACATCGTCTTCACGATTTGTAGCAAAGGATTCCTGTGCGATGTCGAGGGCTCATATACTCTTGTTATCTTGATTGCCTTGACGCTTTCATCTTTCAACATGGATGATATGTATGCTAAAGCATCAGCATGCCTGAGGTCTCTTCTGCATAAATGCCGGAACTTGATGCTAGGTATTTGGGATGCTAGAGTCTGGACCAAGGCCATGTACGCTGAAAGGACCTCGTCGTAGATATTTTATTCCAGTCATATTTTCCGTATGACCAGTTGCGAATCACTTGTTAGGCGCACATCGGTTATTCCCATTTCTATTATCAAACGAAGAGCATGTACTACAGCTTCGTATTCGACGATGTTGTTGGTGTGCCCCTTGAATTCCAACCTCAGCGCGTGTGCGATCCTATCTCCAGTGGGGGTGATGATTACGATGCCTATGCCCGCACCTTCCCTATTCCTCGAACTGTCGACGAAGACCACCCATCGTCTTTGGTTTGAGGGTTCGAGAACATCGACTGGATCTTTCCCGTCCTCTGTTTCTGGTATGCCCTTTACTTCCTCGTCATTGTCCAGGGGCAAATCTGCTAGAAAATCCGCCAGGACTTGCGATTTTTGGGCAGTTTGGATCTCGTGGATGATGTTGAACTGATCAAGATGAGTATTCCATTTTGCTATCCTTCCCACTTTCCCATCGCTTTTGAGAACAACTTCCAACAGTGCTTTTGATAGGTGTAGAATACACCGTATTTACTATACAGAGTTTATGCTTTCTTTGCTATTTTTTCTTGTAAATTATGTATTTTACGCTTGTTTTGAGTTTTGTAGCTACTTTGGAGTCACACGGAGGAAAAGAAGAAGAAATCACCCAATTTGAGCCAAAAGGGCAAAAAGGTCATTTTACAGGCATGTGCTATCCGGAGCTCAATCGAGGTTAAGGGACCGCCAACTTGGTTAGCCCTATCGGAAGTGACCACTCATTAAAAGCACCCGGTCTGGGGGTGGACTTATCCGGGGTGTACTGGATCCAACCCACAACCCTACATGAGAGAATTCCTCTCATTCATCACATTTCCCATTTCTCCGAAATTGAGAGAGAAAGCGAGTTTGCTTGCCGAGACCAAATCGAAAATTAGGCAAAGAAATTGAGAGATTGAGGAGCTGATTTTGAGAGATAAAGAGGATGATGGCTGCTTTTGCCATGAATAAGACGAAGAATAATGACAAGGGTTCGTTTTGATGTTGTCGGAGAAAAAGGGGATCCGAGGAATGTGAGCGTGGTTGAATCTAAAATGGGTAGTTGTGTTGATCGAGAATGAACACGAGATCGAGAATAATGATGGGTTTAATTCGAACTAGAATTTGATTGAGTTGGGTTCAAGTTTGCGGATCGAGAAGCTTTTTTCGGTGGTTGAAATCATTTGAGCATGGGTACATTAATTGAAATGGGCTTTGTTCAATTGAGATAGGAGAGATCGAATTGATGGGATTACATGATGCTAAAGATGGGTTTGATTTGGAGGTGAGTCAATCGATCTTGCTTTGTCGATTCGGTGAAAGAATGGAGTGTTGGTGGTCTTTTGTGTTTGAACCTGGAGCAGCTTGAAGATGAAAAGAAGTAATGGGTTTTGTAGAGAAGACAGGAAAGAACGAGCTGAGATTGTGCGGTAGTTTTGAGCTGTAACAGATGGAGATAGGAAGGAGAAGACGATGCTGCAAAATGTTATTTTCGACTAAGAAGCAACATGATGGGTTTTTGTTGGTGGTTCAGATTCAGGAAGAACATTTGTTGCTGTGGCTGTCGATTTGGGAAATGAAGAACAAAGCAGCAAGGCAATTGTGTTGAGTGAATTGAAGTAGATGTATGTTAGGATGAATTTGTCACGGGGATGGAGAGTTTGAATGAGGCCTTGAAATTGGTAAGGAAGACCTATAAACGAATAGAACTCGGCCGATTTTACGCTTTCTGGCGAGTTGACTCAGTGAGTCCGAGGAGCGATCCAAGAACCGATTCTTCCCCGCAACTCGGTGAGTAAGACAAGAGTAAGATCTTGACTCGGTGGTCGACTCCTCTCGACTTGACCCGCTGACTAACGGTTGACTGACGGTTGACCACTTTGACCGTTAGTCCTAACGGAGGACTGACGGAATATTCCGTCGAATATTTCCCTCGGCGGAGAAATTTTCGGGTGGTGGCGACGACTATTCCTACGATTCCGGCCACAATCCCCGATTTTCGGCGAGCTAAAAATTCGAAATTTTCTATGGACTTCTCTCATGGGTGTGAAGACTTGGGCTAGGAATTGGATGGAGAATTGGACTCAAATTTGGAAAGAGAAGGTGGAAGAGTTGAGAAAAGCTTGGATTTGGAAATTGAATTGCAAAAGAAAAAGGATTCTATTCCTTGGAAGATTTGGAGAATATTGAAGCCTATAAATAGAGAAGTTTTCTACAACTTCTACACACATCTCTACACACACAACAATACTTTTCTTTTCTTATTCTTTGTGTGAACTCCTTAACATGAGTAGCTAATTTTATTATTGATTGAGGATGAATTCCTAGTTCTTAATATGATTTAAGTTTTTTTTTTCAATTCTATCTTGAAGTTTTTCACATGATTATCGTTTGTTTTTACTAATAGGAATGATCTTAAAGACATTCATGATTGATTGATAGATTGTTTGGGTGGACAACTAAATTGATTTGTTGATTTAATCTAAAGCTAGTGAAAGTTAGGGGATAAGTAATCGTTTCTTGACTCTTTACATAAGTAGCAAACACGAGACCTTGCGGAGGGATTCCGTGGAGCAATTGTGTGTAGAAACAACGCTAGAAAGTGAACCAAGCGAACCGAGTTTAACTACTAGTACTAAACCTAAATTCATAAATCTTAATGCATTGGGGAATTACATCTTGTAAGCGAACCTCGGGGTGGTTCTTTTGAATAGAATCGATAACTAAGCGGACTGTTACTCGGTGAAATTAGGGATTTTGGGGCTAGCTAAGCGGACTGCTATCCTACGGTTGGTGATAATCGTGACTAATAACAAGTAGAAAAGAACATAACTTGATTCATTGTTTTCGTAACGAAGAAGGATTCCTTGATCTCGTCTCTCTTATTGCTTTCAACTTTATCTTTTAATTGTTTTGCTTATTTTCTTTTGCTTTTTACACCCCCTTTTTCGTGACAATTTTTACAACTAGAATCTCGTGCTCCTCGTGGGATCGACCTTGACTACCCTATATTACTTGTTAATTAGGTAGTAAAGTATTAATTAATTTGTTGTGGTTACGACACGCATCAAATTTTGGCGCCGCTTTAGGGAGCAACGGATGATTTTAGTTGTTTTTATTTTTCTTTTTGGTTTATTCTTGCTTTGTTAGATTCTATACCGTATCTAACTTAGTTTTTGAATCTTATTTCGGGTATCGGTTTTCCATGTATGGTGGACAAGAGCAAGCATATTACAACAATCAATACGGTTTTCAACCTCAACATTATGACAACTTCCAACCATCCTTAGGATACAATCAAAACCAATCTTTTGGCTATGATCAAATTCCTCTGAGAACCTTATGGATATTCTCATACATATCAACAACCTTATGACGGGTATGTAAGTGGACAATCACAAGGATGGGAGGATAGTTTTGTTTATGATCGAAATTCTCTAGTTTTTTGAGATAAGATGTCTGCCATGATTGGGGATCTTCAACAAAAGTTTCAAGAATCACATCGAGAAATTCAAAGGAATTCGGAGAAAATATACGAACAAATTAACCAACCTTTGGAGACTTTTGATGACGCTAGTGTAGATTACTCGAGCCTTGATCTTATTAATGATCAAGCACCTATTCAAAAGGTAGAGCTTGAGGAAGATGCATTTATTGCTTGGAAAAAATTTCTTAGGGAAAGATGGGAGTCCGCGGAAGTGTATGAACGTTGCAACAATGAGGAAGTTATTCCAACTCCGGATCATAATAAAGATCCTTCACCTATTCAAAAGGAGGAGTTTGGATATCACTTACCTATTGTTGTAACGAAGTAACACCCTCACAAGAAGATCTTACAATTTATACCGAGGAAGATTATATGAGGGAAGAATGGCCCGATTCCGATGATGAGAATGTTGAAGAGATGATGCTAGAGGATGAAACCACATTCATTGATTTTGTGGAAGACCCAATTGAACTTGCCAATGATTATAATGGTGCCGAGACTTTGGTTAAGGTAGAAAACGACGAAGAATGGTTGCAAGGTTTAATAGAGGACCACGATATACAAGAGGTAAGAAATTCACTTGAATTTTTTAAGGATGAAGAGGATTCTATAATACAAGAGATTGTGCAAGGTTTGTCTAACCCTTTGCCTATTGATTCTTCTCCTTCACCTCTTATTGGTTTGAATGTATGTGCTTGAAAGTATTTTTGGATGATTTTGTTTCTAGATATCCACCATTGGAAACACTTGATGCTAACACTATGCGGGTTTGCCAAGAGGAATACATGGAAATTCCCAAATTCTATGTTCTTTATACACTTAGAGTGTGGACGAGAATAAGTGTGGGGAAATTTCTATCGAGCGATAATTTCACTATTGTTTTCTTGTGCTAATATTTGTATGGAGTTATTGTTTGCAAAAGCAGGTATTATGGGTGGATCCTCAAATTTTCAGTTTGTTAGTATATGGGGAATGAATCTTGCAAGAGCTACGTCGGGCCGTCGACTTTAAAACAAGCGCTTAATGGGAGGCAACCCATCGGTTTTGTATTTCTTATCTTTTTTGCTTTTTGTTATTTCTTTTTCTTGTTCCTTATCATGTTAAAATTTCCCACCTTGACTTTACTAGGAGGATTCAACTACATTGAGGACAATGTAAGGTTTAAGTGTGGGGGAGTGGTTAAGCATGTATTTTAAAACAAAAATTACAAAAACATGAAAAAATTTTGAAAAAAAAAAAAAAAAAAAAGAGTTTTACTTTAAAACTTCAACTTTTAAAGATTTTAGAGTCACTAGCATATTTCTAGGTATGTTTACATAGAGATTTTGACCGACATAATTGAACTTGGAAATGTTAGAGAACTACATTCGGATTTCTTGCTTGTTTGAGTGTTAAATAATGGATTTAATCATGCTTAGGTGATGCGAATTTGGTGCAGGGAGAAGGGCATTATTAGAGTTCTGATCAATCATTAGTGGAGACTACCCGTATTCATATCATGTGAGGCACCGACCAGAAATTTTCCATCTACTAAAGAGCTTCTTTTGAGTGTGTGTCACCGCACGTTAATTCGGGTAGAATGGTGAGCTACCCAACCTCCCACCAATAGAAGCACTACTCTTTGATCTCTTGAGTGCTAATTTTGTCAATCATGAGGGTAGCGTCCATGGATGAAAGCTTCCTTCTTGTAGTTCGATTTGCAGTTAGCACCATTCTCTCTCTCGACAACAACGGATCCATAGAAACATATTCATCATCAACAAGGAGCGACATCAAAATCTACAAGGAAAGTTGGAAAAGTTTATGGTTTACAAGCAACGGAACAAGAAAAAGAGCAAATTTCAAACTCAAGTAAAGCAACATACAAAAGAGCGGATTTTTACATATAAGTTGGGGACTTACAATACAATGAGGTAATTTTATATTCAAGTATGAAGACTTATTCATGAAAGCAAAGAAAAGTAAAAGGTGAGAATTTTTGAAGTTTATGATTTCAAGGCGATACAAGTTGTGAAGAATCAAGTGGTAAAATACTTCTCCCACGGCCATGATTTATTTTGTATTTAATTTCTCTTGTTGAAAAAAAAAAAATAATAATAATAATAATAATAATAATAAAGAGAAAAACAAGAGAAATATTTGTTATAAGCCGTGGGGAAGGAAAATATATAAGGAGGTTTCAAGCGACAAGGATTTTTAAGGTAAAAGAGTTACAAATTGTTAAGGATTTATGAAATTCGAGAAGTTTATCATCAATAGTTGAAACCGAAGACGAAGACCAAGGATATAAAGACGAGGAGCGGAAGACGTTTCTATTGGATGCCGTGAGAGTGGTGTTATCATAATTGGCGATCGGATGTGAAGGTGAGTAAGTAATCCCATCCTCGATAATAATGGTTGATTTCCTTTCGTAGAGATCGTCAGAAAAATGGTTTTTCAAAATATTAAAAGATGTGGGTTTTTAAAAATCTTTCGGAAGTTGTCCTTCCCACCATTCAACGTGTTGCGGGATTTCTCTTTCATTCTACTGCATACATGTGAGAACCATAAAAGCCGTCTTTTTGAGTGCAATTATCATAAAATCTTATTTGGTGAGGCGAAGTCGAGGCGAAATGCTTATTGATCGTTTCTCAAACACGCGTTCTCTCATTATGGTGTGGTTATTTCTCACTCAACATTTAAGAACGAGAATATGTTCTTTAGTATTTCTAACTTCTTATTACTAGCATGCGAAACTCTATGTCCTCATAGCTCTTTGGATGCTTGTGACGCTTGAACGTTTTGAAGTTGTGAGTTTTAGTTTGATTTGCTCGAGGACTAGCAAAGTCTAAGTGTGGGGGAATTTGATAGGTGTAGAATACAGTATTTACTATCTGAGTTTATGCTTTCTTTCTATATTTTTCTTGTAAATTATGTATTTTACGCTTGTTTTGAGTTTTGTAGCTACTTTGGAGTCACACGGAGGAAAAGAAGAAGAAATCACCCAATTTGAGCCAAAAGGGCAAAAAGGTCATTTTACGGGCATGTGCTATCTGGAGCTCAATCGAGGTTAAGGGATTTGCCAACTTGGTTAGCCCCTATCGGAAGTGACCACTCATTAAAAGCACCCGGTCGGGGGTGGACTTATCAGGGGGTGTACGAGATCCAACCCACAACCCTACATGAGAGAATTCCTCTCATTCATCACATTCCCATTTATACGAAATTGAGAGAGAAAAGCGAGTTCTTGCCGAGACCAAATCGAAAATTAGGCAAAGAAATTGAGAGATTGAGGAGCTGATTTTGAGAGATAAAAGGATGATGGGCTGCTTGCCATGAATAGCAGAACGAAGAATAATGACAAGGGTTCGTTTTGATGTTGTCGGAGAAAAAGGGGATACGAGGAATGTGATTGTGGTTGAATCTAAAATGGGTAGTTTGTGTTGATCGAGAATGAACCTGAGATCGAGAATAATGATGGGTGTTTAATTCGAACTAGAATTTGATTCAGGTTGGGTTCAAGTTTGCAGATCGAGAAGCTTTTTCTGGTGGTTGAAATCATTTGAGCATGGAGTACATTAATTGAAATGGGCTTTGTTCAATTGAGATAGGAGAGATCGAATTGATGGGATTCTGTGATGCTAAAGATGGGTTTGATTTGGAGGTGAGTCAATCGATCTTCTTTGTCGATTCGGTGAAAGAATGGAGTTTTGGTGGTCTTGTGTTTGAACACGGAGCGACTTGAAGATGAAAAGAAGTAATGGGTTTTGTAGAGAAGACAGGAAAGAACAGCCGAGATTGTGCGGTAGTTTTGAGTCAGAGATGGAGATAGGAAGGAGAAGGCGATCTTTGCAAAATGTTGGCTCGGCCTAAGAAGCAACGAGGATGGGTTTTTGTTGGTGGTTGATTCGGGAAGAACATTTGTTCTTTGTGTTTGTCGATTTGGGAAATGAAGAACAAAGCGACAAGGCAATTGTGTTGAGTGAATTGAAGTAGATGTATGTTAGGATGAATTTGTCACGGGGATGGAGGTGAATGAGGGCTCGAAATTGGCCGGGAAGACCTATAAACGAATAGAACTCGGCCAGTTTTCTGCTCTGGCGAGTTGACTCAGTGAGTCCAGGAGCGATCCAGCAACCGATTCTTCCTGCAACTCAGCTGAGTAAGACCGAGTAAGATCTTGACTCGGTGGTGACTCCTCTCTGACTTGACCCGCTGACTAACAGTTGACTGACGGTTGACCACTTTGACCGTTAGTCCTAACGGAGGACTGACGGAATATTCCGTCGAATATTTCCCTCGACGGAGAAATTTTCAGGTGGCCGGCGACGACTATTCCGGCCGATTTCCGGCCACAATCCCAGTTTTCCGACGAGCTAAAAATTCCAGGAATTTTCTATGGACTTCTCTCATGGGTGTGAAGACTTGGGCTAGGAATTGGATGGAGAATTGGACTCAAATTTGGAAGAGAAGGTGGAAGAGTTGAGAAAAGCTTGGATTTGGAAATTGAATTGCAAAAGAAAAAAAGATTCTATTCCTTGGAAGATTTGGAGAATATTGAAGCCTATAAATAGAGAAGTTTTCTACAACTTCTACACACATCTCTACACACACAACAATACTTTTCTTTTCTTATTCTTTGTGTGAACTCCTTAACATGAGTAGCTAATTTTATTATTGATTGAGGATGAATTCCTAGTTCTTAATATGATTTAAGTTTTTGTTTTCAATTCTATCTTGAAGTTTTTCACATGATTATCGTTTGTTTTTACTAATAGGAATGATCTTAAAGACATTCATGATTGATTGATAGATTGTTTGGGTGGACAACTAAATTGATTTGTTGATTTAATCTAAAGCTAGTGAAAGTTAGGGGATAAGTAATCGTTTCTTGACTCTTTACATAAGTAGCAAACACGAGACCTTGCGGAGGGATTCCGTGGATCAATTGTGTGTAGAAACAACGCTAGAAAGTGAACCAAGCGAACCGAGTTTAACTACTAGTACTAAACCTAAATTCATAAATCTTAATGCATTCAGGTTACATCTTGTAAGCGAACCTCGGGGTGGTTCTTTTGAATAGAATCGATAACTAAGCGGACTGTTACTCGGTGAAATTAGGGATTTTGGGGCTAGCTAAGCGGACTGCTATCCTACGGTTGGTGATGTCTGTGACTAATAACAAGTAGAAAAGAACATAACTTGATTCATTGTTTCGTAACGAAGAAGGATTCCTTGATCTCGTCTCTCTTATTGCTTTCAACTTTATCTTTTAATTGTTTTGCTTATTTTCTTTTGCTTTTTACACCCCCCTTTTCGTGACAATTTTTACAACTAGAATCTCGTGCTCCTCGTGGGATCGACCTTGACTACCCTATATTACTTGTTAATTAGGTAGTAAAGTATTAATTAATTTGTTGTGGTTACGACACGCATCAGCTTTGCATGGAACACGAATGTAATGAGTCAAGAAATAGGTTCTTAGTTTTTGGGTTGCCCATACTAGTGCCAAGATGAGCTGCTCGATCTTTGTATAATTTCTTTCTGCCGGGTTGAGAGTTTTGCTGACGTAATAAATTGGTTGCTCTACCTTTGTGTTCGTCTTGACCGAGTCTTGCCACCGTTGCATCCTCCGTTGCTGCTATGTAAAGGGCCAATACTTCATGGGGATCGGGTTTCTGAAGGATCGGGATTGTGGCTAGATACTCTTTGATCTTCCGGAAGGATTCCTCGCATTCATCGGTCCATTCGAGTTTGCTCCATTTTTTAAGGATGTTGAAGAAATGTTTGCATTTGTCCGATGACCTTGCGATGAATCTACCCAAAGCCGCTAGGGATTCGTTGAGCTTTTGGACTTCTTTCAGGTTCTTCGGGGACGACATCTCCACAATGGCTTGGATCTTGGCGGGATCTACTTCGATGCCCCTCTTCGTTACTAGATATCTAAGGAACTTCCCTGAGGTGACGCCGAATGTGCATTTGTCTGGATTCACTTTCATGCTATTTATCCTCATTGCCTCGAAGATATCCCTCAAGTCTTGATGATGGTCCTTGCGCATCTTACTTTTGACGAGCATATCATCAACATAGACTTCTAGAGTGTTCCCTATCCACGGCTTGAAGATAGCATCAACCATTCTCTGGTATGTTGCCCCTGCATTTGTCAGTCCGAAGGGTATCCTGGTGTAACAATAAAGACCGTGAGGGGTGTAGAATGGCGTATGTTGTTGATCTTCTTCTGCCAGGGCTACTTGGTTGTAGCCAGAATATCCATTCATGAATGATAATTCTTTGTATCCTTCAACAGCTTCCACTAACTGATCGATGCTTGGGAGCGGGTAGCTATCCTTTGGACACGCCTTATTGAGGTTGGTGAAGTCGATGCAGATCCTTACTCCTCCACTCTTCTTTGGCACGATGACCATGTTTGAAATACACGTTGGATACTTCACTTCCTTGATGAATCCCTGCTTTGTGACTTGCGGAGTTCTCTCTCGATTGACTGGTGATATTCTGGTGCGACTTTTCGTATTTTTTGTCTGAAGGGGCTCGTTCCTGGCTTTATACGAAGCTCATGCTGGATTATCTTTGGATCAATTCCTGGCATATCTCCTAACTTCCACGCAAATATGTACGCATATTCCATGAGTAACTTGATTAGAGCCTTTTCTCGCTCTTCGTCCATTAAGGTTCCTATCTTGATAATCTTCAGATTCTCTTCTGCCCCTATATTGATCTCCTTCGTGGGCTCTACCGATGTGAATGTAGGCTTCGGTTCACCGAGGAGAGGGACATTCTTTAGTTGCTATTTGGTAGGCTCTTCAGCCCCTTTAGCTGCGAATGTACCTGCCTTAGTGCTTAGAACGGCGCTTTCCTTCGTCAAGCTTTTTCCTGAGATTTCTTCAAGATAAAGGTCAATTGCTTTGTCTTTGGCGGCCGCTTTGTTTTTGTTTCTTTGGGACTTTCGCTGCTCGTCTTGTTCATTATTGAGTTGGTTTTGTAGAGCCTGGCATTCTCGGGCGGTGACTTGATCTCCTTTGATTTCCATTACCCCTTCGGGTGTTGGGAATCTAAGGTATTGATGATATGTTGTTGCTACTCCTTTGAGCTTGTGCACCCACCTTTGTCCGATGATGGCGTTGTAGGGGGACGGAGCATCCACCACACTGAATCGAGTATCCACCTTCATCGGTCCTGCATCTACTTGCAAAAAAATATCTCTTAAGGGCTTTGTTGGTGCCCTATTGAATCCGTAGATGGTATAATAAGAAGACATAAGTTGTTCGTCATTTAGCTCCATCCGTTTGAACGTGTCATAGAACAGAATATTAACCGAACTCCCTCCGTTGATGAGGATCTTCTTGATATTGCACCCTGCCACTGGTAATGTGAGGACCAAAGGATCGTTGTGGTCTTCCATGTCTTCTTCGACATCCTCGGCATCGAATGTCATAGACGCGTTCATCCACTGCTCTTGTTCGTCCACTTCTACCCCATCGATTTTGTACAGCTCGCAGTAATCCTCAAATTGCTTTCTTAGCCTTTTCCCTATCGGGCCGTCAGTGAGGGTCATGTAGCTTCGGAGCACGAAATGGTATTGAGCGTTCGGTTTCCCTCGGGTAGTTGAACTTGCTTGCTTCGTTTAGCCCTATCTTCGGTTTCTGCCTTCTGTACGTACCGCTTGAGGTCACCAGCGTCAATCAACTTTTGGATCATTATCTTGAGATTCTTGCATTTCTCAGTTTGGTGCCCGTTGAAGCAGTGGTACTCGCAGTAATCTCTTGACTTCTTACACCTTGGGGGCTGCTTTCCTTTGGACCATGGCCATTCCAGGTTCTCCCGATCCTTGATCTCCCTTAAGATGCGGGTGTAGCTAGCATTCAACTTCGTGTAAACTTGGTCTTCGAATTTTCGGTCATCACGCCGATGATCATCCCTTCGTCCTCTCTTATCTTTGTTAGGACGTTCGATGGAACCTCCCCTCTTGGATCCGCTGGCTTGCTCTACCGAATTAGTTCGATGAGATCTTTGAGTCTGGGCTCTGGGATTCTCCCGCTGGATTTCCTCCAACCCGGCGTGCTTTTCAATGATTACTCGAAGGTCGCCTTCGGTCTTAGGTACACTTCCGTGAATCTCGACAAACAGTGGGCTCATTCTATCTAATCCCCATTTATAACAGTTGATGCTGACCACATGATCCACATTTCCTATTGCTTGACAGATTCTGTGCCACCTATCTTTATATTTTCTGATCGTTTCTTTGTATACGACTGCTAGCGAAAAGAGCTTATCCATCCCTGCATTAACGGCTTTGTTGTACATGTAGGTTCTTAAGAATTTCTCAGTAAGTTGGTTGTAGGAGTCGATGGAGTTTGGTGGTAGGTTATCGAACTAAGATAGTGCTGACCCTTTTAAACTTGAAGGAAAATATCTGCAGAGGATTGCGTCATCCTGATCCCATCGTGCCAACATACGATTGTAATACCGAAGGTGGGCCGCGGGATCGCTGGATCCATCGTAATACTCGAACGATGGGATAAGGCACTTCTGAGGAATGAGAGCTTTGGCCAAATGCGGAGTCAGCGGTGTGGTGTTGGCTTCTCTCATCACCTCTTCTAGCCTTCCTCCCCCTTGCCTTGCTTTCAGCTGCTTGATTTCAGCCATAATTTCTCCACGAAGATTTTCCATTGCAAGCTGGTGGTCGTCTTTGATTGTGGATCTTCGTGAACTTTGGTCCTCGCTATCGAAATAGTCTGACTCTTATGGAACGTAATCCGGATCAGATAACCGGTTTTCCCTAGCAGCTCTTCGATTCAATGGTTCAGGATTGTTGACGTTGGCTACTACCATCCTTCGGTCTTGATTAGGAGGCGGTGCCTTGGAGTTAGCTTGATCGTGTATGTTTTCTACCTCAGCACTGTGAGCGATCCTATCTTTGAGTAGTTGGTTTTCTTGTGCCAGTAGGGCCACGACATCTGCATACACCTTCTGATTCTTCCTCAGTTCCTCGAGCTCAGCCAACATCTGGACGGAATGGTTCGATCCCTGGTTCGGAGTCCCTACCTGTACATGTCCACCGGCAGCTACAGTGTGATCGGTGTGTGGGGCATGGAGCTCCATCGGTTGTTGTGCTGGTTGATTTGCTATCAGAAGGGGTCGGTTTGTTGGAAGTGGTTGATTATGCTCGTTGGTGAGTGGCATTCCATAGATGGGTTGTTGTATTGTTGATTCTGTCATTCCTTCGCGTTGTTGATTTCCTCGGGTTACCGCTGCCACTTTGGAGGCTCCTGCTATGGTTGCTGCGACTTTCAACGCTTCTGCTGCTATTGCGCTGGCATCCAATGGCATCGTGCTTTCAGCTGCATCTTGCCTTTTGTTGATTGCTTTAAGCTTTTCACCCTTCTGCTTGCTGCGTGTCATAACCGGGGTTGTTCTTGGTGTTTCTTTTGACGATGCCTTGGTTTTTCCCACATCCTTTGTTTTTTCCATCTTCGATCCCTTTTCCTTCATAGTTAAAACATCATCGAAGAACCAATATCCATGTGGGTTCTGTTAGTAAAGTTAATCCGAATGCGAAGACCAAAAGCACAACGCTCAATAAAAAGCTTTTGAGGGATCATTTGAAAGAAAAAATAGATTTGAAAAGGCAGATCCAATAATGATAAACATAAATCTATTCATGGATCTGAAAATTATTCTAAGGAAAGCATAAATTTATGTGTTTTAAACGTGGAAAACATGGAAAATTCTAAGGAAAATATAGATCTATACGTTTTAAACACACGGAGAAAACTGTGTTGAATCCGAAGATGATTATAACAGAGATCGAATAGCCAAAGAATTTTTGCAATGGATAACATGGACGTAAAGGAGTTTTGAGAATAACAAGTCGTCCCGAACACTATTATTTAGAGAATAGCGCAGTGAGCCAAAAAATAAGTAAAATCACAGGATAAGATAAATCTTTTACCGAGACAAAGTCCATGTTTCTAGCGCCAGATTGTGAACACTGAAATAACGATGGTATTACATGTCCACAAACAATATTCTCATTGTGTACTAAATCACTGAGGAGAATGAAATATGTGTAAAATGGTGTATATCCGATGATTATTAGACTCAGAGCCTTAGGGATCGTCCTCGTCTAGCCATAGGGGAGTAACCAAAACAGATTTATCGATGCACAATATATAAAATAACAGGGTATAATAAGTAAAACAGAAGATAAAGTGTTGAATGTAAACGAGACAATAATTTACGTGGTTCAGCACTAAGGCCTACGTCCACGGGGGTAGTTGTTTCACTATGCATTTGGGGGTTACAAAGATAATCGAATTACTTTGGAATGAGTACCGAAGCTAGGAAGAAGATAAATCTACTACTCACTCTTACTATTTCTCTCTCTTCTGCTCTTATCTCTCACTCTAACACAGAATTGGTCGACCCCTTCTCTCTAAGTGGAGAGGGGTATTTATAGAGTTTGAATCATGGGGTCCGCCATCAGAGACAGTTGTATCCTTATCGTCTCGGTCTTTGTTCTATCCCTGATGGTATCTTAGTATTACACCGATGACTCTCCTTCGGTGATACGCTTTAATGCTGGGTTGCCTCTTCTCTCTTCGTAGAATGCTGGACACGCGTCATATGCCTAGGGTGTTTAATGCGGTGGTTGGGGAGATCTGTACGCGTCAGGCGGCTGTTTGATTCCCCTGTCACCTCCTTGTCGGCGAGATTCATCCTACCCGTCAATCTTGGATCTTCCTCGGAATGAAGTAAAGTAAAACCCTCAGTCTTTTACGGTACTTACGGTAGCTCGCTCTTTCAGTGCCCCTTGATTCTTTGCCACTGGATTATCTTGATGATGAACATATGCAGATGACAGATTCCCCTTGGGTGTTGAGACGTGGCATCGTATCTTGATGTTTCAAGGTTGTGCGTCTTCCACGTGTAATTCCTCCAACACGTGGCGGATGATGAATTATGTGTATACAGTGTATTAATCTAAAACATAATATACTTTATTAAAAAAATAAGAATAAATTTTTCATATCATCAAAATATAGTACAAATCTACATACATTATTATCCAAACAAAATAAATCAATCACACTTGGTGGATAGAATCTTACAATCCAGTTTTTTTCCTAGACGGAAGTCCGAAATCCAAACAAAACAACAACATAAATAGAAACAAAATAACTAACTAAAGTTGAACTCTGCTGGTGTTGTCTTGTACGTAATTCCCTGCGATTTGACAATCACCTTAAATACTAACTCTATCATAACCCGTTTTGACAGCCATGCGAACTGTTAATTTATTTAAAAAAAAAAACTTCGAACATCTGCAAGCAAAGTGTTATAAATATTTCCAAAATTATTCATGAAGAAATAAAATTACTCTCCCAGTCGCATGGCATTGCAGTTTATGAGGCATGCACATTCTTCCTAGCAGCATCCACATCAATCTTGATGAAAGATTCAAGATGATGATGTCATTTCAGGTGAGGTTGATGTATATAAATATTTTGGGAAATAATAGAACCATGTTGTTGAGGTGAACTCTAGCTTGTTGGAGCATATTATAGATTGAACCATTTCGACCCCTTTAGAGACAATATAATTGATGTGCGGCTGGTTTTGCTAAAAAAAAAAATAGATAGTTTTTTTCCTTCATACAACTTATATCGTGCATGCTCTAAGACAAAAACCATTGATTATCCCTTCTTGTAACTATGAGATCATTAACCCCTTCACAGTTGTGTGATCTTCATCTTCTACTCTCAAACTAAAAAGGTGTTTCAGATAGTGTAGCTTGGACTATATGACAATGGACAAAAAGATGGTCAAGTTGATTCATGACATTATTCCAGAATCTACATTGAATTGGAATATCTTCTATAAATTTTCCTAATTTTCATCAACATACACTAACATCATCGTAAATTAGGAACCAAGCAAAATAGTGGTTTTAGAAACTAGACTTTTAACTACCCTAAATTTCCTCTATGATAATCATTATCATTTAAAGTAAAAGACTCACCAGTATTTGCTACCACGTACTATATATCTTCTGGAAAGGTTGTAAAGTGAAATCTTCATGACTTGTGAATATTCGTACGAGTTTATCCACCTCCCCAATATTAATCTAGATATCAAAAGTTTGAGTGGTTGTATTTGGACCAAAAAGCTTGTTAAGAAGTTGAGCATTCCAACTAGTTTTATCTGCTGAGGTAAGTTGACCATCATTCTTTCAGGTCCTCTCTTGATTGCAACAATTCAGAACATCTTTAGGCTTCTTCTACAACCTCAAAAGAGGAAACTCTTAAGTATTTTTCCCTTGGAGGATCTCCAATAGTTTTTGCAAGTCTTGTTTTTTCATGTCACGTAGGATTGTAAACCCCATTGAAGCTAAATTTGTCTCCAATAATTAGATCATATAAAGTAGTAAGGATGACATGGATATCAAAAGGTATTGGATAAAGTTTTAACTAGACTTTCAAGTAGACTTCCATATCATGTTTTTGACCTTTCTTCAATAATTTAATGAAAATAAGATTAAAAAAGTCACAACAATAAAGATAAAATTTTCTCCCTTTCGTCCTTCTTACTTTTTCTCGTACGCGAATTTGAAACCCCTTTTGTAGACTTGAGACTCATGATTAATAAATGAACCTAATATATCTTTTACAAATGAGCCAATTGACAGTTGCAATAGGGGTTGTAAACCATTCAAAGGAAAAATGGTTTTCCTCGGAATTAAAATTTCAACCATTTAGTTTGTTTTTATTCTTTAGAAAAATGTGCTCCCAATATATGAGTAATTTCTTTTGTAACTAGTGATGAAGCTTCCGTTGTCAAAGCAATCACCGATGAAGATTTTGTCGCTGGAGACAATAAAGATAAAGAATTTCATCATTAGAGAGAATCACTATTGAAAACGTGGGGGTACCAAAATACACCACCAACTTCTTCTGAGGTGACCTGTATAAACTGAACTCAATTACAATTCCGAGAGTATCAACTTACTGAATCTCAATCAGGAATTATAAGAAGAGGTTATATCTCTTTCTCTCACAATCAGAATGTAAACAGAGACAAGTCTATGAACCTGATTATTCCGTGAGAGTACTTGGATGATTCTAAAGATCAATATCCAAGATCAATCAAGTCGTATCCAACAAACAAGTATGAATATATCTACTTTGATTGATTTACGTACAACCTGCGATATTTCAATCATAAAGATAAAAACTATACTGCGGAAAAAGGAAATAACACATACACCAGAAATTTTGTTAACGAGGAAACCGCAAATGTAGAAAACCCCGGGATCTTGTCCAGATTTGAACACCAAACTGTATTAAGCCGCTACAGACACTAGCCTACTATCAAAACTTTGGACTGGAATGTAGTTGAGACCGAATCTACCATCACAACGATTGATTCTGAGTCGCGCTCCTTACGCCTCTTGAATCCAGCAAAACTCCGCGCAATTGATTCCCTTTAGTGACATCCTTCTGACCTGAGTTGCTTCAACTCAATTGAAGACTTTAAACCAATCTGCCTCCCACAGATAAGCCTACATGTGATTTCCGTTCTCAAAGTACAAGGTGAGATAGGAAATCGATTGCAATATACAAAGTCTAGCATACCTCAAAATACGGTCTTATGACTCCCGAAGAGCAGCCTAGATTATTATTCACCTGACAAGTAGATACTTGTGGAATCACAAAGTCTGAGACGAAGAAACTTTGTGATTTCTATCTATCTTGCTTTTTGGATCAAAGCTCAATAATCAAAGCAAGATCAGGATACACGAACTATCAAGATAAAGATAGTTGGACTTGGCTTTATAAATCCCTAGGTGAAGTCTTTTTAGTCGCTAAACCTAAAAAGGTTTAAAGGATAGGACGACTCTAGTTTACAACACAAGAATAGTGTTAGGGATTCAAAAATCCCAATTGCTAGAGGTTTTTCTTATATAGACTTTCAAGGTCAAGGTTGCTTTGGATTTAAGCTAAGGTAGCTTTGGAATCAAGCAATCAATAATCAGATTAGATGAAAAACTTGACTTGAGATTAACAAACCGTGTACAATGACTTGTTCATGAAGGGTTAGCTGAAACTAGCGAGTTGAATGATAAGTTTAACCATTTTCATATAACACTTTAAGAATTTAATCTTGAGTCATACATGTGATCAAACATGTTTAGATAATGTTTTTAGAGAGTTGTTGAAATGCCGATTATCTCATAGGAATAATTCTGACGCATATGAAAATATTCGACAGGGTAAGTACGTGTATTGTATACCTGTTCGTGAGTATTTTTGTCATAGTACGTGTACCGGGTATGTGTACCCTTAAGACAAAAACGGGTTCAGGAATCCACAGATTTTTTTCGGTTTGCATAGTGGGTATGCGTACATTTTCCGGTTTAGAAACCAACAGATCTTTTCCGGTTTGCATACTAGGTATGCGTACCTTCCTGGCTCACGAGTCAACAGACTTTTTATTGTATGGATATCGGGTATGCGTACAAAAAATTCGCTGCTGAACTATAGCTACACCGATACGTGTACTGGGTACATGTACCGCGGCTCCGGACTTATAACAGTTCTCCTAGTATGTGAACTGGTATACATACTATCCTATATCCAGATTTACAGTAGTTCTATATCTCTCTAATAATCAATTCGAAACATTTCCGAATTGAAAAAGCGGGGTTCTAACAACCACACCCAATATTTGTTTAGGCAATCCGTATGGAAAAACTCCAATATAATTCCAAGAGAATCAACTAGACATTCAGACTCAATCAATGGAAATATATCCAAGAGTTATATCTCTGTTTCTCAATGAAATCAACAAATCAAATTGATAGAATTGATTGAACTACGCACAACCTGTGATATTTAAATTATATATTATAAACAAATATAATGCGGAAAAGAAATAACACAGACACCAGAAATTTTGTTAACGAGGAAACCACAAATGCAGAAAAACCCCGGGACCTAGTCCAGATTGAACACCACACTATATTAAGCCGCTACAGACACTAGCCTACTACAAGTTAACTTCGGACTGGAATCTAGTTGAGCCCTAACCAATCTCACACTGATCAAGATTCAGTCGCGTTCCTTACGCCTCAAGAACCACGCGGGATTTTGCGCACTTGATTCCCTTAGCTGATCTCACCCACAACTAAGATTTGCTATGACCCATAGTCGAAGACTTGATAAACAAATCTATCTCACACAGAAAAGTCTAGTGAATAGATACATCTGTCTCCCACAGAAATACCTACGAGTTTTATTCCATCTCTTGATAAATCAAGGTGAACAGGAACCAATTGATACACCAGACTTATATTCCCGAAGAACAACCAAGTAATATCAATCACCTCACAATAAACTTAACTGTATGGTAGCGGAACAAGATATTGTGGAATCACAAACGATGAGATGAAGATGTTTGTGACTACTTTTTATCTTACTGCTTGGGAGATCAAATCTCGAGCAAATCTTAGAAGATAGTGCCCAATGCGATAGAACAAAGTAAGATCAGAACACGCAACTACAGAGAAAATAGTTGGGTCTGGCTTCACAATCCTAATGAAATCTTTAAGTCATTAACCTATAATGGTTTTAGGAAAAACCTAGGTTAAAGGAGAATCGACTCTATTCGCAACTAGTATCACACAGGAGGTGTTGGGATTAGGTTTCCCAGTTGCTAGAGTTCTCCCTTATATAGTCTTCAAATCAGGGTTTGATAGCTTTGGAACAAAGCAATCAATATTTACCGTTAGATGAAAACCTGATTAGATTCAAGCCAATATCTTTCAACCGTTATTTGTCTTGGCTTGTTACACACAAATGAAATGTACCTTCATTTAGATATGGGTAACCGTACCTAAACGTGTACACTTAGTTGGCTCAACAATAGTTAAATGAAGTTATCCATATAAACACTTTCATATCAACCTTGTTCATCTTAATCAAAACTAGTTCAAATGACTCAAATGAAACTAGTTATAAAGTTGTTCAATTGTTTATATTGTCGTAGAAGTATACAAGACACAATTGAAGCAAAATCGGTTTTGATTCACTCGAATCAATTCATGAACATTATAGCCACGGTTTGCAAAAGGTTGCATTCCCTATTATATAAGTGTATTTGTTCATGACTTAGCCGATTTTAGAACTTAACCCACTCAAGTATGCAAATGGGTAAACATACCTAAGTTGTCGTACTTGGCCTGTGTTCGCCAGTATGCAAACATGTACGCATAGTGTTGTACACAACCGAACTCAGTTGAAGTTAGTATGCAAACGTGTACGCATACTATAGTTCTCGGTCTCCAACTGTTGAATCAGTACGCATACATATATGCATACTAGATTCCCGGACTTGGAATAACTTGCAACAGTTAGCATACAAATACGCATACTGTGCTATATCCAATCATTGGTTAATTGTTCTAAACTCCCATTTTAATCATTGAAACATTCTTAGAAGACGACAATAGCTGTCTCACACAAACTATTAGCTTCAAAGCAATTTTCAAGTGATCAAATGATCAATTTGAAACAAATGATTGTCTCACACAAATCATATAAGATGTTACCAGGCGATTTTCACATGATCATCTTTTGACTTTCGTCAAGAATATAAGATGAACTTGGTTAAAGTGAAAGCTTACCAACACATATTTCGAGAAATATGTAAGCGAGTTAAACTGTTTCGAAATATCAAATGTGTATAAATTGAAGTCTATATAGCTATACGACTTTTTGTCTCAAATAGGAGATAGAGTAGAAATAGACTTTTGAGTGATAGATGAGTTCACGTCTCCACATACCTTTTGTTGATGAAGTTCCACAAGCTCCCCTTACTAGTTCTTCGTCTTCAATCGATGAACGCCGTGAAGTCTAAAGATCAAATACACATTTTATCCTAATCCGAGACTTAGCTATAAGTAGACTAGAAATCAAGACTTATAGTTTTGGCAACTAAACTTGACAAACAAGATTGAGATAGCAACACTCGCGAGTTCGACCGAGCAGTGCTCTAACACGAATAACATCAATGACACATACCACTGTTTCAGGCTATTTTCAAATGATAAATCTTGAATCATAATTTAGGGAGATAATTAGTGCTTTGGTCGATTTTGGTACCATTTAGTGTTTGGGTCGTAAGTTTGTCCGTTATAGTGTTTGGGTCCTAGACCAGTTAGTCAAACTGTCAAATGGTCAAATTGTTAACATTCGTGACATTCTCCATTATAAACTGTCGCTTAAACTTTTGGAGCTTAATTATTCTTTTCTTCTTTCACGTTCATGAATCATGATCATGGAATGAAAGACACATCTTCGATTTCAGCGAGTTTCTTCGCATATTAGTTGTTATTTCTTCTATTTCATTGCCGTTATATGATCAAAATACACCAATTAATCTAGTCATTACACATCAACTTGGAATCATCTTCCATTCTCGTTTGCTATGACCCTCTGAAAACTTCTCAAGATTGCTCTTTTTGTCAAGAAATGGCCTCAAAGAAATATTCTTGGAGGTCTTGAATGTCACGAGTTAACCATCAACATATGTCTATCTAAACAATTGTTTCTGTAAGGACCCTCAAGCTCGTCAACGCTATTAGACCGGTCAAGAGTTGATCTAGCGATGATTAAGATACAATTAAGCCGGTAGTGACTCGATTAGTTAATATAAAACTTAATTATTAGAAATTAATCTAACAACGACTTATACGAAACTAGTATCGTTAGATAGATCTCGAAAAGATACGCAGAATGGACTACTCGAACGTGTCATTCGGATACCGGATAAAGAAGATATCATCAGATTAAAACGAATGGTTGAATTATCATTTCCAGTTAAGCCGACCTTAGTTGCCCTTGTCATATTGTTGGGTGTCCGAGTAACCCTCGTTGGTCTTATCGAACCAAATCGAGTAGATAACTCTTAATTTCTCTTCTTCTTCATTCTTATTTTCTCTTTCTTCTTCTCTCTTCTTTTCTCTTCTTTTCTTCTGTTCTTTCTCTCTGTCGATCTTGATTGAGAGGATTTGGTCTTGATTCTTGTATGAATAAGCTTAGTAATTTCAGTAAACTAATGATGAAGAAAACTAGTTTAGCTTTTGGTGAAGAAAAAAGCTGTTAATTTAAAGGGAATTAGAAGTTAGGGTTTCGGGAAGATAAGGTTGATTGAAGAATTTCTTGGAATTGAGTATAGAATCGATCAATTAAGGATGGGTGTTCTTGTTATTAGCAAAGAAGAAGGTTTGATAGTCGAATTATAATTTTAGTGAAGGATTGGTGGATTAGGGTTTCGAGAATCGGTGAAGAGGATGAAGATTGATGAGAGTTGGTTGAGTTGAAGTGATGGATTGATAGTGGGTTCGAGGTGATTTCTTGATTCAAGTCGAAGTAAAGAAGAATCAATCAGTCAATTGAACGAAATCATCTCGAGGTAATTTCCTTTCTCTGTAAATTGATAAAGTTGTTATTTGAGTTTTGGAGATTCTTAATGAGTTAGGATTGATATGGTTATGCGTATCTGCAATGGAATTGTAGTTGTAGGTTAGTTTATGTTGTGTTGATGTATGAGATGAGGATATGGGATACGAAGGTTGATGGTGATGATGAGGAGTTTGGGATTTTATTTATTCTTGAGAAAAGAATAGTGGAGCGAGAAATGGTGGAGGTGGTTTGAGAAGATGTCTTGAATTGAGTCGGGTAAAGAGGAATTTAGTTTGGATGCTGATTGAATTCATTCGGAGGTAATTGATCTTCTTAAGTTGAATTTATAGAGTTTTGCTTCTATTGCTAAGTATAAGTATTTACGATTATTTATGAATCTAAGACTTGAAATAGTTATGTCTTGGGGATGTCATAAGGATTATGTTGTGTTGGTTGTTAAGAAGATGATATGTGTTAGGGTTAAGCGGTGAGCCTTAATAAGCTGAAATGGGTTTGTTGATTTGAATTGTCTTGATTAATGGTTTGAGAATTGTTGTAAGCGAGTTGAAGATTCTGAGGACATGTCATGCTAACGGTGAATGAAGTATATTGGTTGTTGAGTATGAATGGTGATGTCACGGGTTATTGGACATTGAGTTAGTAATGGTCTTGGTTAGTAGGCTGCCGATGTCGTTAAGTGAGTTGGTGGTTTACGATGATAATGAGTCTATAGTTATGTGAAGAATGTATTGAACTGGTAATGGCAGTTGATGCTAGTGTTGTTATGGTGAAGTTTCGATGTTGGTGGTTGTAAGAAGTTGAGTGTTGTGATTGTAATTGAGTTGCGGGAATGAAGTTGGTAGTGTCATAGTTGTTAGAACTTGATGGTGTTGATAAGATGTTTGATTTGAATTTGAGTGTAATGATGTTATGGCGGTGATCTTAGTGGAAACTGCAATGCAAATTAAGGTAAACTCGGTTTACTTTTGTAATTGAGTTGTGAAGTTTGTTTATTAATGAATGTATAATTTTAGTTGATAGATTTAAAATGTTAAAGAAGTGGACTTTGAAATGAAGCTAGAAATGGGGGAATGTTGCTCAGTTTGAGCTTAGCTTGTGTTTTGGCTCTGGCCTATGCAAGAGTTTTGGCCTTGTGCCATTCATCCTAGTCAGGTATTTGACTTTAGTGACTCGATTAATCGACCGAGTCGAATCGGTATTAACTCACCGATTTCTGAGTTGACTCAGTTGACCGATTTAGACTTTAGACTTTGACTATGACAGACGTTTGACGACCTTGGACGTTATTTATTAGATTGAACCATTTAACCTAGTTAGTTGACCCGTTGGCCGTCGGTGGCCGTTAGTTGACCCTAAAGGGTTGGGCCTTAGGTTAATGGGCTGGTTCAGTGGACTTGGGTTTAGAACCAGTTTCCTTATTAAACATGAATTAGACCTTTGTGGTCTAAAATAGCCTTTGACTTCTTCTACAAAGTTGTAGATGTTCGCAAGACTTAGCTAATAGATGAGAGAAACAACCTAATTAAATTAGTAGACCTTTAAATATGCAAGAGATGGTTAATGAAGATGTGTAGAATCATAAATGGGCTTAGAACCATTAGTTAGACTTGTATGATTCTTGTATGAGCCATCTTGGCTAGATTCTTAGAGTGCTTTTATGATTAACAGTTCGTTATTAACAACGTTCGATTCAACGGACGAACCAGTGGATCGTGGATCTCGAGGTAGGCGTGGCTTGTCATCAAAAGAGGTGGGAATGCTTTTGACTCTGTTGTAATCATTGTTGTTTCTTTTACGAAAGTCTTTGTTTAATAAACTCATGCATTGTCTAGTTGTGCATTTCATACTTTGTTTAAATTGCATTACGATTATTCTGTTAATTCTGTTAATCTTTCCATGGTTTGGAAAGGAGGTGTAATGTTTTGTTATCGTCATGAATTGTTATGGGAAATAAGAATTTCCACTGTGGTATATAGGATACGCTCCTTCACATTTATATCTACATGAATTGAGCTTTTATGCTTAGAGTGGGTCATCATGGTCTTGGTGATATCAATAGCTATTGAGTGTGGTTGCACGAATATTATACATTGTTTGAAGAAGGAGTTTGTCCATATACATGTTTGTTATTTGAGTGACTTGGTCACTTTTTAATGCTTAGGTAAAACATTATTGTTTTCCAAATCTTGCCTATGATTACTTAGAAGTTAAATGTTAATTATTCCCACTTTCGGTTTTCAGAGACGGATCGAATTGCAGTTTTAAAGCTTCGAGGAGATTACTTCGTTAATTGTGTTTATTATGTTATGTATTCTATTTACAAACCAAATGACTATTGTATATGTATCACTTGAGAGTAGTTCTTGTATATATATTTCAGAGAGGGGTTAGTGTTGGGTTAAGTTTTGTACCAGATTTTTTTAATTGATTGTTTAAGTAAATGATTTAGATTTTAGTGCCTCTTATTTAGTTAATCTCTTAGATTAGTCAGCTGCTAGCTTAGGGGGCGCTACAGTTTCATTGTTACAACAAGAAATCAGTAAATAAGAGGGGAGGTTTTGCTGCCATTAAACAAGCTTGCAGTCATCAAAATAGATTTGTTGTTGATGGTTTGGGGGAATCTTTGGTGGGTATTAATGTATCTTTAAGGTTTATGAAAATATGTCTGGTTTGTTTTGGATATGAATTGTAGGGATTTTGAGAGCACCAGAAGATGATTCATCATCGGACAACACCATTACCAGATCATGCCCATCATTTGTTCGACAGAAGTTCCCACACAGATGGAAAACATGTTAAATTATTTAGCCACCGGTAGTTAACAATTTGACCATTTGACTGCTTTGACTAACGAGTTTACGACCCAAACACTATAGCGGACAAACTTACGACCCAAACACTAAAGGGTACCAAGACTTATGACCCAAATACTAATTAACTTTAATTTAGGTCGTAAACAATAAATTTTCTTAACCAAATTCATCAAGTATGAACAAATGTTCATAAGCTTACTCAGTCATATTTCGAGAACTATATTCAAGATAAACTTGACTCGAAATTTCTATTATGCATGTACTGTCTAATTTAGTCATGCGACATTGTCTCATAGATAGAAAGGTGAAAACTTGAGTAATAGGTGGTTTAGTCTTCACTTACCTTTTGTTAAAAGAAGTACTCCAAAAGCTCCGGTTGATCTTCGCCTTCAAATGGTAGAACGCAGTGATGTGCAGGTACTCAACTACACACTTTTATCCTAATCCGAGACTTGACTAAATGTAGACTAGAAATCAAGATATAGTTTTGATTAACTAAATTTGACAACAAGCTTTAGATAGCAACACTTGTGAGTTCGACCGAGAAATGCTCTAACAACTATTGATCTTAAAACCCAACCCAATAACCAAGAACCGCCATTACATCGAATATAGACATCAAAAGAGTAGATAGCCATAATGGTGTAAGTAAAAAACATAATAACAACTAGCTAAAACTACTAAATAACCTAGAAAGAAAGAAATACTGAAGAAATCTGTTCAGATCCGTCCAAAATGGATTGGATCTGAGCAGAGAAGGATCGTTGTTGATGATTTTGTTGAAGAAGAACAAGGAGTGAGAGAGAGAGAGGAGCGAGAAAGAACTTCAAGTTACATATTAAATTCCCAAAGTCTCAACAAAAAATAGTTGCCTGAAATCTCTATTGCTCAGATTTGAGCAAAACAACTCCAACACATCTTCAATCTCTCCGTTTTCGTTTACCTGTGTTTTGATTTTAGTTTTTTTATTAAAGTTTTGGTTTTAAATTTGAGTTAATCAGATTAAACCTTAACTATCTCATATTTATACTGTGATGTAAGATATTAAATGTTACTTAGTTTCTTTTTCTATGTTATGATTTGGGGTTCTGATAGGTTCCTATCAACTGATTTTACAATCAGTTTAATGAAGAAGATCAAGGTTACAAGAACGAGACTTTTTCAAAAGCCACCAACAAAAACATGTACTTTAAAGACACCATCAAAATTTTATAGAAGACCGATGATGAAAACTCCGACCAACTCCAATGATTAGTTTCAAGATAATCGATTCAGGCTATCTTTGTTACTATGTTTATAAAAAAAAATCCTCGAGGAAATGGTTGGATATTTTGATCCTAACATCTCTACTGATTGTGGAGTTGCTAATTGTTTTGGATATGCTACTTTTCATTCCAAAGATGACCATTTAAACTTATCTTTATCCTACTACTGTTACTGCTACCATTGAATCCGAGAGGAACGGATAGAGCTCTCCATCAAATTAGGGTCTGTAACTAGTTTGTTATGTTTTTAGTTTGTTATTGTTATGTTGTTTGATTTATCAAAAAATACTGGAAATAATGTATTGAGTCAGTCCTGTAACGAGTCACCTAACCGTGCCCGATTCTGTAGTTGCAGGAAATCCCACAACTACACCCCTATTAGAATTTACAAATCAGTCTAAGAAAACTCCATGAAAATCACAAGAACATTCATTAAAATCTTCAAATTGGATATAAAGTTACAAACAAACCCTAACTTGGGAAGCAAATAATCTTTCTCTCTCCTAAATATCTTTTCTA
The DNA here is from genome assembly GCA_023531295.1 of Papaver armeniacum. Taxonomy (NCBI): domain Eukaryota; kingdom Viridiplantae; phylum Streptophyta; class Magnoliopsida; order Ranunculales; family Papaveraceae; genus Papaver; species Papaver armeniacum. The sequence continues at coordinate 137,181 of JAJJWW010004627.1, forward strand.
AAACTCTCAAAAAGCTCTCCCTCATACAAGGTCGCTCGGATCCTTATATAGGAGTTTACATAGCGGAGGACAGCTAAGAAAGCCCCTATTTTCGGATCTGGCGTGCGTTATTAACGCACGCTTACATTGACTCTTATCGCACAAACTCTATAACTTCGCATGGTCCTTCACGCTTTTCTTGTGATTAAGCTGACGTCATGTGGTGCATCATCTGGATTAGCTGTATGCGACTGTCTTCGCTCGGTTTCGATGATTATACCGCACGCTTAACTGGTGTGCGATATTTTGTATCTATATTTTGCCTCTTCTCATGTCGCTTCTTTGGAAAAGAATGCGATATGATAAACTCCACTTTCATACTCTCGCGCACGTTCAACTTTTTCATATTCCTTTCTACGACATATTTCGTAATTTAAGCCAGAATCAGTCAACACGTGCTAATCTCTTCCCCTTCTTACCGGCACGTTGAGGCCGAACCAGGTCACTTTTTCTTCCTATTTATTAACCAAGTTTGAGGAGAGATAATCTTTTCTCTTTTAGTTCATCTTTCCTTCTTTTTCTGTGAGTTCTCTGCAAATCTTCATCTCCTTTATCTTCTCAGAATTTCTTCATTCTCATTTCTTTGAAATCTTAATCTTGATCTTGCTGTTGTTTTGATGGATCCTCTTTCAAGGTTTGTAATTGATCTTGTTTAATCTATTTGCTTGTTTTAATTTCGAATCGAGATCTTTCTAATTTTATCATTATTTCCATTCCCATACTGGTGCTACTGTAGCAAAAGTTCTTCTTATGGTACCACCAGGGTTACAGTCAAGAACCCTAATCCTTCTGCAAGCTCGAAGGATAATGAATCTCACAAGAGGAAGCCTTCGCATAACAAAGGAGTAAGAAATACTTTCTTCTTTTTGTAAAACAATATTGTTGCCTCTATTTCTTATCTGCGTTATTCTTCGAAAGATTCCGAATGTGAAATTGAGGGTGAGAAGAAGTTAAAGATTAGAAGAATTCGCAAGGCTCCATCGATCAAGTCTGGTCTTGTCCTCCCTGACTTTGATTGTAAGGAAATTAAGACTAACATTCCATCGCTTGTTAATGTTAGTGCGCCCTCACAAAGTTTGGTTGCCTCAGTTCCTTCTGATGTCAATGTTGACGCACCCCTTCAAGGTTTAGTTGCCTCTGCTCCTTTGAACCTTCCTTCTTTACTGAGAGAAAATCTTCGCTCCCATAAATGCTACTCCCTACCGATCATGCGATAAAGGAGCTTCCGTTTTGCTGACGACAACCGCAGCTTCAGTAAGTTAGACTATTTCTACCATTGTGAATGTTCCTTTATTCACAGATATCCCCACATTTCTGAGAATGCGGTCTTTGTCGCTCCTGTGGAGAATATCTCTTCTGTGGAAAACGTCTCTTCTGCTATACCTGCCTCTTTTTCTTCTAAGATTACCTCTTTTGAAGCCATCCCTATTGACATTGGGGTTTTGGGAGGAGTAAGCTCCGCTGCTCAAGTTTTATCTATAATTATTATTCTTTGCTCAATCTTCTATCAATGATCCTTCGAAGCTTCGTATCTGCGATGCCCTGAACAAGCTGTTATGTGATTCTCCACCAAACAAGCCAACCAAGAATGAGACCTTGTCTCAAATTGATCCAAGTGTTCAAGTTGCTCTTGACTTTTTGGTAGGCATTCTTTCACTTA
>JAJJWW010004628.1:0-10607 GCA_023531295.1 Papaver armeniacum
AGTTATTAGATACTCGAGTGACAGAGCAAAAGAAGAAGAATCCGTGTCTTTTGAGCAGAAGGAAGGATTGTCACTTGCACGGGCTTAGCGCTATCGGGGAGCATAATAGAGAGGAAAAGGAGGTTTGTCATTATTTGGTGCCCAGAAAATTTACCCTTATCTACCTCACTAAGGTAGATGTATCCAGTCCACGTCCTATTCCTACACAGCCCTAAGTTTTGAGCAAATGATTTCCTTCAATCACTCACTCACTAACTCGGAGAAGCCATTCATTTGTTGCAAAGAGAAAAAAATCGATTTCATACAAATTCAAATTCATGAGCAGAGAGTTCTGGGGAAGATGAAGGTGGTATTGTGATTGGGTTGAATTGAATTTAGGAGTTAGCAACAGGAAGAGGATGATGAAGCTCATATGAAGAAGAGGATTTTGTGGTTGATTGAATCAGGGAGATGAGATTCGATATCCCAGAATGAGTGTCTCTTAATCTGGTGCTGTGGTTCTTGATGGGTTCCTTGTCAATGAGCTGTTAATAAATTTCAGATTAATCGAGTGGTTGCTGGTGAATCTGAAGCTCAACTGAGATGGGTATGAAGAGAGGGATCTTATGCGTCTTGCGAAGAACAAGGATGATTTGAATTTGGGGATTCGGAGTTAGGTTCTAATGGATTGTGTTGGCTGCGGATTTGCTTGAGGGATCGAGAAATTGGATTAAATAGAGATTTGAAATGGGGCTTTGCTGTGGTGGTTAATGGAGAAGATTTGAGTCATTGCAGGTGGTGGTGGGTCTTGATGGGCTCACTGTGAAGGAGGATTAGAGCTGTACAAGGACAGGGAATCAAGGCTGTTGCTGCCATTATTGGCAGTGGTGTTGAATGGCTTGGAATGAGCTTCAGGGAATGGTGTTGCCTTGGTTGAGGTGATGATGCTGTGTCACAGGGGCTGGTCTGGAGGTTGAATGAGCTGATTCAGGTGATGTGACATGGCTTATACTGGTGAAGCTCAGGCATGAGTTCAGGTGAAGCAATGGCATAGCAGTGGTGGCCTGAGTTGAGCTAAAGTAGAAATGTGAAGGTTAGGCTGTTGTCTCACAGAAATAGTGAAATTGTGGAATTCCAGATTGGAATTGGGGATGATAATGGAGCAGATGAGGTGCAGCTCTGCACCGGCAAGTTTGTGAGGCAATGCAAAGCCGAGCTAGGAGTGGAAGACTCGGAGATGATGTTATGCCCTGTGAGTCATGTATAGAGTTGAAGAGTTCAGGTGTGAGGCTCTGTGGTGGTTGTTTCGGGGGTTGAATTGAGGCATGGCAGATGCAGTATGCGGGGGAATGTTGCGAGCCGAGGTTGTGCTGAGTTTGGTGGTGGATTAATAGTTGGAGTTCAATTGCTTGAACATGGACAAGCCAAGATAGAATTAGGTGGATTGGATTTGCTTATGTCAGAATGGCCTGGGCTGGAGAAGTATGCAAGGTGGTGTTCCGGGCTATGGTTGGATTGAGTAGAGCATTGCAGCCGCAGTCAGTGGCCGCGAGAAGGTGTTATGGGTAATCGCTTGAGTTATGTGCTTTGTTGGTGGACTGTGGCGGAGCAAAGGAGTAGATGGCTCAAGGTGATGTCATACTACTGTGAACCGAGATTAAAGGGATTTAATGGAGATGTTTGGTAGTGCTGTTGGGAGTTTGTTGCAGGTCACTACTAAAGATGGGTTTATGGCAAGGTGGAGGCAATGAACTGCAGATCTGGGAATTGAGCAAATGGTTGTAACTGCTCCATGATGGTTGTGCAAACTCACTGCGATTGCAAGATGACAAAGAGTGGAGAAAGGTGGTCATGTTGGTCCACATGTGAGTTGTGTTGCAAATTTAGCCGGGGGTTGAACCTGAGTTGCAAGTGTTGGCTGTTTTGGTCTAGTATAGATTTACAGGGAGAGGAGTTGAAGTTGAACTGGTGTTGTTATGACAAGCACAGAAGTGCAGTTACAGTATTTGGCACAGCCATCTTGGCTGAGAAGAGAAGAACAATCATTGTGCATCACTAGTCTTGTTTGTGCAAGGTGCAATGGTTCAAAGCCAAGACTAGTGAGCCCATTAACTCACCCGACCCGGTCCACCCCGACTAGTTCCGACCCGACCCGATCCAGTGAGTGACCCGCTGACCCACCGATCCTCGACTCGTTGACCTGTGACCGGGCGGACTTGCCGGCCACTGGAGCCGATTTCCGGCGACTTTCCGCCGATTTCCGCCACAATCCCTGAACTTCCGGCGTCGTTTGGGCGTATTTTCTACATGGGTTTCTCTTTCTTGTGGGTTGGTGGACTCTCACCTAATGGACTTTGAAGACTAGACCTAATTTTGGAAGGAGAGAAAGGCTATAAAAGGGAGGTTTTCTACAACACAAGATATCTTTTTGCTTGGAATTCTTTTGGAGAGCCACTTTTGTTTACGCTTCTAGGGTTTGCTTTTGTTCTTCTTCTTCCTTGTTTATTATTGAATATTGATGATGATGAACTCCATAGCTATGAGTAGCTAAACATCTTATTGGTTATGGGATAAAAAGTTGATTTCTCAACATGCTTTTTGATTCAATGAATTAGTTTTTGTAAATTAATTATTGTTTGTGATTCACAATTAATAGTGTTATAAGATTTGAAAACTTGTTAGGTTGAGTCCGGAATCAATCCGATTTGTGTTCATCTCTAGAGCTATATTAGGTTTTCAATACGAAAAAGTTGTTTATCCCGATTCTAAGTAGCATAATTGTGGTTAGTGCTTGTAGTGATACATCCTATTAGTCACAAGTGAATCATAACTTTTGTTAAAACGTCTAGTGCTTTTACACATTCTGTTTGCATTGATGAGTCTTATTCCATAAATCTTAATGCTCTTAGGGAGTTAAACTTAATTGTGCTTTTACACTTTAGGTTGCTTTCGACGAAGAATTCACATATGCATCTTTTAATGTGGTTGTGATGAAAACAGGGAATTAACGGGTTATACTTGCGACCAAGATATCCTAGGACTTTTAATAAATACGAGATTAAATACCAATTCTAATCATTGATGAAAATACATGTTTGTGAATGATACTATCCCTTGACCAATATTCTCTCCTTATTGATTTCTCAAATTATTTACTTTGCTTTCAACTATTTTTATTTCTTAAACAACAAACATACCTTGGGTTATTTTAGAAACTGAAATTTACATAACAACAAACGCCTCTCTGTGGATACGAACTCTTCCTTACCTTGTGCTTCATTTAAATTTAGTGCGTAAGAAAGTGAAATTATTTTTGACGGATTGACACACGATCAGGTAGCAACGGGAAATTGATAAAATAAAATAATAAGAGGGAAAATTTTTTTTTTATACCATAAAGCTGCTGATTAGCATTCTGGAGAGTGGTAACTTTGTCCTTCTGGGCAGAAAACTCAGTCTCCAATTGTTGGATCTTTTCGCGATATCCCGCAGACTCAGCTTCTAATTCTTTGATCCTTATGCAAGATTGAGTATTCTTTTTCAATTGAATATTATACCTCCTCTCAAGATCTGAGGCAACCACAAAAGAAGTTTTTCCAGCCTGCGAAGAAAGGTACAAAGGTTATTAAGGTACAAATTAGAAAATGAAATTGGAAAGGAAACGTGAGATCGAACATACCAACGAATTAAGTGCATTTAAGAAGCCAGGGGTTACAGATCTAGAAACTCCTTTGAAAGAGTCGTTGCCATCCAGTAGTGTAGCATTGCATACAGTGGCGAGGCTTTACATATAGAAGTCGGATGGGTATCTCCAAGTCCTTGAAGAGATCTGAGAAGATGCTGAACAATTGATCCATAGGAGAATTGGATGGTTGAGCTTCATTTTGGAAAGTTGAATCCAAAACATTATCATTATCATTATCATCTTCACTGGAAGACTCAGAACTTGAGCTGAGATGAGAGGAGGGCTGAGTTTTTCGCTTCTTAGATGGTGGAGCGGAAGACTTATCCTTGCGTGCATTGGCTTTAGCTTTGCCTTTAACCTTCGCAGCTATCGTTTCCTCAGCGTCAACCTTCGCATACAAATGAAGATAAGAAATAGAGGCAACAATATTGTTAAGTAATACAAAAAGAATATTTCTTACTTCATCCGTAAGCGATCGAAGTATTGCCAAGGTGCTAGCGATTTGGATTTGCCTTGTAACTTTTCACTCGGTTGGCAATCAGAAAAGTTACAAGATCAATGAATACAAGAGGAAAGAGGGATTGCAAAAGCAAACTATGGAGACATACCTCTTTCGCCTCTTGGGCCACTTAAATTCCCAAGGATGATAGCCTGCGAGATTTGCAGGGAGTACATGCGAACCTGCTATGTAAGGTCCACTTAAGAGCAAAGGAACAACCCACCACCTCTCATCTTTAGAGTGGCGAGGAGTAGTGTTCTTACCCGAATGCCGATCGATATCTTGCATAAGTAATTTATCCTCGGGGGATATTATCTCTTCTCTTCAACCGAGCGCCCAGTGAGATTTCTTATTTCTCATGCCTATTACTTCATAATTTTCAAAGAAGTTTTCCACCGTGTATTTCTCGGGGATTATTTCTAAATTTACATATTCGGGATTTCGACATCATTAGGGTATAGAGATCCTTTGCCAAAGACCACGACCTGGCAAACTCGAGCATTAGGCGAATACAATCGCCGCATAGTTGATAGACAGCTCATGCAGAAGCCTCGGATGGGAAAGGATTTCATAAAAGAGTGGCATCTCGGGATCATACAAAGGAATGGGAAGTCCCGCGAGAAGTTGACCTAACGAAACAATAATCTTGTGATCATCACACTTATGATCAGAGAAAAGCTTGGCAGTGAGTATAGATGAACCTCCTTGATCAGGAATAGTAGAAATAGAAGGGTCAGGAATAAAGAGTCGAAGACTAAGATATGACAAGAGATCAAAGATTTGCAGTAATAGAAGCGCGATTTGCGGAAGAAGAAGATAAAAGAAAAATTGCAGAGAGAAAACGAAAGAGGAGAAGAGAAAGATATGAAAAAATATATATAGAGAGAAACATCCTTGGGGAAACGAGAACATTTAATGTGAGAAAGGACGTGAAGGGTCGAGGAATAAACGAATGAAAGAAACGTGTCGAGGGGAATAGAATGGAGGAATAGACATCTGTAATAAAGTCCGTATGGAAAGATGAAACTAAAATAAGTACAAATAAACAGTTGCGGCGGTTTAAAAATATCGATTCTCATGACATTCTCTCCTTCGCAGAGAAGACATGAGAAGAGGCAAGATGTAGGATCATAATATCGCCACAACAACAATTCGCGAAGACAACGAATAACAACACTCAATGAGTCAGTCACGAGAGGATTGAATGTAAATGACGACTGGATGACGATAGGAAGATATGAAATCAAGCAGAGTTAAGAAGTGTCGCGAGTATGAGTATTTGTACGCCCATGACACTTCGCAAGACATTTTAGAAAATAAGGGGACTGCTTAGCCGTCATTCACTATGTACTACCCTATATAAAGGGATGGGTGGATCTGTCACGAGGAGGTCTTTTTTGGATTGGAGAGTAAGTCATTAGGAGAGAGAAAGAGAGACATTTGTAAGTTCTTAAGTGTAATCTCATTTTCTGTGTAAAGATTCAAGAAAGTTATTAATAAACATTCATAATTGTTCTTCTATTATCTTTTGAATGGATTAGTTTAACAAAATATAGTGAGGGGTGTATTGTGGGATTTCCTGCAACTACAGATGTAAACAGAGAAGCTTGCTTGTCAATGAGAGAAATACAGGATGAACTAAACCCTTTGTAAACAAGTCAGCCAACTGATCTGAGGAAGCAACATAGCTGACCTTCAAGAAACCAGAACTAACCAATTCTCTTATGAAATGATAATCAATTTCTATATGTTTAGTTCTAGCATGAAAAACTGGATTTGTAGCTAAGCTGTTGGCAGAAATATTATCACATATAAGACTAAATAGAGTATTGAGAGACACACCTAGCTCTCCCGGGAAGAAATATATACATACCACCTCAGCTGCAGTAATAGCCAATGCTTTATATTCAGCTTCTGCTGAAGATTTGGAGATGGTAGGCTGCTTTTTGGAGGACCAAGATACTAGAGAAGATCCAAAAAATACACACATGCCTGAAGTTGATCTTCTAGTATCAGGATAGCCTGCCCACTCAGAGTCACTATATGCACTGATGGAAGTAATATCTCTCGCGGAGAGAAGAACACCAGAACCCAGAGTACCTATCAAGTACCTCAAAATTATTTTAGCCAGCAAGAGATGTTCATCTGTAGGAGACTGCATGAACTGTGCAACATAATTGACACTGAAACTTATATATGGCCTTGTCATTGTAAGATACTGCAAACCTCCTACTAGACTTCTGTACATAGTAACATAAGCTAATAGCACACCAATGGAAACAGATAGTCTTGGACCCTTTGCAACTGGAGTCTTAGAGGGCTTGCAGTCAATCAGATCATACTTTTGTAACATCTCAATAATGTACTTCTGCTGAGTTATAAAAGCTGTTGGAAGTTGTTCAAAAAGTTAGCTTCTATGCCCAGAAAATAGTGGAGAGTACCAAGATCCTTGACTGGATAAATCTTCATAAGATATGCAAGAATCTGATCACACAGAACAGTGGATGAACAAGCCAAAATGATATCATCTACGTACAGTAATAGAACATCCATAGTATCTGCATGTTGATAGATGAACATTGAATAATCAAAAGTAGGCCTGAAAAATCCAAAATCTGTTAAGGATCCACAAAATCTATCAAACCATGCTCTATGAGCCTGTTTAAGACCATATAAACTTCTCTTGAGCATACAAACATAATCAGGATGTTCATCATCTTCAAAACCCTTTGGTTGCACCATATAGACATCCTCCTCAAGAAACCCATGCAGAAGAGCATTACTTATGTCTAATTGTCTGATAGACCACTGTCTTGTAAGGGCAGTAGTTAAAACCACTCTCACTGTTGTAGCTTTAACTACAAGACTAAAGGTCTCAAAATAATCCACACCATCCATCTGATTATAACTTTGGCCACAAGTTTTGCTTTTAAACATATATATAGTTCCACCAGCTTTCAATTTAACTTTGTAAACACACTTATTGCCCAATACATTGTAACTTGGATCATTAGGAACTAAATCCCATGTATCATTCTCTTTTAAAGTTGTATTCTCTTTTCTCATAGCATCCTGCCAGTTTGGATTTTTTAATTGCTGACTTGAATGACTTTGATTCAGGCAATGAAGTAGTCTCAGCAGCAAAAGCAAAATAACTGGATACTTGGATACACAGTGAGGATAAAATCAGAAGCTAACTGTTTAGGCTTTGATATACCAGTCTTGGACCTTATAACTATAGGTGATGAAAGAGTAACTGAAGTAGCCGAAGTATCAGATAAAGAACCTACAGTTGAAGTATCATAAAGACTTGTAGAAGCATCTTGAGAAGTAGAACCAGACTCGGTAATAGTGGAAGCACAAGAATGTGAATCAAAAGGAAAGCAATGCTCATCAAAATTAACATGAACTGAGATATAAATATTCTTAGTTTGCAAATCATAGCACTTATAACCTTTATGAATTGGTCTATATCCTAAGAAGACACACTTTGTACTCTTAGCACTTACCTTATCAGCTCTATAGGGTTCTAATTTTTGATAACAACAACATCCAAAAACTCTAAAGAAGGAGTAATCAGGCAATGTATTGAAAAGGATTTCATAAGGAGATTGAAAATAAAGTACCTTAGTAGGAAGCCGGTTGATTATATAAGATGCTGTTAAAAATGAATCATACCGAAAGGATTTTGGTAGAGAGGCTTGAAATGACAATGTATTCCCCATCTCTGTGATGTTTCTATGCTTCCTCTCAGCTAGACCATTTTGTTGATGTAGATGAGGACAAGAAATTCTATACACTATCCCAGACTTATCAAGAAACTCTTTGAACTTTCCCTTCAATAATTCCAGTGCACCATCACATTGAAAAAATTTAATTGAAGCAGACAATATATTCTCAGTAGTGGTCTTAAAATGTTGAAAACAAGCTAAACTTTCTGTTCTGCACTTTAGTGGATATATCCAATGATATCTTGAGAAATCATCAATAAACAGGATGTAATACTTGAATCCCAAGAATGATGTAGTTGGTGCTGGCCCCCGTATGTCACAATGGATTAAATGTAGAGGTGTTGTTGTAGTTCTTTTTGACAAGGAAAAAGGAAGTCTGTGATTTTTACCCATCTGACAAGCCTCACAAAGACAATCTGCTTGTGAATAAAGTTGAATTGAAGAAGTAGAAGCAATTTTGTTGAGAACTGAAACATATGTATGACCCAATCTCCTGTGCCAAAGTGTATTACTTGGCTTTGTAGTAGTGGCAGTTAGAGCAAAGGAAATAATTCCTTCTATAGGATATAGGTTGTTCTTGATTTTCCATTCAACCAAAACTCTTCTTGTTCTAACACATTTTATTTCATAGCCCCATTCAAAGAACTCAACTGATACTTTGTTATCCTTTGTGAAGTTTGCTATGGATTAGCAAATTTTGCTTGATGGTTGGAACATATAAAACATCATCTAAATGAAATGATTTTTGTTAAAGGGAGAGCGAAAAGCGATCTGAGGAGTGCAAAAATCGTAGTCACATGGTCCTCAGTTTTCAACCAAGATTTTAAGGTTTATCATTTCTTAAAGGTCGTTTTCTTTTTCCAGAGCGCTTTCAAGGGTAGTTCCTATATACTAGGAAAATATCCTGTTGGAAACCAATGACCCGAAATTAGTACAAAAACTAATGAGGGATCTATTTTGATGGGAAATGGTGTTTATATGTTAGGAAATTCCATAATATGCTATTGAAAATCACGTTTTGCCGATTATTATAGTAACTATGCCAAATTTTGAGCGTTACAACACTTTTGAGTTTCCTAAATAACTCAAGAGGAGTGTATTTGGATGGTAAAGGGGCCAACAATGTCACTATGTCACATGGTCCTCAGTTTTCAACCAAGATTTTTAGGTTTATCAGCTCTTAAAGGTCGTTTTCTTGTTAGAGCGCTTTCAAGGGTAATTCCATTATACTAGGAAAATATCCTGATTGAAACCAATGACCAGGGACTAGTACAAAAACTAAGGAGGGATCTATTTTGATGGGAAATGGTGTTTATATTTTAGGAAAATTCCATAATATGCTATTGAAAAGCCCGTTTACCGATTTTAATAGTAATTATGCCAAAGTTTGATCGTTACTTGCGGCAACTACTGGAATATTACAGAACGATTCAAAGATGGTCATAGCTTATTCCAGCGAAGAAGGGGCAAGCTATTGATGATAGACATTCTCAGGAAGCTTAGCTTAGAGCCTTTCCCATGCATGTCTGTCCGCAAGACGAAAAGAGAGCACTTTTTGAGTTTCCTAAATAACTCAAGAGGAGTGTATTTGGATGGGAGAAGGCCAAAGATGTCAGTAAGTCACTTGGTCCTTAGTTTTCAACCAAGATTTTAAGGTTTATCATCTCTTAAAGGTTGTTTTCTTGTTCCAGAGCGCTTTCAAGGATAGTTCCTCTATACTAGGAAAATATCCTGTTTGATACCAGTGACCCGGGATTAGTACAAAAACTAAGGAGGGATCTCTTTTGATGGGAAATGGTGTTTAGATTTTAGGAAAATTCCATAATATTCTATTGAAAAGCCCGTTTTACCGATTTTAATAGTAATTATACCAAAATTTGAGCGTTACAACACTTTTGAGTTTCCTAAACAACTCAAGAGGAGTGTATTTGGATGGGAAACGGGCCAATGATGTCGATGACGTCACAAGGTCCTCAGTTTTAATCAATACTTTTAGGTTTTAAAAAAAATATTTTTAGGTTTTAAAAAAATTTCACGTGATTTTAGGGTTTCAATATTTTGAGATGGGGATCTTTTCGATCCACCTCAAACGAGAGTTTTAACCTACGCTGAAAAAGTGTTGGGTAAAACAGCTTGGCTACATCTTTTGATTTATCCAGTTACCAAACCCTATCGTAAAGGAGCGGAAACCAGCAGTTGTTATACCTGACGCTTTCTATGATGAAGGATGCGAGTTAAGGAAATTGGTCTTATTGGTCGTGGTAGGCTTTTAAAAGAGTTTTCCTACGTTAAACCGCAAGTGCGGCCTGTTGGAGGCGTGGCAAGCACTGTCGATCCACAGAGAAATGGTGTGTGTGAATGATCTAAGGCTTACTCTAACTCGATTTCATGGAAGGGTAACACAATTATGAACTGATTTTTGGTTGTCGATACGACTAGTTGATGTGGCTCTAAACTAAGGCAGCAAATAAGTAAGATATGTTGTAAACAGATGTGTGAGAGCACTAGGGTGATTGAATTCACCTCCTAAACCTATTCTAAGGTAATACAACTCAAGTTCTACTCTTACATTTCCCTTGAAGGCTTCAGGTGGGAATTATACCAATTGCATTCACTAATTATTCCCTAGTATTGGTTGTCTTCTTACAAAGACAACCAATCATGTATCTAATTTGATCAACAATTAGCTAATAACCCTATTACAATTCACAAC
>JAJJWW010004629.1:0-42839 GCA_023531295.1 Papaver armeniacum
GATATTCGATCCTACACATACAAGTATGAATTTGAATCCAAAATACTCTATTAAATTAACCACAAGAAGTTCATGATTAATTTAATCGATAATGCTCAACACAAGTGAACTTATGGAGACTCAAAAATACTCAATTAGATTAATCACAAGAGAACCCATAATTAATCTAATCGAAATACACAACCAAACTAATCACAAAAGTAATCAATTTAATTGGTCATACTCGTCATAAGAAAATCTATGGAGCAATGACTAAGTTAATAATGAAAATAATCAACCCAGTCAAAAATGCTCAAACATAAGAAAAATTATGGAGTTATAACTAAATAACCAAACAACATGATTAATTTAGTTCAAAAATGCTCGACATAAAGTACCTTACGGAACAACAACAAAGCTAATCATAAAATAATCAACTTGGTTGTTTAGTGCTCAAGATAAGACACATTTCGGAGCCCCACATTAATACATAAAATATGGATCAAGGAAGATCAATTACTGCGGAATACACAAGGATTCATTCTATTTTCCATCTCCATTTTCACAATGACAAACAATAGACATAATCCTTGCAAACAAAATATTTTAACCTATCTGTTTATGGGTAAAAATCGTTTCTGCCGATTTCGGTAAATTCGGTAGATGAGTGAGAAACTGGTTCAAACCCTAAACAAATGTGCTGCACGTGAGCACTTTATAGATTCGAGAGATCAATGCATACAAGTCCGGCCTAAACCAAGAAATGGCCGTTCCAGACTTGCTTCGGTCACAAAGTGGAGGAGAAGGGTTGATTTGGGGAGGGAAGCAAAGAAAGGTGTTGAGGAGAGTAGTATCTCGACTTGTATCAGAAAGTGAAAGCTTAGGAAGCTTGCAAGAGATGAAAGCTTTTGGAGAGCTTGCAAAGTTGCCTTTACGAGAGTGTAAGTGTAGTATATTTCTCCCGACCGAGACTTGTTGTCGGGGTGGAAATAGGTAAGACCTATTTATACAAGTCGAGATTGAAACGTACCCTGGCCTCATGAAGGAAGAGAGTAAAGGGTGAAATAATGGGAGGAGGTGGTAACCGCATGGTTTAATGGGTGAAAACGTTTTTCACCATTATTTCCTCTTTTATTTGACCGCTTTATTCCTATTCACGCTTTCTTAATTGTGAGCGTAGTGTACGCTGCATCTTTGTGACCGCCAAACCAAAACCCTAAAGAAGCATCCCCGTTTTGTGTTGATATCTCGTTGGTTGCGCCTTGAGTGCAAGTGGTGCTGCTAATGGCGCGTGTGGCATGTGCCAATGGCATGTGCGGAATGCCTTGGTGGTAGATTGCATGGTTTTACAAGTTAGGCTACCAGCGTGTGTGTTTGGCATGTGCCAATGGCATGTGCGGCATGCCTTGGTGGTAGGTTGCACGGTTTGCAAGTTAGGCTACCAGCGTGTGTGTTTGGCATGTGCCAATGGCATGTGCGGAATGCCTTGGTGGTAGGTTGCACGGTTTGCAAGTTAGGCTACCAGCGTGTGTGTTTGGCATGTGCCAATGGCATGTGCGGCATGCCTTGGTGGTAGGTTGCACGGTTTGCAAGTTAGGCTACCAGCGTGTGTGTTTGGCATGTGCCAACGGCACGTACGGCCATGTTGACCTAGTTGCAAGTCTTGCAAGCCTAGGGCGCTATATTTGGCGTGTGCCAATGGCATAGCGGCTTGGAATATGGCTTGCGGCACGTGTTGGCATGTGCCAATGGCATGTGCGGCCATGTTGACCTAGTTGCAAGTTTTGCAAGCCTAGGGCGCTATATTTGGCGTGTGCCAATGGCATAGCGACTTGGAATATGGCTTGCGGCACGTATTGGCATGTGCCAATGGCATGTGCGGCCATGTTGACCTAGTTGCAAGTCTTGCAAGCCTAGGGCGCTATATTTGGCGTGTGCCAATGGCATAGCGACTTGGAATATGGCTTGCGGCACGTATTGGCATGTGCCAATGGCACGTGCGGCCATGTTGACCTAGTTGCAAGTCTTGCAAGCCTAGGGCACTATATTTGGCGTGTGCCAATGGCATAGCGACTTGGAATATGGCTTGCGGCACGTATTGGCATGTGCCAATGGCATGTGCGGCCATGTTGACCTAGTTGCGAGTCTTGCAAGCCTAGGGCGCTATATTTGGCGTGTGCCAATGGCATAGCGACTTGGAATATGGCTTGCGGCACGTATTGGCATGTGCCAATGGCATGTGCGGCCATGTTGACCTAGTTGCAAGTCTTGCAAGCCTAGGGCGCTATATTTGGCGTGTGCCAATGGCATAGCGACTTGGAATATGGCTTGCGGCACGTATTGGCATGTGCCAATGGCATGTGCGGCCATGTTGACCTAGTTGCAAGTCTTGCAAGCCTAGGGCGCTATATTTGGCGTGTGCCAATGGCATAGCGACTTGGAATATGGCTTGCGTCACGTATTGGCAACCTAGTTGCAAGTCTTGCAAGCCTAGGGCGCTATATTTGGCGTGTGCCAATGGCATAGCGACTTGGAATATGGCTTGCGGCACGTATTGGCATGTGCCAATGGCATGTGCAATGGCCATGTTGACCTAGTTGCAAGTCTTGCAAGCCTAGGGCGCTATATTTGGCGTGTGCCAATGGCATAGCGACTTGGAATATGGCTTGCGGCACGTATTGGCATGTGCCAATGGCATGTGCGGCCATGTTGACCTAGTTGCAAGTCTTGCAAGCCTAGGGCGCTATATTTGGCGTGTGCCAATAGCGACTTGGAATATGGCTTGCGGCACGTATTGGCATGTGCCAATGGCATGTGCGGCCATGTTGACCTAGTTGCAAGTCTTGCAAGCCTAGGGCGCTATATTTGGCGTGTGCCAATGGCATAGCGACTTGGAATATGGCTTGCGGCACGTATTGGCATGTGCCAATGGCATGTGCGGCCATGTTGACCTAGTTGCAAGTCTTGCAAGCCTAGGGCGCTATATTTGGCGTGTGCCAAAGGCATAGCGGCTTGGAGATTTGGCATTGTTGCCATGGTGTGCAGTATGCGGCTTGGTTTGGCATTGCTGCCATGGTGCGCGAGTGCGGCTTGGTTTGGCATGGTTGCCATGGTGCGCAGAGTGCGGCGTGGTTTGGCATTGTTGTCAATGATGCGCAGAGTGCGGCTTGGTTTGGCATGGTTGCCATGGTGCGCGAGTGCGGCTTGGTTTGGCATTGTTGCCAATGATGCGCGAGTGCGGCTTGGTTTGACATTGTTGCCAATGATGCGCAGAGTGCGGCTTGGTTTGGCATTGTTGCCATGGTGCGCAAGAGTGCGGCTTGGTTTGGCATGGTTGCCATGATTGTTGTGCGGCTTGGTTTGGCATGGCTTTGCCATGGTGCGCAGAATGCGGCTTGGTTTGGCATTGTTGCCATGGTGCGCAGAGTGCGGCTTGGTTTGGCATGGTTGCCATGGTGCGCGAGTGCGGCTTGGTTTTGGAATTAGGGTTACGTGTTGAAAACCCTAACGGTATTTTGAAAAAATACCCCTATTAATTATTTACACACGAGTTAAATGCTCTTAGTTAATGTGTTGCGGGTAACACTAGGTCATGGGGTTTTACGATTTTACCCCTTGTCTAAAAACCACCATCAACATTAAGTCCCCCTTGCTAGCTCGGAACAGGGGCTTTGTTGCGAGGTAAGCATAAGATGGTGACAAACTCATTGACAAAACGTAAGGAAAATTGAAGGAGGCTTGTCTGACCTTTATAAATGGGATTTGGAATCCTTTCCTTTGGTAGTTTTGCACAAATCGGGAGGATGGCACAATTGGTGGGCCCGGTGCAGCTTGGGTGACGTTGGGAAGTTGGCGTGAGTTGGGAAACTGAGTGTGCTAGCTGGTGGGACCGGCGCGAAGTGTAGAAGCCGTGCGTGCTTGCAGGCGTGACTTGGGCGGTATTGAGAAGTCGCGATTGGTGGGGCGAGTGCGGCAGGCGACGTTGGGAAGTCGGCGTGAATTGGGAAGCGAGTGTGCTAGCTGGTGGGACCGGCACAAAGTGTAGAAACCGTGCGTGCTTGTAGGCGTGACTTGTGCGGCCATTGGGAGGTCGGCGCAAATTGGTGGGGCCGGTGCAACTTGGAAGCCGTGCTTGCAGGCGTGATTTATGTAAATAAAGAGGGAGTTTCTTCCGATAGCAAAGTTTCCTTATCTTGCTTTCCTTCAGTGCGGCTTCAATTAGGGCATTATTCATGCTAAAAATCTGGAAGCGTTATGTCTCTCATTGCTTCCTTTCCCTTTTTAAGATTCCGTATTCATATCCAAAAAATAATTGCCTCGTCTCCTCGTTTGAGAAAAGGGTTCTTCTTGTTGGATTTCTCTCTTTGTCATGTCGCGCAGATTCGAATCATCTTCTAACCAGTCAGGTTCCCCGGATGAAGGTGCGAGGTCTGACTCTCGTATGGGCACCCCAACAAAGGTTATTCGGGTTAAGAAAATCATACCGGTATGTTCTCTTCTTCTTTGGCAGACTGACGTACACTTTAACGCTTGTTGTATAAATGGAAAATTTCCTTTTTGTGCAGAGATATCCCGTTGGAGCATGCGTTACTGTTATCGACGAGGATGACCTAGTCGTTCCCCTTCCTTCAAGCCCGACTTTGTTGACTGCTGCAGACTTGGAGGATGCTGATTTAGGGCTCTCTTGTCATGAATACCCTTCCGCGGGTTTGTCGTTTGGGACTCGTATGAGGTGTCTCTCCTCCAATTATCGGAATGTTGGTGGTTTCACAGTGCGGAAAGAATTCGTGGCCCTTTATACGAAGATATGGAGAACATACGGCCATATTGCTACCGGGAGCGTGGTGAAGTACTTGTTCGTCCGCTTTGGTTTCCGTAGTGAACTGTCTTTTGCCAATGATTCTTTGAGATGGAGAATGTGTCCATTCATGCTGCTGCGGAATCAGCCATTCAAAAGTGGGAGAATATGGTGTCCACTGCGAATCCTTGGAGTTTAACGTTAGGCTGGTTGCGGCATCGCCTCAATATTGTGAAGGTTGACGGTGGCTGGCATTCTTCTGGTGTGATTCCCGCCACAAAAGCCATCTACGGAAGAGGAGGAAATTTTGGCCCCGGAGTCTCGGAGGATTGAAGAGTTAACTCAAGATTTAAAGAGTAGGACCTGAAAGATATCATGGTCGATTGAAGATGATATTTTGTAGGAATTATAATTTGCTAGATGGGCTTTTTCGATTTGTGTTATGAGATTTAAAAGCTCCTTTTTTCTCTTTTTTTTTTTTTGAAGAAATAAAGAGATTCGTTAATCTGTTGGATTGTATTGAAATTCAATAAGCGGTAAGAAAGTAAAAAGCGAGAGAGAGTGCACGGCCGTTCACACTTTTGATGTAGCATGTTGCGGGGCGATTAGGCGTAGTACGCCTTAAGCCACTTTCCGTTGATGACCGCCTCTAGCTTTCCCCATCTTCTTTGATAATCTTGTAGTAACCACCGTTATATGCTTTAGTGATTATGTACGGCCCTTCCCATTTGGGAGAAAACTTCGGTGCCGATGCATCTTCTTTGGATGTGTTTGGCGGTTTTTAGCACTGAGATCTCCTTCCTTGAAAACCCGGGGTTTTACATGGATGTTTACGCCTGGAAATCCTATTTCGTATGCTTGTGCATGTTCCTCTGCCGGGATCTTCCGGAGTCCGAGTGTCTAGTTCCGCATTCGGCATTGAGTGATTCGGCTTCATTTCCACTGGGGTCCGCTTGCTGCGGCAATTCCGGGCCGACGGGATCTTGATTTCTGCGGGGAGGATCGCGTCTGCACCGTAGACGAGGGAATAAGGAGACATGCCGGTGGAGCTTTCTAGGAGATGTTACGTACGCCCCAGTGCCATTGGCAATTGCTCGTGCCGGATCTCGGGATTGTCGTGCCTTTGTCCGGTGAGGATTCGGATCAAAGTCTTGTTGGTACTTTCGGCTTGCCCATTTCCCTGGGGATAATAGGCGGTAGAGAAGACTTGTTTGATTCCGTACCTTTCAAGCAGTTCCTGTACTTGCTTGTTAGCAAAAGGCGTGCCGTTGTCAGTGATGATGTGTTTAGGTATGCCAAAACGGCAGATGATGTGTTCCTTGATGAATGCCGCGATTGTGGCTCCAGTGGTTCCTTTCAGTGGGACAGCTTCGACCCACTTGGTAAAGTACTCGGTCGCGGTTATTATGTACTCATGTTGTCTTGAGGATGGTGGATTGATCTTCCAAATGATGTCGAGTCCCCAACTATAAAAGGGCCACGGGCTACTTATCGCGTGCAAGGGTGTTGGAGGCACGTGGATGAGGTTTCCGTGACTCTGGCATTCTCGGCATTTCTGAACGAAGGTAGCCGCGTCGTCTTCCATGGTCGGCCAGTAGTACTTCTCGTGTATCTGCAGGAATAGCTTCTGTTTCCCTTGGTGTTCGCCTTCGTGCATTTCTCTTAACATAACTGGGATTTCTGTACCACTCAAACACCTTAGTAGACTTCCCCCGAAACTCTTGCGATATAAAACCCCATCATGGAACACGAATCTTTTGGACTTCTGCCTCAGCTTGGACGCATCCTCTTTGTTAGTAGGAAGAATGCCATCGCGAAGGAAAACCACGTACGGCTCCTTGAGTCCCAGTGTGACCGATGTTGAGGACTTACATCTTGACATGGGGGCGCCTGGCAATTTGGACACGCTTTCTGGAGTAGTCGTGACTGGGTTTCCATCTCCGGCCAATAGTATCCAAGTCGTTGTAAACGACGGTAGAGGGTTACTACTGATGTTATTCCACAGACTTCGGTATGAACATGTTCAAGTTGTTGTCGTGCTTCCTCTTTCCCGAGACACCTTGACAGAGAGCTGTCTGGATTTCGATGATACATGACACCTTGAAGCATAAAGAAATTCCGCAAAGTCTTGAGGTCGACCTTCCCTTGGAAAAGCGAGTTGTTGAGTTCTTGAATGATAGGAGTTCTCCAGTCATCGTCTTCGGCTTTCTCAGGTTGTGAAAGCCATGTTGAAGCTATGGTTCGCCGTTTTACTGTTAGGGTTTCCTCAGTTCCTTCGAACTGTAGCTTTGAGGCTAGTGTAGCTAAGCAGTCGGCATGCTTGTTGCTGCTACGGCCGACATGTGTGATGGTTGCTTCGGCGAAATAATTTAGTAGTTTTTGTGCTTCAGACGTATGGCGCCCAGTGTTAGTTCTTTCAATGCATAGATCCCGTTTACCTGGTTGATGAGCAATTTGGAATCTCCTCTTATCTCCAAACGTGTGGCCCCGGCTTGTTTAGCTAGTGATAGTCCAATGAGGAAGGCTTCGTATTCAGCTGAGTTATTGGTGCACGGAAAGTCTAGCTTGAAAGAGTGCGAGAAGACTTCTCCAGCAGGAGATACTAATACAACACCCGCTCCTCCGGTATTAGTGCTGGGGGTGGAAGAGCCATCGAAGAATAGCAGCCATGTTTCTTCTTTGACTAAAAAGATATCTGGAAGGTCTCCCGGGAGATCTTCTCGTAATCGCGGTGTTTTCTCCTGGGAATGCTGCTAACAGGTCTGCAACAGCCTGTCCTTTTATGGCCCTTGGGGAGACGCACGTTATGTCGAACTCTGATAGCTGCAGGAGCCACTTAGCCGGCCTCCCTATCAAGGCAGGTTTTGAGAGGAGAAACTTTACAGGGTCTGATTTGGACACTAGCACTACCTTATTGGAGAGGAGGTAGTGTCTGAACTTCTGGATGGAATAAATCAGTGCTAAACACGCCTTTTCCGCCTTGGGGTATTCGAGTTCGGCGTCTCTCAACGTTCGGCGAAATAGTATATGGGGTATTCCATTCCCTTGTCGTCCTCTTGCGCGAGGAGAGCTCCGATGGCGTATCGCTAAAGGTGTGTAGAGACATAGTGGTCTCCCTTGCATAGGAGGCTTCATGACGGTTGGGGAGGACAGAGATTTTTGGATCTTCCAGTACGCTTTTTCTTTGAGACGTAGTCCACTCGCTCCCTTTTTTAGTAGAGGAGTAAACGTAGTGGTGAGCTGTGCCAGCCCCGGTATGAAGCGACGGATGTAGTTTACTTTGCCCATGAAACTCTGGAGCTCCCTCACGGTTCGTGGTGGCGGCATCGTGAGGATAGCTTGCGTTTTGACCGGGATCAACTTTTATTCTCGGCTCGTTACTTGGAATCCCAAGAATTTCCCCGAAGAGACACCAAAGGCGCATTTCAAAGGATTCATCTTCAACTTGTATTCGCGGCATCTTTCGAATACTTGTCGCAGCGTTTCTGGATGATCCGCTCGAGTCTTCGATTTAACCACCACATCATCTACGTAATCTTCGACTTGCTTGTGCATCATATCGTGGAAGATGGTAGTCATGGCGCGTTGGTAAGTGGCGCAGCGTTCTTCAGACCGAAAGGCATTACGGTGTAATAGAAGTTTCCAAGAGGGGTTCGGAAAGCAGTCTTGCTTGCGTCGTGCTCATACATCTTTATCTGGTTGTAACCGCTATATCCATCCATGAAAGAGAACATACCATGTCCACTTTGGTAGCGTCTACCAAAGATGTCGATGTTAGGTAGCGGGAAATCGTCTTTAGGGCGACACTTGTTCGGATCTCTCGAAATCGACGCAAAGATCTCGATCCGACCATTCTTCTTTTTAACGGAACGATATTGGCTAACCAAGTAGGATGGTGAATAGGTTTGACAAAACCAGCGGCTAGTAATTTACGGACCTCCGCCTTGATTTGTTCTTCTACATCGTGTCTCGAATTGTCTTGGAGGCTGCTTGACTGGTTTGGATCAGGGCATCACATGCGGATGGTGGGTGACCAGAGTTTTCCATCCAAGCCAGGCATTTCTTCATAAGTCCATGCGAAGACGTCCTGATATTCTTTGAGTAGGTCGACTAGCTTTGAGCGTTCCGCAGGATGTAGAGTCGAACTGATCGGAATGGGTCGCGGAAATTCCTCATTCCCTATATTGACAGTTTCGAGTTCGTCGGTGGTTAAGTCGGTCCCATCTTGTAGCTTCGAGGGCGTACGGAACTTCCTCTTGGTTATTGTGAAGACATTCCTTCGGGCGGAGAGACCAGGGCCATGGTCTCCCCCGCTAATTGCTAACAGCGGTGATAATGTGTGAGCTTTCCCTTTTTGCTTCGTCTTGCGGTAAGGGTGTACTCTCGCTTGGTGCGGGCACGGGTTACGCCGGTGGCAAGAGATCGGCGAGTCTTCCTTCGAGGAGGTGGTGGAAGGACGGTCTCCTCTGCGGGGTATCTCCAGTTTGTCGTTATCTCTGAGCGATGTCCATTTTGGTAGCAGAAAACTGTGAATCTTGGTCGCCACGCCTTTTGAACCCTCCTTCGGCCCATGTGCTTCTACGCAGTAGACTGGTGCATAGGGGGACAGTGACGCGGAAATGCGAACGACTTCTCCGTTCAACACTTGTTTTTCGAGGCATTGGTGGTATGTTGAAGGGACGATTTTGAGATTGTGCAGCCACGGCCTTCCCGAGTATCATGTGGTAGTCCGGTTCTTTTTCAATTACTTCAAACTTCACGCTTGATTGGATTGGCCCTACCGCCGGCTCCAAGTTGATGTAGCCGTATGTGCTAGTTTGGTTGCCCTCGAACTCCGTCATCGTAGTGGGCTGTCGTACGATCTCATTAGGTCGCACCTTGGCAGCTTTGAGTGTCTTGAGAGTGATGACATTGGAAGATGCACCCGTGTCAATGAGCGCTCTTCGAAACTCTATGTTCTTGACGAGAGCCGTAACATGCAAGGCCCGGTTGTGACCGTCTTCTACCATCATGTCGTCGTCGGTGAAAACAATATTGTTGGCGGATCTTCCGGGGATCCTTGGAGTCCCCGTGGGTGCAGGAACTAGTGATGCGTTTAGTGCTATTCGGTTGATAGCAGAGAATGTTTTTATCCGCTGGTCCTTGGAGAGGTGCAGCAATTCACATAAGTTTTCTACCAACATGGTCGCCTCCCGGTCCGCCGGCTTCGGTCGGTGACGAAACCGTTGATTTGAGAATGCTCATTCGGGATGTGAGTCCCCTGCTCTTGATCTCCTGGGGAAAGTGAATCACTTAGCCCCGATGTTAGATTGATGAGGAAGTCGAGTATGTTGTTAATCGCATCCTTCATTAGGTCCATGTTTTTGGCGTGGATCTCCTGGGCACGCATCAGGTCAACCAGTCTTGGGACCTCTTCGTTGGTGGTATTGCTTCCAGAAATTGAGGAGTTATCATGACCTTGAGCGGGATCAATGTTTGTGGAGATCGCCTGATAGCCGACCATGCTTGCGTGAAAGTTTAAGGATGAAAGCTAGAATTTGATATTGTAACCGAAAGATCAATCCTCCCACTGTGGTCGCCAATTGTTTATGGGTAAAAATCGTTTCTGCCGATTTCGGTAAATTCGGTAGATGAGTGAGAAACTGGTTCAAACCCTAAACAAATGTGCTTTGCACGTGAGCACTTTATAGATTCGAGAGATCAATCCGTGCAAGTCCGGCCTAAACCAAGAAATGGCCGTTCCGGACTTGCTTCGGTCACAAAGTGGAGGAGAAGGGTTGATTTGGGGAGGGAAGCAAAGAAAGGTGTTGAGGAGAGTAGTATCTCGACTTGTATCAAAAAGTGAAAGCTTAGGAAGCTTGCAAGAGATGAAAGATTTTTGGAGAGCTTGCAAAGTTGCCTTTCGAGAGTGTAAGTGTAGTATATTTCTCCGACCGAGACTTGTTGTCCGGTGGAAATAGGTAAGACCTATTTATACAAGTCGAGATTGAAACGTACCTCGGCCTCATGAAGGAAGAGAGTAAAGGGTGAAATAATGGGAGGAGGTGGTAACCGCATGGTTTGATGGGTGAAAACGTTTTTCACCATTATTTCCTCTTTTATTTGACCGCTTTATTCCTATTCACGCTTTCTTAATTGTGAGCGTAGTGTACGCTGCATGCTGTGACCGCCAAACCAAAACCCTAAAGAAGCATCCCCCAGTTTTGTGTTGATATCTCGTTGGTTGCGCCTTGAGTGCAAGTGGTGCTGCTAATGGCGCGTGTGGCATGTGCGGAATGCCTTGGTGGTAGGTTGCATGGTTTTGCAAGTTAGGCTACCAGCGTGTGTGTTTGGCATGTGCCAATGGCATGTGCGGCATGCCTTGGTGGTAGGTTGCACGGTTTGCAAGTTAGGCTACCAGCGTGTGTGTTTGGCATGTGCCAATGGCATGTGCGGAATGCCTTGGTGGTAGGTTGCACGGTTTGCAAGTTAGGCTACCAGCGTGTGTGTTTGGCATGTGCCAATGGCATGTGCGGCATGCCTTGGTGGTAGGTTGCACGGTTTGCAAGTTAGGCTACCAGCGTGTGTGTTTGGCATGTGCCAACGGCACGTACGGCCATGTTGACCTAGTTGCAAGTCTTGCAAGCCTAGGGCGCTATATTTGGCGTGTGCCAATGGCATAGCGGCTTGGAATATGGCTTGCGGCACGTGTTGGCATGTGCCGCCATGTTGACCTAGTTGCAAGTTTTGCAAGCCTAGGGCGCTATATTTGGCGTGTGCCAATGGCATAGCGACTTGGAATATGGCTTGCGGCACGTATTGGCATGTGCCAATGGCATGTGCGGCCATGTTGACCTAGTTGCAAGTCTTGCAAGCCTAGGGCGCTATATTTGGCGTGTGCCAATGGCATAGCGACTTGGAATATGGCTTGCGGCACGTATTGGCATGTGCCAATGGCACGTGCGGCCATGTTGACCTAGTCGCAAGTCTTGCAAGCCTAGGGCGCTATATTTGGCGTGTGCCAATGGCATAGCGACTTGGAATATGGCTTGCGGCACGTATTGGCATGTGCCAATGGCATGTGCGGCCATGTTGACCTAGTTGCAAGTCTTGCAAGCCTAGGGCGCTATATTTGGCGTGTGCCAATGGCATAGCGACTTGGAATATGGCTTGCGGCACGTATTGGCATGTGCCAATGGCATGTGCGGCCATGTTGACCTAGTTGCAAGTCTTGCAAGCCTAGGGCGCTATATTTGGCGTGTGCCAATGGCATAGCGACTTGGAATATGGCTTGCGGCATGTATTTGCATGTGCCAATGGCATGTGCGGCCATGTTGACCTAGTTGCAAGTCTTGCAAGCCTAGGGCGCTATATTTGGCGTGTGCCAATGGCATAGCGACTTGGAATATGGCTTGCGGCACGTATTGGCATGTGACAATGGCATGTGCGGCCATGTTGACCTAGTTGCAAGTCTTGCAAGCCTAGGGCGCTATATTTGGCGTGTGCCAATGGCATAGCGACTTGGAATATGGCTTGCGGCACGTATTGGCATGTGCCAATGGCATGTGCGGCCATGTTGACCTAGTTGCAAGTCTTGCAAGCCTAGGGCGCTATATTTGGCGTGTGCCAATGGCATAGCGACTTGGAATATGGCTTGCGGCACGTATTGGCATGTGCCAATGGCATGTGCGGCCATGTTGACCTAGTTGCAAGTCTTGCAAGCCTAGGGCGCTATATTTGGCGTGTGCCAATAGCGACTTGGAATATGGCTTGCGGCACGTATTGGCATGTGCCAATGGCATGTGCGGCCATGTTGACCTAGTTGCAAGTCTTGCAAGCCTAGGGCGCTATATTTGGCGTGTGCCAATGGCATAACGACTTGGAATATGGCTTGCGGCACGTATTGGCATGTGCCAATGGCATGTGCGGCCATGTTGACCTAGTTGCAAGTCTTGCAAGCCTAGGGCGTTATATTTGGCGTGTGCCAAAGGCATAGCGGCTTGGAGATTTGGCATTGTTTCCATGGTGTGCGTGTATGCGGCTTGGTTTGGCATTGTTGCCATGGTGCGCAGAGTGCGGCTTGGTTTGGCATGGTTGCCATGGTGCGCAGAGTGCGGCTTGGTTTGGCATTGTTGTCAATGATGCGCAGAGTGCGGCTTGGTTTGGCATGGTTGCCATGGTGCGCAGAGTGCGGCTTGGTTTGGCATTGTTGCCAATGATGCGCAGAGTGCGGCTTGGTTTGACATTGTTGCCAATGATGCGCAGAGTGCGGCTTGGTTTGGCATTCTTTGCCATGGTGCGCGAGTGCGGCTTGGTTTGGCATGGTTGCCATGATGCGCAGAGTGCGGCTTGGTTTGGCATTGCTTTGCCATGGTGCGCAGAGTGCGGCTTGGTTTGGCATTTTGCCATGGTGCGCAGAGTGCGGCTTGGTTTGGCATGGTTGCCATGGTGCGCAGAGTGCGGCTTGGTTTTGGAATTAGGGTTACGTGTTGAAAACCCTAATCTGGGTATTTTGAAAAAATACCCCTATTAATTATTTACACCTGAGTTAAATGCTCTTAGTTAATGTGTTGCGGGTAACACTAGGTCATGGGGTTTTACGATTTTACCCCTTGTCTAAAAACCACCATCAACACTATCTTGCGTCAATAATTTACAATATAGGCTTAACTTTTGTATTTGTCAAAATTCCATTCATTCCTTTATCAACATATGAATATCGACTTATGAAAGACTTTGCTTTTGACAAGATATGGGACAATCATAGTTCACGGACGCAAACACACATATCCCATAACAATTGCAATATATAAAACCATAAATATTAATACTGCAAAAATCATCTTCCAAACAAATTTAGAGTTTAAACCAAAATCTAAACACATGAAGATGAAAACGTTGGACATAGCTATGTGTAATCACAATAATGGTTATTCCACACTCTAGTTATTCTTCCAACAAAAAACAGAAAAATAGAAGATTTACTAGACAAACTAAGAACACAAATTACTCATCTTCTTCTTCCTCATCAGAGTTACTCCAAGATGCTTGAATTGTGTTCAATTCTTCCTTGAGTTCGGGAAACTTTGTTGCAATCAAAGACAATTGTTCTTGGACACACTTCACCCTTGAATCGACTTTACACACACCCTTGTGAATTTTTTGAAGAAAGTGGTAGGGTTACAATCGTTGAGTGAAGCATCCCTTTGTCTTTTGCACACATTCTCCCTTATACGTCTAAAGGTACACGGACAAACCGGTTTGGGAACCCCGAGTTTCCAATCGAATCAAGACCACGATCATGGCAAATTTGTCCAATCAAGCAAGGGCAACCTAACATCTTGATGGGTGAAGTCATCGAAATCATTTGATAAATGATAAAACCACAAATGTAACACCCCGTGTTTTTAGCATGGCGCATGCTAAAAGATGTGCCATTTGCTTGTGATGAAGCTTCATCCAAAGCTTCCGCAGCGTGAAAAAGGTGGATTGGGTTAAGGCCAATACCGCGCCAAAAATGGCGTATTATGTTTGGCATTTGGCCAAGGGACAATATTGCATCATCATGATGCATTAGGCCGATTGGGTAAGTGGCCTTGAGCTTACAAGCCGTAATCATTGCGCATTATGAGAGTTATTGGCCAACAACCAATATCGCACAATCATTGTGTACGAGAGGGCTGGTCGAGAGAATATTGCATAATCATTATGCGATAGGCCAAAGAGAATGTCGCATAATCATTGTGCACAATCAGACGGAACGAGTGGTGCACAATCATTGTGCAATAGAACGGAAACTCGGCAATCATTGCGGTCATTCGTAAATTCATGGCAACGGCCATGAATAGTGAAGCATGTCAATATGCTCCCCTTTTCATACTTGTAGAAATTCCATTAAGACATATATAGGGAGGGGTAGTTGGTTGAAGGTGCATATGCGGACTATGTACCAAGTAAGCTTCATAGCTTAGCCGGAAGAGCATAAATGATGCCTAAGGCTCATTTATAGTTGCGTAGCCTTTCGAAGAGGGTATTTGATGCGTTGGCATCACTATGCCACAGCGCGGACCCGATGATGCATAATCATTATGCATCTTGGCGGAATGGCCTATACGAACCAGGCCATTACCGTTTTTGCTAGGCCACAGCCTTGCAAACGATTTGGTTTGAGTTTATGTCCCTTCGCGGATGAACTACGGTCCGTGCTTGATCCCTTTAGAGTAGGGAAGGGTACGTAGGCAGCCGCAATGAGTTGCAAAGATTGCCGGTCCAAAGACGTTGGCCCCTCATATCATCTAAGCTTGGTAGCTCGACGCAAGAGATGATTGTGGCCAGACTTGATGAGGCTTAGTTGCATGCCAGTAAGTGGATGCTCATACTTCCTATCAAGTTATAAAGAGATGGTAAGCGAGGTAACGTGGGAAATGGCAAGGGCTTGGTGTGGCCTACGCTAAAGTCTAAGGCTTATGCCCGGACAAGACACGGCAATGTGACGGTTGCTCGCCTAGCTAGGAAATTCATTTATGAATTCCCTACGTAAAGGTAAAGCCGAGACGCATGAAAAATGCATTGGCATTGGCCTTATGGCCTTAAACCCTTTTGCGGGACAAGGGTAAGTTGGAACGGTGTGGAAGCTAAGTTAGCTGCGTCATGCTCCACGAGCATGCTTGCAAGGGCAATTGGACGTGCATTTGCCTAGCTTTGAGGCCCGGATCGTAGCTTCATCATGGCGCACCGGGGAGATTACTGCCTGCGGGGCAACGCGTCAAAGGCGTAATTTTCCGGTCCGTCACAGATGGTATCAGAGCAAGTTCCGAGAAAACTCTAGGGACTTGTGCGGAGTGGACTCATTGGCGAGTATTTTCCTTGATGAAAACTTAAAGTTGGAGAGTAGGCCAACTTCGCGGCGGAAAGAGTTTGTAATGCTTGAGCCGGTTACTTTACAAATCGAGTTGAGCTTGTATAAAACTTGTGAGTTTGCCAGCCTCGTGGCACCCCGCTTACGAGCATCCGGAAGACCGTCCTGGGACGGTGGGTAGACAATGGGACCGATCATCCCCACACGTTGGCACCGGCCAAGGGTGTGCGTTGTCGAGCCCGGCTAGCATCCCACTTACGAGTGGCAACCCCATAAATCCGTCGGGACGGTGGCTTGCATCCAACCTGCACTGGCATTAGAGATTGGTCCTCACGGTGTTGCGTTGAGTTTTGCCTTGTCATTCGATGACGTCTTTCAACTTGTGAACCTTAGGGATTCTGGGTGGTAGTATGGGATGCTATCTAGGATACCTTGTCGAGATATCCTCTTGGCACTGGCCAATTGCGATTCTTGGTTTTGTTGTGGGCACTTTTTGGATCCCTGGGCAGGTGGTATGGGACATGTGCTCAGAAGGTCTAAATTGTTGTTCATGACAACTTGAAGAAACCCGTGATTTCTGAGCTTCTGGTATGGGACTTTTGCTCAGGAAATCCAACTCGAAGAGATTGTCCACAATAGCTTTGGTTTTGAATTTCGGGGACGAAATTCTTTGAAGGGTGTGATAATGTAACACCCCGTGTTTTTAGCATGGCGCATGCTAAAAGATGTGCCATTTGCTTGTGATGAAGCTTCATCCAAAGCTTCCGCAGCGTGAAAAAGGTGGATTGGGTTAAGGCCAATACCGCGCCAAAAATGGCGTATTATGTTTGGCATTTGGCCAAGGGACAATATTGCATCATCATGATGCATTAGGCCAGTTGGGTAAGTGGCCTTGAGCTTACAGCGTAATCATTGCGCATTATGAGAGTTATTGGCCAACAACCAATATCGCACAATCATTGTGCATCAGACCAGAGAGGGCTGGTCGAGAGAATATTGCATAATCATTATGCGATAGGCCAAAGAGAATGTCGCATAATCATTGTGCAGCAGACGGAACGAGTGGTGCACAATCATTGTGCAACAGAACGGAAACTCGGCAATCATTGCCGGTCATTCAGAAATTCATGGCAACGGCCATGAATAGTGAAGCATGTCAATATGCTCCCCTTTTCATACTTGTAGAAATTCCATTAAGACATATATAGGGAGGGGTAGTTGGTTGAAGGTGCATATGCGGACTATGTACCAAGTAAGCTTCATAGCTTAGCCGGAAGAGCATAAATGATGCCTAAGGCTCATTTATAGTTGCGTAGCCTTTCGAAGAGGGTATTTGATGCGTTGGCATCACTATGCCACGGCGCGGACCCGATGATGCATAATCATTATGCATCTTGGCGGAATGGCCTATACGAACCAAAGCCATTACCGTTTTTTTGCTAGGCCTGCCTTGCAAACGATTTGGTTTGAGTTTCTTGTCCCTTCGCGGATGAACTACGGTCCGTGCTTGATCCCTTTAGAGTAGGGAAGGGTACGTAGGCAGCCGCAATGAGTTGCAAAGATTGCCGGTCCAAAGACGTTGGCCCCTCATATCATCTAAGCTTGGTAGCTCGACGCAAGAGATGATTGTGGCCGACTTGATGAGGCTTAGTTGCATGCCAAGAAGTGGATGCTCATACTTCCTATCAAGTTATAAAGAGATGGTAAGCGAGGTAACGTGGGAAATGGCAAGGGCTTGGTGTGGCCTACGCTAAAGTCTAAGGCTTATGCCCGGACAAGACACGGCAATGTGACGGTTGCTCGGCTAGCTAGGAAATTCATTTATGAATTCCCTACGTAAAGGTAAAGCCGAGACGCATGAAAAATGCATTGGCATTGGCCTTATGGCCTTAAACCCTTTTGCGGGACAAGGGTAAGTTGGAACAGTGTGGAAGCTAAGTTAGCCTGCGTCATGCTCCACGAGCATGCTTGCAAGGGCAATTGGACGTGCATTTGCCTAGCTTTGAGGCCCGGATCGTAGCTTCATCATGGCGCACCGGGAGATTACTGCTCGCGGGGCAACGCGTCAAAGGCGTAATTTTCCGGTCCGTCACGATGGTATCGAGCAAGTTCCGAGAAAACTCTAGGGACTTGTGCGGAGTGGACTCATTGGCGAGTATTTTCCTTGATGAAAACTTAAAGTTGGAGAGTAGGCCAACTTCGCGCGGGGAAAGAGTTTGTAATCTGAGCCGGTTACTTTACAAATCGAGTTGAGCTTGTATAAGTACCGTGAGTTTGCCCAGGCCTCGTGGCACCCCGCTACGAGCATCCGGAAGACCGTCCGGGACGGTGGGTAGACAATGGGACCGATCATCCCCACACGTTGGCACCGGCCAAGGGTGTGCGTTGTCGCCCGGCTAGCATCCCACTTACGAGTGGCAACCGTGAGTGGTAAACCGTCGGGGACGGTGGCTTGCATCCAACTGCACCGGCATTAGAGATTGGTCCTCACGGTGTTGCGTTGAGTTTTGCCTTGTCATTCGATGACGTCTTTCAACTTGTGAACCTTAGGGATTCCGGGTGGTAGTATGGGATGCTATCTAGGATACCTTGTCGAGATATCCTCTTGGCACCGGCCAATTGCGATTCTTGGTTTTGTTGTGGGCACTTTTTGGATTCCCGGGCGGGTGGTATGGGACATGTGCTCGGAAGGTCTAAATTGTTGTTCATGACAACTTGAAGAAACCCGTGATTTCGAGCTTCGGTATGGGACTTTTGCTCATGAAATCCAACTCGAAGAGATTGTCCACAATAGCTTTGGTTTTGAATTTCGGGACGAAATTCTTTGAAGGGTGTGATAATGTAACACCCCGTGTTTTTAGCATGGCGCATGCTAAAAGATGTGCCATTTGCTTGTGATGAAGCTTCATCCAAAGCTTCCGCAGCGTGAAAAAGGTGGATTGGGTTAAGGCCAATACCGCGCCAAAAATGGCGTATTATGTTTGGCATTTGGCCAAGGGACAATATTGCATCATCATGATGCATTAGGCCAGTTGGGTAAGTGGCCTTGAGCTTACAGCGTAATCATTGCGCATTATGAGAGTTATTGGCCAACAACCAATATCGCACAATCATTGTGCATCGACCCGAGAGGGCTGGTCGAGAGAATGTGCATAATCATTATGCGATAGGCCAAAGAGAATGTCGCATAATCATTGTGCAGCAGACGGAACGAGTGGTGCACAATCATTGTGCAACAGAACGGAAACTCGGCAATCATTGCCGGTCATTGTAAATTCATGGTAACGGCCATGAATAGTGAAGCATGTCAATATGCTCCCCTTTTCATACTTGTAGAAATTCCATTAAGACATATATAGGGAGGGGTAGTTGGTTGAAGGTGCATATGCGGACTATGTACCAAGTAAGCTTCATAGCTTAGCCCAGGAAGAGCATAAATGATGCCTAAGGCTCATTTATAGTTGCGTAGCCTTTCGAAGAGGGTATTTGATGCGTTGGCATCACTATGCCACGGCGCGGACCCGATGATGCATAATCATTATGCATCTTGGCGGAATGGCCTATACGAACCAGGCCATTACCGCTTTTGCTAGGCCACGACCTTGCAAACGATTTGGTTTGAGTTTCGTCCTTCGCGGATGAACTACGGTCCGTGCTTGATCCCTTTAGAGTAGGGAAGGGTACGTAGGCGCCGCAATGAGTTGCGGCATTGCCGGTCCAAAGACGTTGGCCCCTCATATCATCTAAGCTTGGTAGCTCGACGCAAGAGATGATTGTGGCCGGACTTGATGAGGCTTAGTTGCATGCCAGTAAGTGGATGCTCATACTTCCTATCAAGTTATAAAGAGATGGTAAGCGAGGTAACGTGGGAAATGGCAAGGGCTTGGTGTGGCCTACGCTAAAGTCTAAGGCTTATGCCCGGACAAGACACGGCAATGTGACGGTTGCTCAGCTAGCTAGGAAATTCATTTATGAATTCCCTACGTAAAGGTAAAGCCAGAGACGCATGAAAATGCATTGGCATTGGCCTTATGGCCTTAAACCCTTTTGCGGGACAAGGGTAAGTTGGAACAGTGTGGAAGCTAAGTTAGCTGCGTCATGCTCCACGAGCATGCTTGCAAGGGCAATTGGACGTGCATTTGCCTAGCTTTGAGGCCCGGATCGTAGCTTCATCATGGCGCACCGGGGAGATTACTGCCTGCGGGGCAACGCGTCAAAGGCGTAATTTTCCGGTCCGTCACAACAAATATCAAGACTTTGAACACCCGATTCAAGGAAATAGACTAATTCCGCAAACTCATGACTCCACCAAGAATTCTCAATTGTGGAGGGACAAAGATTGGGGATACCAAGTTTCCTAAAAGCCAACAACGGGATACCAAGATCATTAGTAGGAATCTTTCCTTGATTCCAAGCTACCTTCTTGCCACAAAGCCCAAGAGAGATTTCATCACATGGTGGACGTTCATCACTTGGTCTAGGAAGACGCACGTTCCCCAACGGAATGTTGGTAATCTTTGAAATCAATTCTCTACCAACAAGAAATATTTCTCTATTTATCATGGATTTGAATTCCATCTTAATAAGATCAACATCATGAATGTTGGCATAGAAAATTCTTGTGAGAGAATCAAAACCTTGACCATGACCATCAAAGATATTTCTAAGCTTGAATTTTTAAAGCAAGCTAAATCCTCTTCATGCCCACTAGAGAGATCCAATTTCTTTTCAAGGATGAAACCTTTAGATGAAATCTTTTCAAAAATTCTAGCACAAGAATCATCCACAAACATAATCCTAAGAGAATTTTGGTCACAAGGAAAATACAAGTTATAGGTATTTGAGCTTTTGGAGCTTCTTTTTGAGCCCTTAGAATTCATCATGAGATCTAAGAAATTGAGAGGAACAAGAGGAATTTACTTACTTGGAGTGAAACTTGAACACCATTTCTTTCAATTTCTCCAAGGAGGCTTCAATGGAGGAAATACACAAAACCCTAGAGGTTCACGTACGCGGACGGGTGATGGAGAAGAGAGTGCGCGAACTTCTTCTTTATAAGACCAAAGATGGGCTTGGACCCGTTTGTGAACCGCGACCCACACAAGAAAAGTGAGATTTTTCTTAAACGTTTGCACATCAAAGGTTATGCATCCCGTAATAACACATTTTGTCAGAGACAATGGATGCAGAAGAAAGCTTTGATTGGTATTCTAAAAGAGAATAACAAACCTGTACACAATTCAAACCATTTCTTGCCCCATTCCAAGATATATACAAATGGGATAGTGCCAAGCTTGTTACCAAGAGGCATAATGCGCAGAGGAATTTTCATGCAACATTTCTGGCGGATATGTGTGAACAGTCCCCGTTGTGTAGTCAAAATAATGATGATAATCAGGGCAATCAGAGCTTTCTCTCATTTGTTGAACCTGGTTAGAAGAAAAATTCTTCCGATTCCGAGGTTGCACAGTATTATTTTGTTTAACATGTACAGAACCTTTTTCGGAATGATTCTTAGACTTAACAGACTTAAGTTTTTTCTAAGAATGCAAAAATGCCTTCGAATGCTCTGAATAGATCTTTATCAATTGATCCATTATGATAGTACTCCTCAAAGAGATCAAGAGTTAATCTATTGAGGGTCCATATCCTAGAGCGTGACGAACGTTTTCTTAATATTTCCTTCTTTTTTATTTTTTCCTTTAGATTGATACTTATCATATAAATCTTCCTTTTTAGATGAAGAGAAACTATCATGAGAAACCAGCGGTTTTGACCATAATAATCTTTGAGCAATCTTTAAGGAATTCTGGCGTGCGTTACAGATGCTAAGAGAAAGTTTTCCAAAGAAATTTCCTATGGGACAATTTTTAAGGAACGAACAAACACAAACTTGTTAGGTTTAAGGTGTTTGCATGCTCTGATACCAATTGAAAAAGCGGGGGTACAACAACCACACCCAATATTTCGCTTAGCAATCTGTATGGACAAACTCCAATATACTTTCTAGAGAATCAACTAGAAATTCAGACTCAATCTAGAGAAAAGTATATCAAAGAGTTTATATCTCAATCTCTCGATTTGATCTTTACTCAAGCAAATAGAAATCTGCGAGTCTTTATCAAAGAGAGGTAAGTTGGATGGTACCAAAAACCAATATCCAAGTGTCAATCAATTTAATCAACAACTAAAAGGTCGGATATTCTAATTGATTGAACAACGCACAACCTGTGATTAATTACATAAACAAATATAATGCGGAATAGAAATAACACAGACACCAGAATTTTGTTAACGAGGAAACCGCAAATGCAGAAAAACCCCGGGACCTAGTCCAGATTGAACACACACTGTATTAAGCCGCTACAGACACTAGCCTACTCCAAATAAACTTGGTTCTGGACTGTAGTTGAACCCCAATCAATCTCACACTGATTCAAGGTACAGTTATGCTCCTACACCTCTGATCCCAGCAGGATGCTACGTACTTGATTCCCTTAGCTGATCTCACCTACAACTAAGAGTTGCTAAGACCTAAAGTCGAAGACTTTAATAAACAAATTTGTATCACACAGAAAAGTCTACGGTAATATATAAATCCGTATCCCACGAATACACCAAAGAGTTTTTGTTTTGTCTTTTGATAAATCAACGTAAACAGGAACCAATTGATAACCCGGACTTATATTCCCGAAGAACAGCCTAGTATTATCAATCACCTCACAATAATCTTAATCGACGCAGCGAAAAAAGATATTGTGGAATCACAAACCATGAGACGAAGTGTTTGTGATTTCTTTTTATCTTGCCCATCGGAGATATAAATCTCAAGCCATTTATTCCAATTGAACTCGTACGATAGAAACAGCAAGATCAGATCACACAACTACAAGAAAAGTAGTATCGGTCTGGCTTCACAATCCCAATGAAGTCTTTAAGTCGTTAACCTGGTTTAGAAGAAGAAACCAAAGGTTAAAGGAGAATCGACTCTAGCTTAGCACAACTAGTATCACACAGAATGTGTGGGGTTTAGGTTTCCCAGTTGCTAGAGTTCTCCCTTATATAATCTTTCAAATCAAGGTTTGCAATCAATGTTAGCTTTGTAACAAAGCATTTAATATTCACCGTTAGATGAAAACCTGATTAGATTCAAGCTAATACTTCTCAACCGTTGGATCGAAACCTTAGCTTGTTACACACAAATGAAATGTCCAATTTTGGGTTTATGTAACCGTTCCCAAACATTAACATTTGTTGGTTCAACAATAGTTAACCAAATGGTTAGCCATATGATCACTTTCATATCAACCATATTCTTCTTCACCATAACTAGTTCATTTGAGTCATTTGAACTAGTTAGAGAGTTGTTCAATTGCTTAGATCTTATGTAACTACACAAGACACAATCGAAGCAAAAACGGTTTGATTCACTCGAATCGGTTCATGAACTTTATAGCCACGGTTTGCAAAAGCATTCCTTAGTTTATATAAACATGAGTTCAAGAACAACCGATTTTAGATATAACCTACTCAAGTTCGCGGACTTAAGCTTACGGAAGGAGTTCACAAACTCCAGCAGAAATTCTCGGGTCGAGAACTTCCGCCAGTTCGCGGACTTGGATCACACCACATTCCGTTTCTCTTGATCAACAAAGTTCGCAAACTTTGGTTCAAGGAATAAGGACTTATACATGTATGTGTTTCCACAACAATGCTTATATCCTACCAAAGTTTATGTAATCTAAACTCTCATTTCAATCATTGAAACATTCTCAGAGGACGTTATATAGTCGTTATTCACAGACTATTTTTTGTCAGAGCAATTTTCAAAGTGATTGAAACATAACATGACATTCGTCACTAGGTAAAGATGAATTTGGCTAAAGTGAAAGCTTACCAACACATATTTCGAGAAATAGATAGGCGAGTTAAACTCGGCTCGGAATAGCAAATGTGTATAATGAAAGTCTATATATCAAAACGACTTTTGTCTCAAGAATAGGAGATAGAGTAAATAGACTTTTGAGTGTGAGATAAGTTCAAGTCTCCACATACCTTTTAGTCGATGAAGTTCCACTAGTTCCTTGAGTAGTCCTTCGTCTTGTATGATGATTTCCATGGAGTCTTGAGCTCAACTACACTTTCTATCCTAGTCCGAGACCTTTAGCTAAAGTAGGCTAGAAATCAAGACTTATAGTTTTGATCACTAACATTGACAAACATGCTTGAGATAGCAACGCATGCGAGTTCGACCAGAGCAATGCTCTAACAAGTAGTTAACCAAATGGTTAGCATATGAACACTTTCATATTAACCATATTCTTCTTCATCATAACTAGTTCAAATGACTCAAATGAACTAGTTAAAGATTTCTTCAATTGCTTAGATTTCATAGAAGTATACAAGACACAATCGAAGCAAAAAAGATTTGATTCACTCGAATCGATTCATGAACTTTATAGCCACGGTTTGCAAACTTGCATTCCTTAGTTAATATAAGTATAAGTTCACGAATAATCGTTTTTATAAAATAACCAACCTAAGTACGCGGACTAGGTACACGGACTTAAGTACCCGGAATAAGTTTGTAACAAGTTTACAAACTCCAGCATATTTTCTTAGGAAGAGAACCTCCGATAGTACGCGGACTGGGTTCGCGGACTCTTGTTCTGGTTTCCTGTGCAGCAAAGTAAGCATACTTTGGTTCAAGGAATAAGGACTTATATATGTATGCGTTTCCACACAATGCTTATATCCAACAATGGTTATATAATCTAAAATCTCATTTCAATCATTGAAACATTCTTAGAGGACGTTATATAGTTGTTATTCACAAACTATTTTTCGTCAAAGCCATTTTCAAGTAATTGAAACATAACATGACTTTCGTCACTAGGTAAAGATGAACTTGGTCAAAGTGAAAGATTACCAACACATATTTTGAGAAATAGATAAGCGAGATAAACTCGGCTCGAAATAGCAAATGTGTATAATCAAAGTCTATATAGCAAAACAACTTTTGTCTCAAGATAGGAGATAGAGTAGATAGACTTTTGAGTGATAGATAAGTTCAAGTCTCCACATAACTTTTAGTCGATGAAGTTCCACCAGTTCCTTGAGTAGTTCTTCGTCTTGTATGATGATCGCCATGGAGTTCTTGAGCTCAACTACACTTTCTATCCTAGTCCGAGACTTAGCTATAGAAGACTAGAAATCAAGACTTATAGTTTTGATCACTAACATTGACAAACATGCTTGAGATAGCAACGCATGCGAGGTCGACCGAGTAGTGCTCTAACAACTACATTTTGGCGACCACAGTGAGAGGTTGTCCACTCAGTTACATATATCATTCATGGTCACTATTAGGAAGGAAGCCGATTCCACCAATCCAAATATAAAAACGTTAGTTGATTCAGTCTCTGTAAATCCATTACATATTTAACTGATAGCATTATCCCTACCAATAATTTTCTATCTCAGACTAGTGTTTGACCTTAGTGCTTCCCGTGTCAACTAGATCTCTCCCTGAAACGCGCTAGTATATTATTTCCAAGAAATCTACTACTAATCCTTGAAAACGTTGGGTAAGAACAAATACAAGCTCTTGGGGACTCAAAATAATCCTGTAAAATCTTAGATCGATATCCAGACTTATCTCGAAAACATCCTTTAGAGTTACGGTAGAGAATCCAACAAATCTAGATCGAGTACACGTTTCATAAAGAATGAGTACTAAAACTTTGCTAAGACTAGTACGGACTGGATCCAATTTGTGCAGAATCGACCTTACCGAAGTAGATGAAGCTCGTTCTTAACGCATAGCGAGCAAAGGAGCAATCATCCAGTCGACCTTATCACTCTCAAGGACCGGATGACGCTCTA
The DNA here is from genome assembly GCA_023531295.1 of Papaver armeniacum. Classification (NCBI taxonomy): domain Eukaryota; kingdom Viridiplantae; phylum Streptophyta; class Magnoliopsida; order Ranunculales; family Papaveraceae; genus Papaver; species Papaver armeniacum. Next base: position 25,500 of record JAJJWW010004629.1, read on the forward strand.
AACTTGAAAATTCGATGAATATTTGCTCCAAAATTCGTTTAGGTCAAGGGCCCTCAACCTTATCACATGGCACTCGAGAAGTTTACTTCACTTTACTATTTTACTTATAAATACTTCATGTTGTATCCGATTGACCTAGTTTTTTTTTGCGTCGGATTTTTGTTTCCGTCGTCTACAAGATAAACTTAGCGGAAACTTGTAAAGGCTCAACGAATTCGTGACCTAGTCAAAAGCGTTGCAGAGCTACATAAGATCATAAACCGCCAACAAAGATACATCTTGTCGTTATTCCGCTTGAGAGGATCATGACAAGTACGCGACAAAGTATGAAGTGAAACTAGATCCTAAGACGAGGCTCAATGAAACTCGGCCTTATCCGAAGATGCAAAGTTGCTAGTCGATATGCTACCTCAACACCCGTTACTGTTAGAAAGAATAAGAACTAGAACTAGGAGTCACGGCCAAGCCTCGATGAGCCTCTAGTTCATCTTCACCAAAAACTATCATTTTTCATTTTCCGATGGAACCTCGGTTCACCCAAGACGAAGAAGGATAATGTCTTTGCGGCCGAATCTATCAAGGAAAAATAAATCAAGCGATACTCGTGAGGCCAACAATTGAAATAAAACTTTATTACTCGACATACAGACTACAACCAACTACTGAAGTAAATAAGGAAAGTATCCAAGACTATAGCTCTAGGCCACATGATACTCATTGGGAATCCTACTCGCAGTTTCCTCAGTCAAAGCCTCATCTCTCAAAAATAAATCTTTGGATGAGTTATCCCCTAAGTCAATGTGATGAGCGAATGACAAGATATGACGATCACTAATAATTTCTTCGAGTCAAAACACGACTCCTCCACGTGAAGAGTTACTTAGGAGATTCCCAAAGAACTCTCCCATCAACAAAGTAAACAAAAATCGACTACGCAAAGTGTATCCATTACCTATTTTGGTACCGAATGCATATACTACTCTCAAGTCCAGTTGACCATCCTCCCAAAAGAAGAATAAATATCGATGGATAATTTTGCTACGAAGTTCATGTGAGTCCCTTTCAAGACACTTAGCAAAGGCAAAAAACAACTTTATCTTGTTCGCAAAAATACCTGCGGCCAAGACCCCAACATAAATATATGCAAACATCTCCAACCAGCAGAGTGTCATTTTCCTTGAAGACTCGGACTCGAATGCTACGATGGTATTTTTATAACTTCCAAGCGTCTCGAGTTCCTCACACCTACATTACAACATGTTACTACTTGAGTACTATAGATCGATACTTACAGTAGTGAGGGTCACTTATCCGTGACTCGAAAATCTCATATCTCTCTTGATCTCGTTGAATTATCCTCCGTCAACATCTTCTTTGTATTCAACAATTGAAATTATATCCCGAGATATTGTCGATGATAAGAAGTTTTAGGGTTTTATACGCGTGCGCTAGGACTATATTAAGTAGAATTAGCATTTAAATCTTCTCTAAAAAATAAACGCATGCAACAGACAAACTAGGGTTTGGAATCAGTTTCAAGAGGAGTCTATAGTCTCCACTCTATGCGGATCATAGTTACATAACTCGATGAACTGGGACGAATGGGTAGAGAATTCGACAACACGCCCTTGATGAAATATACATATACGTCTCTCCTACCACGTGTTAAAACGGAATACGATCCAAGAGATATCATCAAACACTTGAAAGAATTCTTTGTTTGAAAATCTCGGATTCAATTTCACGTGGAATAATCACCGAGAAAAATAAGATATAGATCCTAATTTTTTTCTAATAAATGAAAGGCATGTCTTTTTTATGCGATAGTTGGGGTCAACCACTTGAAATCGGACGTCAAAAAAAGTTTCTGACCTGCGGAGTGACGGTCGCGCATGGGAGGAACTCCTATTACGAATTTAACTTAGGGTTTTCACCTACTCGCATACCCGAAGGAGCAATCTAGGGTTTGCATCAAGTTCGAACTCATGAGGGTCCCCTTCCTTTACTAGATGCATACGGGATATATTCGGAGAGATAAAATATCAACTAAATAAAATTATCCGAATGAGCCCCCTAGTGAAGATCTCTTGTTTCATGTTCAAATTTGCTTCACTTTGGTCTCTTCATCTTGAGCCACCTACTTAGCATGTTAAGACTCTTCATATACCATACACACCTCCAGATTAGGAACCTCTCTGAACTCAACTCACCCTGATGGACCCTGACAGAGTCACTCTCGCAACCACCTTACATTGAAGCGAAGATTCTAACAGGTAGTCAACAATTATCCCAGCTCAGAAAGAAGACTAGGAGTGTTAAAAGTTATATTTCCTGCTTTACCGAGAATCGACAACATGTCATTAACCATATTAATGTAATAATGAATGACATAAGTCATCTCATTTATCGTATCAACATGGCCATACATTTGCTATATAGCCTATACAACTCTGCGATCCAAAGCATCAACACTTAATTCCCCTACGAATACTTCATATGGTTCCAGGATTATCTTAGGACCGACGAAAACAATACCAGCAATAAGATATTCGGTGACATTCAGCGGCAGTGCTTCATCTCTTCGAGTTTCTTCAACGCGAAAAGTCTTTGGCGGGACCGATAGGCGCTGAGTCATCATTGAATATAAATATTTTTGTTCCATTATCAACGAGCAAGTATATAGCGGAATGTGAAGGTTTGAAGACATATATACGAAGCAAATTAGGGATTGAATATGTTAGAGCATAGATCGGTTGAACAAGCGTTGGTATGTCAAGTTTGGTTGTCATATTTTAATGAATCAAAACTCAATTAAAGAGTCGTTTGATTATAAAATAGAGACAACTTCGTATAGGTTAGGATAATGAGACATACAAGTATTACTCGAAGACTTTAAGAATGTGAAGAAGTAACAAGCTACATCGACGACATCATCCTTCCTCTTGAGGTTAATAATATTTTGACTTGAACTGTTTTATTCCCAATGTATCTTTCAAGTCGTGTTATATTGAAAACATAACTTCAAGTCTGTGAATAATTATACTCTAGTAGACATAGTGTTAAGGAATTAGAATACGAAGTATAACGCCTATCTTTTGTACTTCGTATATAAGACATCGAAATAATCGTATGAATGCTGTTGTGATTATGTGTATGGGTATGGGTCAAGATTTCGTCCTAGGAAACAACGTTTACACTCGTTTAAAGGAACTACATTCATGAATGATTGTTTTATAAATCGAAAGGGAAATCGCTAGGCTTATTGGTATTGTTATTCATTGCATATCTTTGGCTTACCAATATGTGTGAGTTAGTAGAACCGACCATAACTTGTTATGTATCTTGGTAAAACTAGTCACAATGCCTGACTTATGTATTGGTATGACTTCTAGTGTAACCGATCCTAAGTAATCACCTAAGATGGTATGATTGATATTTGTAATTGGTGTGACCGATCCTAGTAATTGGTGTGACCGATCACAAAAGTATGTGTAATTGATCCTTGTAATTGGTGTAACCGGTCCTGGTAATTGGTATAACCGATCCTGGTAACTGGTGTGACCGATCACAAGTAATATCATGAGAATATGGTAACCGATCCTGGTAATTGACGTGAACAATTTGGTAACTGATGTAACCGGTCCCAGTAACCATATTAAGGTAGAACTAATCCTTGTGTTTGGTAGAACCGTAAACCCATGATTAGTGTGTTGATTTGATCAATCACATAGTTCTTGGAAATCAGATGAACCAGTTCTAAACTTGTTTTGAAGTATGGTATAATCGGTTCCAAGATTGTAAATATGAAAGAGGATTTACAAAGAAATAAGATGTCGACATACTTTGAACATGTTCAGTAACTCTTATCTTTTATTGTTCAAAGATATTCCTTAATAACTCAAGGAGATCCTGCATCAGAAATAAGTTGAGAATCTTTTAATTAAGGTTGTTAATTTTATATGCTTTTAATTACCAGCAATTAAAATGCATATCTCTGGAAAATAAAAATTGGTAATGTGAATTTACTAATTGGAGATTTTCTAGTAGGATTTCGTTTAATATTGGACAGAGCATTTCTAGGAATTATGAAAACCGAATTTGGAAATATATTGCATATCTTGAGAATATTTTCGGTTTTGGAAATTCCTTGGTGTCCAAACTTCCTTGGTCTATAAATACCCAAGTTTGCATTTCAAGCAAACTATCCTAAGATCCAGAAAAACTACTTTGTTGTGTTGTTACTGGTGGAGTCATCTATTCGGAGAGGAAAGTACCCTAATTAGGCGAAATCTCTTACGACCGCTCGTGTAAAGACTTTTGTGGGATCAAGAAGCTCACGAGTAACGTTGGTGGGAAACTAGATAATTGCGGTATTATTAGTTTTCGATTTGATTTGATTGACTAACGGTTGTTGAACTTTGATTGCACCTAGTTTGTTTATTCTTGAGAATCTTCTCTTCGATATAAGATTCACTCAAACTAGATCGAAGTATCGACGGGATCTTTAGAACTGTTTGTAAATCTAAAGACGTCTTGTTATAATCTATTGTTAACAGACTCCGTTCTGTGCGTGATTGATCACAAGAGATTCAAGTTGTGGTGTGCAGGTGTTTATTGAAAATTTAAGAAGATTTGAAGACGAAGAAGATTTCTGATTTGGGTTCATAATCTTTGGTGTGTACAAAACTTGATCGGCTGGGATCCAACTATAATCGGTTTATCTTTGATAGATTTGATTGATTAGTTGCGTAGATCGGCATCAGTATTTAGTATCTTGGTAGATTTTATTATTGATTGCATAATCTAAACTCTGCTACTTTTGGTAGTTGTTGGATAGATTGATCTAAACCCGACAAAGGTGTTTATTGGATTAAACAGAAGAGAGCCTTTGTCTAACTCATATCACTGAAATTGAATAGAGTTGTTCACGAAGCATTTGTTGTTCCTTTACTTTGTTTGGAATACGAACCAAAGGAATTGTTCGATACGTGCACTTATTGAATGTCGGAGCGCGGGGTTCTTGAAGAAACTAGGTGAACCATAGGTTTAGTTGCTTGGTCTCAACTATACAAAGTTTGTTTGATTTTGTATAACGGCTTAATGCGAGAGTATTCAATTATGGACTAGGTCCCGGGGGTTTTCTGTATTTGCGGTTTCCTCGTTAACAAAATCTTGCTGTGTTATTTATTTTTGTTTTCCACAATTATAATTGTTGTTATTATAATTTAAAGTAAATTACACAAACGTTAACTCCGTATTACTTGATAGTGATCCTATAGAGTTTGGTTAAGTCTGAACCTATTATCAAGTAATCACACTTTGATAGTTGTATTGTCTCGATCTCGTATCCATAGACGATCACACAAAGTGTGAAGATCGATTCGTTGTATTGTCTCGACTAAGTCCATAGACAATCACATTCGGTAAGATGACTTATAGGTGGAAAAGTTTAAGATTGTGGTATATTTGGGTACCTTCGTCTTTTCATAATATATATCAAGTCTCACAAGCAAAAGATGAAATCTACCCTCATACTTAGAGATCCTACCCTTATTTAAATCCTAAGAAAGATAATCCACTTCCCCAAGGATACACATAGGTTTTGTTTGAACCAGTATTATTACTCAAAGTGCCACAAAAAATACGTTTTGTACAACAAAGGATAAAAGCATATATTCATGCCACCGACAGGTCTCTGTGATTTAAAGGGACCAAAATAACGTCTTATACTAATCTAAGGAATATAATGAATTCACAATACTCCAAGGGTCATGCTCGAGGCGTCGGAACACGCTTGTAGTCCAAGGAACGTAAAAATTTCTCTCGCAATTAGGGTTTTTGTACGCTGCAGCGAGAAAATGTGTTAACTGATGATAATCCGTTAGGAATTTTGGGGTACTCTCCGAAGCAAATATGTTCCCCGTGTCTTCTCAACAACATACCAAAAAGGCGCCTCAAACGGACAAACGATCTAGGATATGTGTTCCCGACACCAAAGTAAGTACAATCTGAAAAATTCTTGAAATTTTATACCAGATTTCTAAAGTCAAAAGTATACACGGATTTGATTGGCCAAACGAACTCGGAATCGAGTCATTATTTTTGCATTAGAAATCCTATCCTATTTTATTTCAAACTTGGGGCCGATAACTCGAATAGGAGTCTGTATGAAGAGTTTACAGTCATTCCACGCAAGTCCCTCAAAACTGAAGTTTTCTAACGAACACCCAAACGAAGAGTCCTAATACAAACAGTTCATGTGAAAGAAAGATTGACTGACCTACACACCTAGTGCATGCCCAAAATAGTTGTAAAATAGTTCTATTTTCAACCCTAGATCAAAAGGGAAGCCATCATTCAAAAGGAAAATGAATTAGAGTTAAAAGAGGAAATTAAAGGAATTTGGCTCAAATAAAGAAAGCTAGGCTTTCCGTTCTTCCAAAATCTCTCTGAACGTGGCCAAGCCTCTCCCAAGTGTATGAATGATCTCCTAGTACAGTGGGACGTCACTTATTCTCTCAGAATTTTTTTTCGGGAGGGCAAAGTCGAAGAGAACTAGGATTTTGACGAAAATAGCCCTAATTTCAATAGTTTGTGAAAAGAAGGATTTCTCCTAAAGAGAGGGATCCGAGCCTCTTACCATTTATTTGGACGGTCATATACACCTCTCTCAACCCTTTTTATGTCATCACTCCTCAATAAAAACGAGCTCACAAGGGATTTGACCAAAATACCCTTATTTTTTTCCCAATTTTGAGTATTTATCAAAGAATGAGAACCTAACGCGCCAAGGACCGGCCAAGTGTACTTCTAATCATCTTCAATTCTTCATGGCCTCATACACATGAATATTGAGTTATATAATTATTCAAAGAAGAACGGGATTGAAACGGAATCCAAAAAAGCGGAATTTCGGAGACAATAAAGGGAATTTAGCTCAAACAGGGAGTCTCATGAGTCTCTCATGTCATAAAAAAAATCAGGATCATATTGGTTTTTGAAGAAAATACCCTTTTTTTTTTTCAAAAATATGTATTTTTTTTCGAAAAAAGGGTGCCTGATTAGTATAAGGGATTAAACGAGCTCTCGTCATACAAGGTACTAACCCATCAAGACATATACACGCCTACCAAGCCTCGTCAAGTTTCTCCAAAGTATTTGAAGGAGTCATACACAAACAAAGAGGAATTAGGGTTTTAGTGTAATACAAGCCTGAACTCATAATTCGTATGGGATAAGGACTCTGCAATTCAGAAAGGAGTATATATCTTGTCATGGCTCTTCACTAACATCAAGGCCATACATAAGTCATCTAAATTCCTCTTTTCCCAAAAATACTCACTTGTACAAACTCGGAAGCTCAAGGATACACAAAGAGAGGAAACTAGGGTTTTGGCCAAGTAAACCCTAATTTGCAGACCCCATCGGACCAAGATGTAAATTTCATATTTTCAAGGCTCCATTCCCATTCCAATGATGCCTCCCAACGCAAACGCCCGGAAGGATTCCAAGTCCATAGTCGATTTCAAGTTGAATCGGAACAAATGAAGACTATTAGTTTTTTTGGGTTTGTTCATTCTTTCCCAAGCCACTCAATGAATTTTTTATTCTTTTTGTCTTTGGAACCCCAAAAAAATCCCTCATGATGTTCTCCATTATTTTTTCCACTACCTTTGGGATTTGTAATAGTGACATGAAGTATCTTGGTAGGCTTGACAATATATTATTAATTAGAGTTATTCTTTGAGCTCTTGAAAGAAATCTCCTCCTCCATTTAGCTTGAGTTTTTGCTAAAATTTTTGAGTAATAGGATCCCACTTGAAATCTGTTTCATTGTTGTTCCAAGAGGCATTCTAAGATATTTAAGTGGGAGTTTCTCTACCTTGCAGTGGATAATTTTAGCAATTTTTTCTACTTTGTGATCTGCACCTAAGCTGATTACAATGTTTTTTCTCTCTTGATTTACCCTTAAGCTTGTAATAGCTTCATATACTTGAAGGATCAGCACTAAGTTTTATGTCATCTCCTCTTTTGTATCTAAGAAGATCGGTGTGTCCTCAACAAGCCGGAGATGTGACACATTGATTTGGTTGTGGATATTAAATCATGATATCATGTCGAGAGATTCACCTTTTCTTAAGAGTTTTGTGAGGATTTCATCTACTAGTATGAACAGAAAGGGTGAAAGTGCATCACCTTGCCTTAATCCTTTCTAATGTTTGAAATTTGATGTAGCACTTCCATAGATAAGAATACATGATTGAGCAGATGATAAACACCAGTAAATCCAACTTCTCCATTTTTCTTTAAAGCCAAAGCCTTCAAGTAGAGAGTCAAGACAGTGCCAGTTCACATTATCAAATGCTTTTTCAATATCAAGCTTGCGAGAGAATTCCGGGACTTTAGATTTTAGTCTTGAATCCAATAATTCACTTGCCACTAAAATGTCATCATGAATTTGTTGGCCTTTTATGAAGGCACATTGATGTTTCGATATCAATTTAGGTATCACTTTGTTTTGAACCTATTTGCCGAGTGTTATGGATATAATCTTGTAGATACCTCCTACTAGGCTGATTGGCTTTGAACATGTGTGGTCTTATAGAGTCTTCCTTCTTGGGTATTAGGCTGATGAATGACCAACTCATTTTCCAGTCAATTCTTTCTTCTTCTTGAAACTCTTTCACCACTGCCATGATGTCTTCTTTCAGCATTGTCCATGCCATAACTTTGAAGAAATTCATTGGGTATCCGTCTGGCCCTGGAGATTTATTATTGCCATGACTTTTAATAGTTTTCCACACTTCCTATTCTTCTATTGATCTTTTCATCTATTCTTTCTCATTTGTGGAGATTTTATGGAATTGACAAATTCAAGTTGAGATCTCCACTCAAACTTTTCTTGAAATAAATTAGAGAAATATTGATAAACTCTTTCTTGATCTTCCTTGGTTGAAGTTGTCTTGTCCATCAATTACCAACTTGTGCACCGTATTTCTTCTTTCCTCCCATTGGCCAGTTGATGGAGATATTTTATGTTGCTCTCACCTTCTTTCAAAGATTTTGTTTTAGCTCTACTTAGGTATTTTCTGAATTCATCAAATCTTATTTGTTTGAGCTCTACCTTCCATTGGGCTATGTTAACAGATTCTTCATTTGTGAGCTTTTTACCTTCCTTCTTTAAGTTCGATTCATGAATCTTTTCACTTATTTCTACCTTCTTTTTGGCTAGTTGACCATATTGGTCTTTGCTCCATGTTTTTAAAAATAACTTGAGGTTTTGTAGTTTCTTTGCTAATACATAGCTTGGAGAGCCTGTGTGATTCATAATGCTCCACCAGGTGGCTAGATTTCTCAAGAAATTCTTATTAGTAAGTCAATAAATTTCTAGTCTGAATGGAGGTTAGTATTACACACATTACCTGTTGTCAGAAGGATTGGTGAGTCTGTGCTATAGCTGGAAATTTTTGTTCCATTATTGGTGAAACTAAAACTCTATCCAATCTGCATAATCTTTGGATCCTTTTGCATATTGTTCCAAGTATATAAACCTCCTTTCTTTGGAAGGTTAATCATATAAGTTTGTGCGATGAATTGGTTGAATAGGTTCTTACCTAGCCTTGAGCCTCCATTTTTGTTTTTCTCCCAATTTCTTCTCACAACATTGAAATCACCAACTATTATCCATGCTTATGATGCCCAACCTGTTAAGCATTCTAACTCAAACTAGAAGTCTTGTATTTCTTCACTGTCACAAGGGGAGTAAGCATTTTTTAAATTTCATTCAAAGCCTCGTTGCTTAGCTTGAATTTGTTGTTGATGGTGCTAGGTGAAAATTCCTCTTTAATGCATTCTTGTTTTTCATCATCCCATATTGTTAGCATTCCTCTACTTAAACCTTGAGATGATATCCGAATTCATTTGTTTCTATCATTTCCCCATACATGATTCACTAACCATGATGTAATTTTCATGATTTTTGTTTCCTGAACTACCACTGTAAGGCTTATACTTGTTTATTACTTTTTTCAAATTGTCCAATTTATCGACTGCATTAAGGCCTCTTGCATTCTAGCTTAAAATTAATGTATTCATTGATTCACATTATGAGCCCCTTCTGTGCTTTCCAACACTTTATCTTGAGTCTTCTCCTACTCACCTAAGTGTGTCATTTTCATTTCATGTCTTTCAATGATTTCAACAAAAATTTCCTAGACTTGTTGTTCTTGTCCCAAATTGATTGTGCCCATATTTGTGCTTACCTCCATTAACAACTCTATTTTGTTGAAGATTAGATCCATCTGCTTTTCATGTGAGGTTTGTGTTTAGTTTCCTTCAAACACTATCATTGGCAATTCAGCAGTAGTTACAAGGTCTGAGTTTTCTTAACCATTTCCTGATTTTCTACCATTTCTTCCAGCTGTGTTTCCTTGATGACTTCCTAACTTTCCACAATTTCTTGGATTTGTGTCACCGAATATCTTTCGAGTTGAATTATGGTGTGATTTGGGTTTGTTTTTTTATTTTTTCGAAGAGAATATTGATTGGATTTGGTTTTGACTTGCGGCATCTAATATCATTCTGCGGTTGGTGCGAAATAAACCTTCGCTAATGTTTCACCCCATCTCCATTTCGATTCTTAAATTAGTCGTCTTACATTGATTTGCTTGACCTTCTAAGTTAAGATCACATTTGAATTTTAATGTTTGGCGTCTCTTTCGAATATACTTTTTCGGTTTGACGGTGGCTTTGATTGCCATTTGGTAACGTCCCATTGCAAGGCTAGAAGGGTATGTTTTCCATTAAGTTCTATTTCAAGAACTAACAAACTTTTCGTACATCTCCATTGATTGCAATCCTGCAAATTTGTGGGTTCTATTCAATATTTCCATATCGATTTCACCCGAGACCACCAAGCTTCTCTCCAATTGCTTGAATGATTCCATGGAATACATATGAATATGCGGTCCTTTAATGTTAATCCGGACTAAGCATGAGTTTAATAAGTTTGGTGATATGCATTCATCATCACAACACCATCTTTGCACAATTATTGTAGTATCATGTACTTTCCATTTTTTGGTTCCCAAGTATTAATCCATTCTTCGTCATTGTCGGGATAAAAGATGGTTTTATTTTTATCCATTGCAATCAATTTAAGGTATCGATTCCATCATAGGTTTTGAGATATAGACTTTGCAACAACGTTCCATGACAATGCTCTATTAATAGAGATTGAGAATCCTTGCCGTTTTGTCCTTGATAGTATTAGTTTGTTGTGAGTTATTGATTGCTTGATGTGGAAAATCTTCAATATCGGGGAGGTTGTTGGGTCTTGTCTTTTCCTTGAATTAGAAAGTCCAAACATTCTCCAAAACTCCACCATCCAATACTTTCGTTCCCTTTTGGAATGCAAATGATTGAGCTCCTCTTCTTTGAAGAATTGAATGGCTATCTTCATAAATTCTCCTATGCTATTTGACTTGATTTCCACCAAAAAGGAAAAGCCCTTGTCTCTCTTATTGCATCTTACCTCATGTTCTTTGCTTTTTAAGGTTAAGATTCTATGCAGTATATTTTTGATCCAAACGTCGATTCCCTCTGACATAAGTATCCAAAACCGCATCCCTCTTCTTCCCTTCTCTTCCATCTTTAGTCCCGGTAGTTTCCCTAGATTCATCTTCGAGATCTCAAACGTCTTCCATTCCAGTTGAAATGATTTCTTCTGGTCCATGATGTAATTTTCTGAGGAAAAATTCTTATTCGATTGACACACCTCCGATTTGATCCTCAGTCTCTCTCTCTAATTTATACACCCATTCATGATCTCCTTATCTTTGTCTGTTGATAGTAACTTCATTTGATTATCAACATTGATTTGCTTAAGCTTTAGTAGTCCCAGCTGCATCGTATCAGTAAAATCTTGGTGGACCATGTATTTCTTTTAAGTTTAATACATCCATTTTCTAATTCAATTGTGTTCGGCAGTGTTAGTTCCTCCGCACAGGGGCGGAGCCAGCCCATTGCAAGGGTGGAACCGTTTTTTGGGGACTACTCAAAAATGATGGGGGACTACTTTGTGATAGAAATGTCTACCCTATACTTATAAGGGGTGTCCTAAAGTGCGGAAATGACTAACCTACCCTTCACCTATATATATAATCACCTCCTCCCATTTCCACCACATATATATATATATATATATATATATATATATATATAACCACCTCCTCCCATCACCACCGCCGCTCACCACCACCTACCACCACCACCACCGACCACCTCAAATGACCACCACCGCCACCTCTATATATAGCTTAATTTAAATCATTAACAAAACAAAATCAAAATCAAAATTATAGCAAACCCATTACTTTTCATTCGTTTTCCGTTGAAAAAATGAGAAGTATCATCAAAATGAGTTGAAAATGGAATTCTGAGAGAGAAGTTCAGCTAGGAATTATGTAAAAAAATTTGTCGAACTAGCCGAACTCAACTTTGATAGAGGTTTTTGTTTTCAAAGAAAAATTGATTACGTCGAAAAAAAAGGTCCAAGCCGAACTCATAGTTCGGTTACACATAAAAAAAGTTCGGTTACATCGAAAAAGTTCGGTTACATTGCAAATTTTTTCTCCCTAACAAGAACTTTTCTGAAAAACCTGCATATTGAGTTCGGTTCGTCGCAATTTTTTTCCTAGATGAACTTCTAGTTGGTTACGTATTTGTTTTCTTCTCCTAACAGAACTTTTCTCTTAAAGAAAAACTCCATTAAAGCTGAGTTCGGCTACTGTATTTTCGAAATATTAGCGAACTACACTTACGAGATGAGTTCGGCTTTTTGTTCTTGATTTCGTATCGAACTTTTTTAACCAAACCAAAATTAATTTGTAAATTGTTCATTTTTAGGAATGTTTTGGCCAATTCAAGCACCGTTAACTAAAAGTGAAATTTCCATGAGTACCCAAAACATCATACTCTTGTTGTGGCTCTTAAAGAAAAAGATCTTAACTTTTTTTCTTCCAAAACCCTCATTTTCATTATCACCTTCATCTTCATCTACTCCCCCTCAATAATTCTTCTTTGAGGTGGTCGGTGGTGGTGGTGGTCGGTGGTGATGGGAGTAGATGAGAGGGAGTTATATATAGAGGTGGCGGTTAAACAAAATCACCACCACCACCACCGACCACCTCAAATCACCACCACCGCCATGTACTTCCTCTCACTAATCCCTCAATAAGCCAATTTAATCCCACTAATCATTAATTAACTCACTAATTATTACACTAATTTAATTACAAAGGGCAAGTTTGGTATTAAAAAAAACTTAGATAAGGGGTGACTCATTATTACTTCTAATATCCACCCATAAAAATGGAGAGTAGTCCCCCACCATTTTTGAGTAGTCCCAAAAAAACGGTTCGTGCACTTGCACCCCCTACCCAGCTGGCTCCAAAGCCCATTTTAGGCCTTACAAGATATTTTTTTTCTTCAGACAAGCCTGTTTTTACATTTTTCCGCCCCTAAAATTTTTGGTTGCACCCATAGTAAATTTTGCACCCCTTCCATGATTCTTGGCTCCGCCCCTGCCTCTACAAGCATCTTGTTCCATCTTCCTGTGGATGGGGAAAAACGGTTCGGTGGTTTTTAGGAAAGTGAAGAGTCGGCGTGTCGTCGAGACTCCTCAATCGAGCAAGCTGCTTAGCCTCACACGGATGCCTTTGCAAAGGGAGTGCTTAGATTCGAGAGATCAATGCGTAGGACTCGGCCTAAACCAAGTCAATGGCCATTCCGAGTCAATTCGGTCGCAAAGAGGGAGATGGGTTGATCTGTAGGAGGAAGCGAGAATTGTGTGGGATCAATGATGATCAAGGATTGTAGATGTGTTGAAGGTTTTGCAATAATTGGTAAAGCTGTTGAGTTCGAATAAGTTCTGATAGATTGATGAATTCTTGGGAGTAGTTACTCGAGAAATTATGTATGGACGATTGCTGATAGCTAGTGATCATTCGTTGTCCTCAATCATGGATTCAGAGACTTATTTATATTGTCAGAGTTGTGAACACCTTGATCCCTGTAAGTATGACAGTTTCATGAATAGAAGACTGGGCAAGTGGAAGATCGTGGTAAAGTCAGTTCCATTTCGTGTGGAGACTTGATGGATCGTGCACCCACTACATTGCTAGCTCCTTCAACCGTTTACACAACTTACGCACATTTCTCGTCGTGGATGAAATCCACGTCTTTGGGCCGCCATGACCAAAACCTAGTTGTTATCCCCCAATTTGAAGTGATTGATGTCTCACGAATTGTGGAGATGCATGATGACGTGTATTTAGTTTGTCGGTTTTTGCCCGATTAGACAATGAGTCTAGGTTTTGTTGAATCGAGCATGTTTGACAAATTCTCAGCGATTCATGAATGTTAACGTTGCTCGTGCGAGCAAATATTGTAAATTGACGAGTTGTTGAATATTGATGAGTTCTTGAATATATGTGGATTATTCGAGCAAGCGAGCAAGTATTGCTCGATTCGACGAAATGCGATAAAATCTTTGAATATTGATAGTTGGATCAATATTCGAGCAATCGAGCAAGTATTGCTCAATTCGACGAATTACTGAATATCGAGAATTTGACGAGATCAATTCGACAAAATAATGAATGTTGATGATTTGACGTACAATTGAGCAAGTATCGCTCAATTCAGCAAATTACTAAATGTTGATAATTTGTCATGCAATTGAGCAAGTTTTGCTCAATTCGACAAATTTCAAATATTGATAGCTGGATCAATATTTGAGCAACTGAGCAAGTATTGCTCGATTCGACGAAACATTTATTGGTGACGTGACCCAATAAAATATATTAAAATATTAGTAAGCTACCAAATTTAATATGATTAATTCAGATGTTGGTTGCTGAATCCATCATAAATTCATTAGTGTTTGAATCGTGCTCAGAGTGATGATTCGTTGAGCATTTATTCAAAACCTAATTTGAGATCATAGTTGATGAATCGCTGAAAATAGGTCATGAGTGATAGAGGGACCGACCACATTGGATGATGGGCGTCCATGTGGTGCCAGGTGCTCGAGTGAGCATGCACCAGGGTTCTCAGTTTGAGGATTGGTGAAAGAATGATGATTAAATGTTGGTTTCATCATTTCTTGAAATATTCTTGGGTTCGACATTAGGTGATAAAACCAAGGTATGAAAGATGAGGACCGACCAAGAGAGCATGTGGCCAGACTCTTGGTGGTCACGTGACCGATTGTTGGCCGTTTGAGCAATCCCCAGGTTGGTTGGAGATAGTTTGGGCCCAATACGAGCAATTGAGAAAATTAGGTCAGAATTATGAAAACGTGTGAGACCGGCTTTGTGCAAGCCCTAAGGATGACTCTGGTCGGTCGTGAAGGCATGCACGTTTTTCGTGGTGCCGTGTCTCCGTCTTGAGAGTTTCAAAGATATTTTCGATGTGCGTTCGAGCAATGTTGTGAATTTTGAAGAGTTTCATCTTGGGTTGAAATTCTTGATTTTTTGTTGGAATGAGCATGTATGCTCAATTCATTAATATTTTGAAAATATTAAAATAAAAGTGTTTTAATATTTAAAATTGCCATGAGAGGCTAGCCAGTCGTGTAACTATGTTGGCTTTTGGTTTTCGTGTTTTGAGCAATATTTGAGAGAAAATATGAAGAAATCATGAATTTTGCTCAAACCCATGAGATTCATGAATTGAGGGAAGTAATTATAAAAGACTAGGGATTGTAAGGTGTGGGACCGACCCACGGCTAGGGCATGGCGGCGGCTATGTTGCCCGGTCCCGCACACCTTTTCCTATTTTATAATATTATTTTTCATGAATCCTTGGAGTTATGGAGAATCCTTGGAGTTATGGAGAATCCATGAGTTTTTGTTGAAACAAAGGAGTTTCGTGAGATTAGGGAATAATAATTATAAAAAGCTAAGGATTGTCGGGTGTGGGGCCGGCCACGGCCGGGCATGGCCGGCCGGCTAGGTTGCCGGTCCCCGCACACCTTTCCTTATTTTATAATATTATTTCATGAATCCATGAAGTTATGGAGGATTCATGAGTTTTGCAAAAACAAGGAAAGTTGCTAAAATCAAGGAGTTTTCATGAGTTCATGAAATAACAAAAAAATAAGGAAAATAATGGGAGGCGTGGGACCGGCCATGGCTAGGGCATGGCCGGCCGGCCGGTGGGCCACCACGGGTGCCTCTCATTATTTAATTAATATTTATTGCTTTCTCCCTGTTTTGTGTAGGATTCCTCATTGTTTCATATTTTTTTGGATGCTCGTTCGTGCATTCGGGTGCTCAGTCGTGCATCATTGTCGAATACACTTGCACCATTTTTGTGGGGCTTACTCAGTCAGTAGTCCGGACGCCTTTAGGTTATTGAGTATTTATTACTAATTTATGAAATTCAGGTGGAGAATAATTCATGAAGCGGCGAGTAATAAAATGAATAGTTGTTTATTATTAATTCATATGATGTTGTGGATTCGACTTTATGAATTGAATAATAAAAGCAAGCATTACCATCCTATGGGATCGTGGATTCGACCATAGAATCGAGTAATTAAAATTATCTATCGCCACTTCATGAGATCGGTTGTGGATTCGATCATGAAATCGAATGATGAGTTAATGTAGTGGTTTATTGCCATTCAATGAGATCAAGCCCTGGATTCGATCATGGAATCGAGCAATTGTTTATTGCTATTCCATGGGATCGGCCGTGGATTCGACCATGGAATAAGAGCAATTTTATTGCCATTTCATGGGATCGAGGTAGTGGATTCGACTATGGAATAGGAGCAATTGTTGTGCCATTCCATGGGATCGGTAGTGGATTCGACCATGGAATAGGAGTAATTGTTATTTCCATTCCATGGGATCGGGCGTGGATTCGACCATGGAATAGGAGCAATAATAGATTATTCGGGAATTCGAGTGGTGAATGTCACGGCGGGTGTAATCTATTACGAGAAAAGATATTAGCCGATTAAAAGCGTCACATCTATTACGAGATGGTGCATAGTCGGGGAGTCACGGTGTTGTTTACGACTGAAGGCATTAGTGCTCTCAATCTAGGGAGAACCGCCTGAAATCTATGCACGGTCTCTCCACATAGTCGGGGAAAGGTGAGTGTCACCGACATCACGGGCGTACGCGCCCAACTATTCTTCATGTGGAGGTGGGTCTCTCTTGCGGTCGAGGGAACGGTGAGTATCACCGACGTCCGAAGGCGTTAAGCTCTCAATCTACGGAGAACCGCCCAAATACGTTATTCTACATAGAGTCACGACGAAATGCC
>JAJJWW010004630.1:0-90693 GCA_023531295.1 Papaver armeniacum
GCGTTGAGATTTCTTTCTCCCTCATCCAGCGATCCAGCGCCTCCACGTGCATCCATTTCTCGATCTCCAGTGCAGCCTCAAATCAACTCACACTCTCTCGTTAAGTCCGGATCTCTCTGACCGCATCCTCGCTCGCTCGGCTTGGTTCCATCGTCCGTCGTTGTACACCTTTCGACAGAATCACTCCACACCATACCTAATCGAACCCACTCCATTTCATTTTCACCTTTCTCTTTCTTCTTCCCTCGCCAGGCAAGGCGGGCCTGCGCTCTCTTCCGCCACCTCGAGTCCTTCACCTGACCAACAACTCCTCACCACCACCATCACCTCGACACACAACCACACCATAATACCTTTCTACTTCTCTAGCGCTAGTTTTCTCTTCCTTAGCTTCTATCAACCCTAGAAGCTAATTTAGAAAAAGATAGAGCTAGGTTGTATAGCACAACGATAATGGAGTTCTACGACACCCAATTGACAAGAGAGAAGCGGATTCGAGTATGGGAAGGAATTATTATTCATTTAAATTCAATTTTTAAAGAATTAGGTTTCTTTGTTTTGGTAGTTTGGGAATTGGGTGCATGTATAAATAAGTAACCGAACGGAGTGAGAAGACACGCCTTTGGATTACCCCGGTCCTTAGCTTTAATTACGTGTTCTTTATAATTGTATGATGTTTTAATTAGTTTTGTTAGGGTCTCAATGGAAACCTGTTGCCATATTGTGTGTTTAAGCTCATTGAACTTTCTTAAATGATTAAAATTATAATTATGTCTTCAATTAGGGCTTCCAATACTTTTCTCTCACAATGGATGTCTTGCATCCATTGAAGTTAGTTACATCTGTTGTGAGATTTACAGGCTCATACTTTAGGCACAATAGCTAATTCCCTGATTAGTTGTACTTAATTAGACAACTGGTGCTCACGGGTTAACGCCTTTAGGCATTATTAGAAGCATAACTTGGAGAAACCCCTTAGATAGGTGGTGGGTTTGACACCTGCCCTTATCAGTCAAGGATAAGAAAGCCTCGGCTCGATTGAGCACACAATAGGAATTGAGAGGTGGATTTGCGGACCTTGGCATAATAACGCATACTTTACCTTAGCTTAGGTTCATCTCACTTCAACCTTAGCCGTATCGGCACAAACATTGTGTTACGTTGTTACTTGCTAGGAAACTCAGTTTAGGAAGCCTTTGATCATCAATCAAGCACCACAAGTCCTTGTGGGATCGGCCGTGCTGGCGTCTCAGATGAGACGCAGGTGCTGCTGCGGTTATCTTTCGTCAAACCAATTTATTTACCCATCTTTCGAGCCTACCGGTGTGTTGGTGTTACACGACCGGTCTTGCCCACTTCTCACATCATAGCTAGCAGTCAGCTAACTTCTAACACGTTAACGTGATGAGCGCGTTGAACGGCTGCCTTTGTATGACGACCAATACCAGTATGTATCCCCCGGTTGTGACATGATTGATGTCTGGAACATGTGGATCGTGGATCCACGATAGGTAGCATGTAATGCTAATTTGAATAATTGCGTTATTAGGAAAGTTGATACTTGTGAAGTATCGATTGTTGTATTTTATGCAGGTCTTTGCATCATGGTGTGGTAAAGTGATGGGTAATGGCGCTCTACCGACAACTAACTCGACGAGGTTGTATAGCCAAAGTGGTGAAGTTGAATGGATGAGATGATCTTTGAGACACTACCATCTGCGATCGTTAATGAAATTAGGGTTTTGAAGAGACGCGCAAGCATCACTCTTAGACAGTCAAAACCAAGCATGGGAAGGATTTGGAGGAGGGCCAGGCCGAGGGCGTGCATGTAGATGGCATGCCGGTGTACACGTCCATGTCTCGCTTTGTCCATGGAGGTGCGATCTAGGCCACTCAATTTGGCCAGGCAAGAGGAGTGGTTGAGATCGATTTGCTGATAGAAGATTTGATCCGCCAAAGACGCGCACCATGCTCTTTTAAAACGCGCGTTCCAAGACGACCTAGCTCGGTCGGTCTTGGCAGTTGGTTTGACGTGAAGATGGTGGTACGGGTGTTCACGCCTATACCTGAATGTCCCATTAAACGTGATCAGAGCACTGAAATCGTCTGGTAGTTGAGCGGTCAGATCGGTTGTGGTTGGGAGCGTGGCCACGCTAGTTTGGGCGCACGTTTGGATTAGCCGGGCATGTGATATGCCTTGGCCGAACACATGCGGAGGTAGATGGGCCCGGGTGGTGTCTTGGTATGGCCAGGACCTGTTTAATCTAATGCAGGACCTCCATTAGAATGCGGGAGAAGATGGACACTCATGATGCTCAAAACCACAATTTTGGGTTTCAAAGCCCGTGCGCCATCTCTTGTTTGGGCGACAATTTTGTCACGACCAAACCTGGTTGGTTTTGGCCAGGTTGGTCAAGTGTGGCGGACCTGATGATCGTGTTGACATGCTCGGGCCCTTTGAATCTACATCTTCACCCTCCATCTATACTGCCCGAAGATGGATAGTTGAAGCGCTTTGCAACACATGTAATATCATGAAGCCTAATTTAGGGTTTGTCCATAATGCTTGGTATGAGCGGTTTCTTGTGGTAGGCGATGACCAACCATGCGGGTGTGATGGTATTCCATACCTTGGGAGTGATGGAATTGATGCGGGGCCATCAATCATGCTTATGAGTTGGATGGTAACGTCGAGATCATATCCAGGACAGTACGGTCGATCGGATGCTGATAGGGCAATTCAATTATAACAGAGGGCTCATTCGGGCTAGTATAACACACCAAAGAAGTGGCACATGCGGGTATTTCGTACATAGTTTCATTATAGTGCTTGGAGGTTCGTGTTATTGTCTATAAAGAGTAACACTCGGTCGTCATGCCACACTGATAATAGTACTGGAAATACAAAGGCGATATGAAATTCGAGGAAGGGATTGTTGCCACATGCTCCAACCTGGAGGAATTTACGTATATTCACATAATGGGATTGTTGCCACATGCTCCATTCTTGGTGAATTAAGTGAGGAGTATCAACACTTATAAATGGCTTTATCTTTTACAAGATGTCCCGTATAATTTTACGGTTTTACGACTTTAACCTTAAATGAAAATCCATACATCGACATTAAATTTTGCCTAACACCTGATAGTTTACACTATTGTGGGTAGGCATAAGATATTGGCAGGTTAAAGATAAAACTTATGAGACAAAGTTAGATATTCTGGGGGAGAGACGGGTCATCTGTCCTTGGAGTATGTCACGTTGAAGCATCTAGGAGAGCATTCCCCTAGTATGATGTGGTCTTTTGCTTTGATCGTACTTACTTTATGTAGCCCGATTGAGGCTATTGCGCTTCTTATTTTCGATCAATGGGGTTGTACCCTGTCGGCCAATTTGATCTGCTGCTTTGTTGGTGGGGCACTACTGCGCTGCTTGATCGAGCGTGGAAGCTTGAATTTCGTGAACATGATTCCCATGACCCATCTAGAGAACCGTGTTGTGCAAATAAATGTAGGTCTCAGCCATATATGGCTTGATTGAGCAGTGGGTCCCATATCGTGTATGCTGCGTTGAATGTCACCTTTATACCGACCTCGATGCCCTTGACCAGCAGGTCTTGAAACTTGAGCAACTCCCAGGACTTGAGAAGCGCGAAGCGATACCCAGGACTTGAAACTTGAGTGATACTGGACTCGATCACTTGATCAATCTCGCGGACTTGAAGCTTGAGGCGATGCAGGACTTGAGACTTGAGTGATACTGATTGCGTCACTTGGTCAATCTGGGACTTAGCGAGCTTGAAATCTGTGGACTTGTGGCTCGATCAACCTGGGACTTCCGAGAACTTGAGTGATACTGTGACTTGATCAATCATAGGTCTTGAGACTTGATCAACAGGACTGTGACTTGATCCATAGGTGTTTTTATTGGGATTATTAAGTAGAGCGTCAAAAATAAATTACACTTTCTTACTACTCAAAATATAAATATAGCAAGGGCAAAGAAAGGATCGATCCCACAGAGAGTCTAGGTTGTCAAATTGTTATGGTTTCCTATATAAAATACCGAGTTTTTCTGATTTAAACGAAATAAATAAAAAAGCAAAACAAATAAAAGTAAACACGCAAATCAAGGATAAGAAGATATTGGTCATGGATTTCGTTTTCATTCACAAACATGGTTTCACCACAATAATTAGAATTGATATTTTAATCTCAACTTTTATCAAAGACCCTAGAATACCTTGATCGCAAGAATATCCAGCAAACCTCCTCATGTCATCAACAAACACATTAAAAGATGCGAATATGAATTCTATCTAAAGGAACAACCTAACGTGTAAAAGCACTAATCAAGTTTAATTCCATAGATGCATTAGGTTCTTGAAATCAGGCCAATCAAAGCAATCAACGTGGAAAGCGCACTAATCCGATTTAACAAAGGTTATAACTCACATATGACTCATAGAATATATCACTACAAACAATAATCATATTTATGCTACTTGCATCAGGAATTATCACTTTTGCATATAATAACCCTAATCTAGCAAGAGATGAAAACAAACTCAATCGATTCGCGACACCGACTAACAAGCATCAAATCATGTAACAATATTCATGGTGAATCATAAACGATAATATGAGAGAAAACTAATTTATTAAATTAAAAACCCATGTTTGGAAATCCAACTTATTCCATAACCAATAATAAAACTCTAGCTCATATTCATGGAGTTCATAACAAGAAGAAAGAGAAGTTTCATGTTTCTAAACCCTAGAACAAAAGTAGAGGCCAAAAAGAATAGAATAAAAGATAAAAGATCAAAAGATAATAGATGTGTGTTTTGAGAAAAGTCTTCTCTTTTATAGCTTCACTCCTTCCAAAATTAGGTTTTGTCTTCAAAGTCCATTATTTGAAATTCACCTCGCCCACCATGGAAGAAACCGTGTAGAAAGTTCGTCCAAAAACGCTCGCAGGAAAATCGATTATGGCGAATCCCTACCAGGAAAATCGCCGAACTATTTCAGGTGACCGACAAGAATCAAACAGGTCACGGTCAATGGGTCAACTCGGCGGGTCAACTCGGCGGACCAAGGTCAAGCCGAGTCGAGGGAGTGGTCGGGTTGCTGGTCAGGGTCGAGACCCAAGTCAGTACAATGTCAGTCCCGATCTTAAGCCATTGCAACCTTGCAAGAGCGAGATCTTTGTGATGCACAATGATTGTCTTGACCATGACAGGCCGCCTGAAAACCCGTAATGCACCATCATCACCAACTCATCGTAATCCTAAAGATGCCTCTCTATCACATCCACAAATCTGTGATTTCTGACTTCTTGCCAATCCAATTTCACAACCCAATTCTTATGCAATATCACATCCACCATTCCCATCCCAAATCCTTGCAATCTCATCTCGTCATCAGGCTCTTGAGTTTTACGCAACAATCAACCTTGTACCCATCACTGCAATCCCTCTCTGGCTCTTCCACTGACTTTAACAACTTTCGGTAGTTAAACCATTTCGAGCCTGAGTTCACTTCAAGCACCAACAAACACCATCCAAACTGCTTCGCCATTGATTTCACCACCACTTTCATCATAACGAGAACCACCACTAGCTAGAGCACCGGTTCAAAGTGCACCATTTCCATGCCTTATCTCCAATTGCGGCCCACAGTTTTGTTGCCTCGCAAGACTCGCGCCACCAATTCAATTCATTTCACTTGCAACATGAGCTCACAAACATCCATGTGCTCGTGCCACCGCACTTTGTGACATCAAATCAAGCACAAATTGCTACCACCAATATTCCTGCACTGCAAACCTCTTAGCCTGTTCTTTGAAAAGACATACCGCCCGATTCAAATGCACATTCACCATAACACTGCCAATTATAGCTCCAATACTTACACCGCAAAGCATCTACTCAACTCCTTCTCTCGATATTTCATTTGGATAACTCGGTATTCTAGTGCTACCACCTTGCCATCATTTGCCGTATACAACCAACCCATTTGATTTCCCTTGAGCTCAAGCTACTCCAGCATTACACCACCACTGCAACTCAGTTGCAAGCATTCCACCATCCTCACGGATTACCTTGAGCATCAGCAGCACAGCTCCCATTGCAGACCACATTCACCATTCCAGAGCAACAACTCCACTGCCATTACAGCCTTCTTCCTACTGTGCAAAGCCTCACACTAACTCCTCAGAATCTCCCCCGCAAATCGATGTTCAACACATTCAATCACAACCCATTAATCATAATCATTTAGTTCATTCTAGCCTGAGTAAACTTCAATCTCCTTTCTCACAACCAACCATTATCAATGGCAGCAATCTTCTCCACCGATTTTGGTATGAGCATGTACCTGTTGGCGAGCAAAACTAAAGCAAACCTGTTCTAATCCTCATCCCAAGCAAAGAACCATCTCGGTCTAGCCACCGCCGATTCAAAACCCCGAGCTATTATCAATCAACACGTAACATCACAGATTCACTAAACACGAATACCCATTCTTCATAATTCCAACCACAGAGACTCCATCTTGCTCTAATCATTCCGCCCGATTTCTTCCCCTATCTCAAGAACAGAGACCGCAACTCAACCTTTGTAAAATATCTCCATCTTCTTCCCAAAGAATGTGCAAGCATCAACATCTCAAATTCTCGATAACCTTGTTTCTCCATCGGTGGTTTCATTCAACCAAACCCATTCTATCGAGACCACAAAATCAACTCATCGCTCAAATCTCTCATCATAAATCGAACCACTAAATTCTTCTCAACAATTTGATTCTTCAATTTCTGCCTCTTCATGTAATTTGACTCAATTTCCATCGACCTTTCTCATCCGTTTCTCAATCACACCATAAGCGAAACCACATCTTGATTCTTCTCAACCACGAACCCATGAGCCTCCTTCTCGATCCCTAATTTCTCTAATTCATTCATCTCTAATCCATCTTCAATTGTGTAACAATCGGACTCGGCTCCCCTTTGTGTTTGATCGATTTCGTGTTCTTCCCACTAGAGCAATCGATGCCTCCTTTCCTCTAATGAAGTCACGCCAGCACACACGGGAGAGAAGATGAGCAATGAATGATGAGAGAAATGATTTTCTCTCGAATTTGTGGTTGTAATAATTGGATTCAGCCAATCCTAGTCCCAGATAAGGGCTATCCTTGTTGCAGACCCCTTAACCTTTGGTCGCCTCCGGATAGGTATTCCATGAAATGACAATTTAGCCCTTAGTCTTCCAAGTTCTTGTTTTGCTCATAACTTCTTCATACGAACTCCAGGAATGACTCGGATTCTTTCTAGCATTGTCTTCATCTTCTCGTCCTTTACACAATGAAAAGTAGAAATGTTGCATTTGAACGAGTTCCAATTGGTCTTTGGCCTTTCTCCACTTGTGACTTCACTTTTGTAGCTATTTCCACTTCTTTTTGCTCCAAATGACTCCATTGCACCTAATAAACTCAAAAGTAAACATAAGATACATAATTTACAAGAAAACTCGCAAAGAAAGCATAAATACTAGATATTAAATACGGTGTATTCTACACCTATCAGACACCGAAGATGGTTGCCATCCCAACACAAGTACAGATTTGACAAAACAAATTTCAGTGGAGGGGTAGAAGATGGTAAATCTCCATGGCCACTAACAGGATTGCAAGTTCAAAGAGATTGTGAAAGATATGAAAAGTAAAACAAGTATGGGTAAAACCACCATCAAAGAAACGTAAAGAGGAGAAGTGGATAGTTTGCAACGAGTGCCGATGCAAGATGTTTAAAAACTCTCTATTTTCGAAAGTCTATACTTATGATTGCAATTGGGGATAACGAGTCGAGTCATTTCTGAGATGTTAGCATACGAGAAAAGAACATAATTGAGCATATTGTTAACACTCTCATGGGTAATAGTAAGTCAAAAGATGTAAATGCACGTAAAGATATGGAAGCTATGGGTATTAAAAGCTGATTGGGTGAAAGAGGATAGTGCAGCTTTGGTAAAACAACAATGGAATATGGATCGTTTTCATAACTAAAGATGAAAGTATCTTTTTGTACAAGTCTTCCGAAGAACTTAAGGGTGCCTTCTAACCTACATTTCCAATCTTCAAGGCTGCGTGAGCATTAGTCCATAGGAGTGAAGAATTTCAAGTCACATGATTACCATGTTATGATGCAATCTCTGTTTCCATTGCTAGTTCATCTTTGCGACTTCATTACCTAAAGATATGCGAGTTTTCTTCTCGGTATTAGTATATTTTTCAACATTTTGTCGCAAGGTTATCAGCAGAGATGAACTTCTACAAGAGAAAGCTAGTCGGGTGGAGCTTGATGTGCGTAATGGAAAAGTATTTTCCTCCATCTTTTTTGTTATTAGTATCCACTTGATGATTTATCTCGGGCGATGAAGCTTTAATCAAGGTCCGGTCAGATTTAGAGTGGATGTACCCCTTCGAGGTAAATACAACCTTTACTTTCTTGTTTAATTTTAAGTTGAGAATTACTATTATTGAACTATTAATCATCCTTACTTAGGATCATTAACTTTTCTTGTAGGTTAATGAAAGGTACATTGAGGGGTGCATTGCAAGGGTATGCGCTCATGAAGCTAGCTTATACCTTATGGAGGACGTGTCGATGATGGTGGTGGTACTCATAAACATACTCGCAGCTTTTTTGGATGATGACTATGATGGTGCCGATGAGATGCCCTCTTAGTTACTGGAATGAGTATTACTCCGACTTGAGCACAATTTGAGCAGTCTTATTGAATCGGATCCTATCCAAGTATGTTGGAATAGATAATCGCAAAGGTAACTTTTACTTAACTCTCTTTTATGTTTATTCAAGTCAATTTTGTTTAGTCCTCCTCAGCAGAAATGAAAATATTCATGTTAGAGGGATGTAGCATGATGGTGACTTAGTGCATTTTAGTAGAATGTTTTTGTTAGTTAACATTGAGTTGTTGTCTGATTATTATGTTTGCATCATATGACATAGTCTTTGAATTGGTACTGGCCGTAGTGAAGTATGATTCTTATGTTAACGGTGACACGCCTAATGGTCGGACCTCAAAGAGTTTTCTACTATGGTTGCGCGATGAGCACTTGTAAGGTTACCCTAAAGCTTTTAGTAGTGGTTTGAATAGAACTTGCTTATGGTTTTGGTTGTGATATCGACTCACTGCCATGTTGTATAACTTGATTATTAAAAGCCAAAGAAGCTGATTCAACACTATGGAGACTCGTGCAATGACCACTCTTCAAGGCACAATCATATAAGAAATACCAAGCAAATGGGTTTACTTTTAGTAAACAAGAACTGAAGAATGTATCATCAATCAGCGGTGTGTCAATGAAAGTCAATTATAAGACTGCAGTAAGCTTAAGTGGGCCGAGGAAGGAAATAACTTATTACGACGTCATTAAAAATATAATCAACTTGAACTATTTGGAATTTGAAGAACCGTTTTTTTCCGTGATTGGGTTAGTGTTGGAGATAAGAATGCTTGCAAAGTTGATGTAGTTTCAAGGTTGTAAATCTCAACTTGTCGAAAATGAAAGCATAAATAGAGTGGTGGATGAGTCGTTTATCCTTGCATCCGAAGCTACTCAAGTGTTCTACTCAAAGGATCTCACTGAAGAGGGATGGTCTGTGGTGTTGCACTACAACAAGGGTTAACGTCTTCAGATAAATTTGAAGTTCCTACATCTTTTCAACAGTTCTTACCGACAATGAGAATTTGAAAAGCTGCTCATTACCGATTCATTTTGAATCGAAACTTGATTGCGATGTGTTTTACCTTACCCAATAATATATATACAATGACGCCGCTTTAGCTATCTTTTCGTGAATTGTTTGGTTTTATTTGTTTGATCACTTATTTTTGAGGTGTTAGGTAGCTTTCTTTTGTTAACGTGGATGCTCTCTTTTAGCTCGTTTTGGTTTTCCTATTTTGTGTTTAAATTTCACAGTACGGCAAAGAAGTAGAGGTCAATGAATATGGACAACCAGTTTCAAGAACGCAACAACATTAGGTCACCGAAGAGGCGCCTTGGCTCGTACATATGTGCCTATTTCATATAAAGCCGGGATGTTATTGCTACAAAGTATAAGGATGATATTTGGAAAACCCCAAGGTACAATACTTACCCGAGACATGATTTTTCTTCGCTTGTCATTTAACTTCTTTTATCATTAATGGAAATAAGTAAGGCATTAATTTGTTCTATCTTTCCAAGTGAATTTGATGTACCCGAGACATCAAAGGAAAATATTCTAAGGCGGGTTCGGGTCCATGGAGGAGATTGAAGAGTGAGTTACGCCATGCCTACTATGACACTGTCCCTACTCATGAAGAAAGGATTCTAAATGTTCCACCAAATGTCAAAGAATAGGATTGGATAAAATTTTGCGAAATGAAAGAGAAGAAAAGGCAAAGCAAAGTAGAATTGAGCATAAGAGGAAAGACAATAATATGGCTACACACATTGTAGTGGTATAAATCTCATGCTATGGTGAGAGAAGTGAACTGGTACGTATATTCGCAACTTACCTCAAACTTTGTTATATTCACAACTTAGTCAGAACTCAATTATATTCACAACTTACCTCAACATCCTTATGGAAAACTATATGATTTTACATTGTATTTGTAAATTTAGGAGGCCATAAATCCGATGCAGCCGATCACTCCCGAGGATGTGGGTTAAAGCTCATACACAAGAAGGTGGTTCTATTTTACCTAGCCGGTGCCATTCGCTGTGAGTCTGTTTATTTTTTGATTATTTCAACTCTTTTAAAATATGTACTAGATATTTAAGATATTAGAATTTACTTGGTTGTTATGCTCGACACTACACGAGAAGCTCAAGAAGGCCCAAGATGAGATCAAAGAAAAACAGGATGTAGGTCTTCCAGTAGAAGAACCTAGTTGTTGATGGTGGATTTTCATTTAAGGTTAAAATTGTAAAAGCGTAAAATAACTATGCGCTGACATCTTGTAAAAGATAAAGCCATTAATAAGTGTTGGATACTCCCTCACTTAATTCACCAAGAATGGAGCATGTGGAAACAATCCCATTCTGTGAATACATGAAATTCCTCCAGTTGGAGCATGTGGCAACAATCCCATCCGTGAATTTATAATCACCTTGTATTTCCAGTACTCATTATCGTGTGGAATGACGCATCGGAGTGTTACTTCTTACAGAGTAACACGAACCTCCAAGCACTACAATGAAACCATGTACGAAATACCCGTGACAGTGACTCGGGGTGTTATACTATCCCGATTGAGCCCCTCGATTGTGTTATATCAGCCCGATTAAGCATCCTGGATTGACCGTATCGATCCAGGATATGATCGCAATCATCCAACTCCCATAAGCATGATTTGATGACCCGGATCAATTCCATCACCCCCAAGCAGGTATGGAATATCCTTGCCGAACCAACGCGGAACCGGCGACGGTCGACCCATTGGCCTCACTTTGCCAAAAACGCTCATACCAAGCATTATGGACTGGAAAACCCTAAATTAGGGTTTGCGCATATTACATGTGTCGCAAAATGGGTCTCAACCATCCATCTTCGCGGTATAGATGGAGGGTGTAGATGTAGATTCAAAGGGCCCGAGCATGTCAACACGATCACCGCGGCCCGCCTACACACTTGACCAATCGGGCCAAGACTCAACCATGTTTGGTCGTGACAAAATCGTCGCCGCAAACAAGAGATGACGCGGCGACTTTGAAACCCAAAATTAGGTTTTGAGTATCACGGCGTCCATCTTCTCCGCATGAATGGAGGGTCCAGATTAGATTAAGAAGGTCGGTCATACTGTAAAGATGACCACCGTGGGACCCATCTATTCCCTAACCCAATCGGCCAAGGCATATCATACCCGGCTAATCCAAACGCACGCTCAATCTAAGCGTGGTCACACCTCCCAAACCGCAAACCGATCTCACCACTCAACTTCGGCCGACGATTTGGATGGCTCGATCACGTTTTCATGGGATATTCAGTATAGCGTAAACATCAGCCTATCACCCTCACACCAGACAATCGCCAAGACCGACCAAGATTGGTCGTCATGGAACGTGCGACCAAGAGGGCGTGACGTGCGGCCCTTGCGGCACTAGTTTTTGTCGCAAATCGATCTCGACCACTCGATTTCACCGGATGAAGTGAGTGACCAGGATCATACTTTCGTGAGGTAATGGGGTATAGGCGCCACACCATCATGCCGTCTACACGCATGTATGATCGGCCTAGCTAAAGTTGTATCCCATGCTTGGTTTTCACCAAGTCAAGAGTGATGCCTACGACCTCTTCAAAACCCTAATTTCATTAATCGGCCGCAGATGAGTGTCTGTAAAGATCATCTCATCCGTCCAACTTCACCACTGGATTTTATACAACCGGTCGAGTTAGTTGGTCGCTGAGGCGTCATTACCCATCACTTTACCACACCAGGGATGCAGCATTGCATAAAATACACACGATACTTCACAAGTATCGACTTCCCGAATAACGCAGGTTATTCAATTCAAAGATTACATGCTATCTTTCGTGGATCCACGATCCACACATTCCAGACATCAATCATGTCACAAACTGGGGATACATACTGGGGCACCCAGTCCTGGCGGTTTACAGTGCGGCAACAGTAAGTAACGCGCCATCACAAGAACGTGTTAGGAAGTCATGGACGGTTAGAGATGAACAGGAAAAGTGGCAAGGCCGGTCATGTATCACCAACGCACAACTCCACTACTCCATCACTCCACTTCCTCCACTTCCCACGAGAGACGTGAATAAGACTCAATGACTTGTATAAATAGGTTCCCCGCCCTATTTCCAAACAACAGAGAAAAACAACAAGAAAACACCCGTGAGCCCGTTTACACCAATCGTAAGCTTGTTCACTTTCCCTGTTACAAGTCATGCTAAGTATATACACCTTCACAATCTCAACATCTTCTTCGCTTACCTCCCTAAGATCAACCCCCATCTCCTTCACTTTGTGACTCCAAAAAGTCTGGAACAGCCATTTCTTGGTTTAGGCCGGACTTGCATGATTGATCTCAGAACCCAAAGCACTCACCAGCGATTGCATTTGTTTAAGGTTTAAATTCATTCCTCATCCACACCCTAAATTACCAAATTCTGCAGAGTAGTTTTTCACCCATAAACAATCGGGCGACCACAGGTGGGAGGTTAATCTCTGATTGTAAAAGTCAATCTCTTCAATACCATTCAATCAATTCCGAGATGGTTGGTCTTAGGACCGTCGCCAGTCTCAAATCGATGGCTCCTCCAACCCGAGATACCCCCCTAACGGTGTATCCGACGGCATGATGGAAGACTTCCAACATTAAGCGAACTAGCACGGTGCGGGGAGATTCACACGAAGAACATGGAGCTAATCAAAGAAGGTAAATCGGCATACTTGATTCCTCATCAAGATGACGTCGGGAAATGAGCATTCTGGAGATTTCTACACGGGATCGATTCCCGATCAGGTTTTACTACGAACTAAAGACCAAGTGGATCGTGAAGCGGCATCTCTAAAGGAAAGCTTGTGTGAACTCTTGCACTCTCGAGGAATCAACAGGCAAAAGACGTTTGCTGCAATTAATAAAATAGCTCACGGATGTACACCTGACTCCTTCTCGTCCTAAGTCCTAGCTGCATCTAAATATCTCAAACAATGTTACATTTACGGAAGACGACGTGATGGCAGAGGAAGGTCACAACCAAAGCCCCTACATGTTACCGCAGCACACATCAAGGGTTCGGAGTTGAGAAGGGCCCTCGTCGACACATGAGCATCTTGAATGTAATTACTCTCAAGACTCTCAAGACAGCCAAGGTTAGCCTATGCGGGATTGTACGTGACCCACCACGATGACGGACTTCGAAGGAAATCAAACCCGCACATACGGGTATGTCAATCTGAACTTGCTCAAGTAGGACCACGTTCTCAATCAAGAGCAAAGTTTCAGGTCATAAAAAGAGCGGGACTACCATATTATACCGGGAGACCATGGCTTCACGCACAACAAGGTCATTCCCTCAACGTATCACGGTTACGAAGACCATGCTAAACGAGAAAGTCATCCGCATTCCCGCATCATTGTCTCCGTATGCACCAATATGGAGCGGAGCTATTCAAGCCAAAAGGTACCTCACAGGAGGATGGGACAAAGTCCTATGCACCCCACTACCCACATGGGCTTCAATCAAGGAAGGAGACCGACTTGCATCACTGAGGGCCAAGCATCAAGACACTTCTCTGACGAGGCGTCCATCTTTATCCGGTGAAGCTTCAACCCACGTTCACACAAAAGGGAACGCACTTTTAGCGTAACGTGACTTAAGGGGAAGACAATATACCGGCGCCGTTAATTGCGTGGAAAGACAGCACCCAATCTCTCCGCCCAATTGAATGTCGCAAGAACGACTTTTAATACAAGAGGAGGTACCAGACGCCCGAAAGAACTACAAGATGGAACCAATTCACAACTAACGAGCTCGAGATCACAACATCGGGAATGAAGAATTCCAGTAGGTCTCTATGGGTTCGATTGCTCCTGCTGCATTTAACGCACGAGTCTTGTTCAACTACTCAAGGAGTACCAAGATGTGTTCGCCCGGGATATACGAGGAAATGCCCGGTCTGGATGAAAAATTGGTCACCCATCACTTACATGTCATACACGGATCCAAGACAATCAAGCAATCTCCGAGGCAATTCAGACATGAAGTAGAAGAACAAATCAAGAATGAAATTGAAGTTAATGGTCGCCGGGCTTCTCGAGACCTATTCATCACCCGACCGGTTGGCTAATGTGGTCCCGTAAA
Organism: Papaver armeniacum; assembly: GCA_023531295.1. NCBI lineage: Eukaryota > Viridiplantae > Streptophyta > Magnoliopsida > Ranunculales > Papaveraceae > Papaver > Papaver armeniacum. The sequence continues at coordinate 14,897 of JAJJWW010004630.1, forward strand.
GAAGAAAAACTGGGACGATCCGATCTTTGGTTGTGATTTCGTGAGACTTGAACAAGTGTTTCCCAAAGACGACTTTCCTCTACCTAACATCGACATGTTAGTAGACGCCACCAAATGGCCACTTCGCATGTTCTCCTTCATGGATGGATACGGTGGATACAATCGATAAGGATGTATGAGCACGATGCGAGTAAGGCTTTAGAACCCCTCTCGGCAATTTTTACTATACCGTTATGCCATTCGGTTTAAAGAATGCCTACGCAACTTACCAACGTGCTATGACGGCAATCTTCCATGACATGATGCATAAACAAGTGTAGACTATGTAGATGATATCGTGGTCAAGTCAAAGGTTCGAGCAGATCATACTAACGTCTAACTATAAGTATTTGAGAGGTGTCGGGAATACAAGTTAAAGATGAACCTTTGAAATGCGCTTTCGGTGTCTCTCGTAAATTTCTAGGGTTCCAAGTGACATGAGAAGGAATAAAGGTAGACCCTTCCAAGACCCAGGATATCCTAACAATGCCGCCCCCGAAGGCGTGAAGGAGCTCCAGTTTTATGGGCAAGGTGAACTACATTCGGCGTTTTATACCTAGTTTAGCCCAACTTACCGCCTCGTTCACCCCCTTATTGAAGAAAGGAGCCAGCTTTGTTTGGACCGCAACCCCGAAAGAAGCTTTTCGAAAGATCCAATGAATACTATCATCTCCAGCCTATCATGAAGTCTCCTTACAAGGGAAGACACCGTGTCTCTACACCGCTTCGGTGACACTACGCTGGGGCTCTCTACTGGCCGGGAGGACGACGAGGGAATTAACGTCCCATATACTATTTCAAATTGAATATTGAGAGGCGCCGAACTCGATATCTGGCGGAAAAGGCATGTTTAGCCTTGATCCATTCCATTCGGAAGTTTAGGCATTACCTACTTGTCTAACAGTGGTGATACTGTCTAAAATCCGATCCTCGCAAAGTTTTTACTTTCAAAGTCGGTCGACTAGAAGGACAGGCAAATGGCTTCTCCAAATGTCGTAGCTGACAAACGTGTGCGTCACCTGAGCTATCAAGGGTTAAGCGTACGGCACTTCATCGGCATTTCTCTGAGAAGGCACTTCTGTAACTACATGAAGACCTCCCGGAGAATTTCAGACGTCTCTATTTTGGAGGAAGAAGTGTGGCCCCTGTGATTTTGATGGCTATCTACCCCAGCGCAATACCGGGAGGAGTGGGCGTGGTGTTAGTCTCTCCAACCGGAGAAGTATTTTCACATTCCTTCAAGTTAGACTTCGAATGCACCAACAACTCGCCAGAATACGAAGCTTTCCTTATAGGACTTTCAATAGCTAAACAAGCGAGAGTCACGCGTCTGGAGATAAGAGGTGACTCCAAACTACTCGGTAAATCAAATGAACGAGTGTACGCATTGAAGGAAGCGACACTAGCCCCATACCTAGGTCGAAGCACAAAAGTTATTAAACTATTTGCCGACGCAACCATAATCCATGTTGGTCGCAGCAACAATAAACATGCCGATTGTCGGCAACATTGGCTTCCAAACTAAATTCAAGGAGCGGAAGAAACCTTGGCAGGTGAAGAGAGAACCATAGAGTCAACATGGTTGTCACAATACAAAGACACCGGGATCGATGATTCGCGAACTCCGATCATTCAGAGCTCAACAACCCACTCTCTCAAGGAAAGCAAACCGTTCACGATGAAATCTGTGGACAATCATTGGTGGTAACGCTTTCTGGCGACTCCCAGCGTCCCGGGCATTCTGGTAGGAGATAGAGACTCGAGTCAGGAGCTACTTCATAAGATCTGCTCAAATTGCCAAGCACCGCCACACCAATCAGAAGTTTTTAGTGTGAACCACACTTTGGGACTGGAGGGAGCCATACACCAACTATCTTCGTGATGGAGCAACTTCCGCCGATCAAAAGGATGCCATCAAGATAAAGCAAAAGCCAGCGATTTAGTCAGATACCACGAAGGGATCCTGTATCAAGAGTTTTGGAGGTAATCTATTAAGATGCCTGGTGGGTTAGAAATTCCAATCATTTTGAAGGAAACACACGAAGGGGAACATCAAGGGAAGAGGAAACCGTTCCTCCGAGACACGAAATATTACGCCGACCATGGAGGATGACGCGCCGCTTTTGTTCAAAGTCACAATTGTCAAATTCATGGAGACCTTGTTCACGCACCTTCCACCCCCTTGCACTCGATAAGCAGTCCGTGGCCATTCTGTTGGGACTAGACATTATCGGGAAAATCAACCCGCCCTCATCAAGCAGCACGAACACATCATAAGCGCAACGAATACTTCACCAAATGGGTGAAGCCATCCCTGCGAGGAACTACGGAGAAACCATTGCGCCTTCCATTAAAAGAACACATCATTTGTCGCTTCTGTGATACCTAAGCATATTATCACCGATAACTGCACTCCCTTCGCCAATAAACAGTAACGAGAGTTACTTGATGGGTATGGCATCAAACAGGTTTTCTCCACCATCTACTATCCTCGTGGGAATGGACGGGGATGAGTACCAACAAAGGCCGATCCGGATCATCATCGAACTATACATGACAATCCTAGAGAATGGCATGACCAAAGATTACCAATGGCGTTGTGGGCATAAAATCTACGTCACCTAGAAGATCCATTGGGGTCTCCCATATTCACTTGTTTACGGAGCGAGCACGCATTCTCCCGGCGAAATAAAATCCCATCGGCCGGGATTACACGATGGCGGATCCATTGGGACGAGGATGAAGCCTCTAACTCTCGAATAACGGAGTTAGACACTGGATTCGGTGAGAAACAGCGGAAGAACGTACTCAGGTATATAGGAAACAATTTCCCGGGGCATATAACAAGACTGCGAGACCACGTATTTTCAAAGTGGGAGATTTGGTCCTAAACTTAAGCATATATCAAATGAAGACATGTTTTTGACCGAAATTCTCACCAAAATGGGAAGGTCCCTACACGGTCACCAAGGCCTACAATACGAGTTACTACAAGATCATTAAAGTGGAATGGGCAGTCGAAGCAGTCATCAATGGAAAGTGGCTCAAGGCATATCATGCCTGACCACTATCTGCTGTATCAACAATACAGGCATTTATTTTCATTACGTGTTTGAATCATCAATTATATTCAGAGATGTGTCAACGAAAAACCTGTTTCACCAATCAAAAACCAATGCAGTTTCTTTCGCAAAGACGTTCAAAAAACTTTTGACATAAACATCATTAACAATAAGGGAGTGCAGTTTAGAGGAGGCCGTCTAGAAGATTATAGTTCCTTGAGAGCATCATCTCCGGCCTAGCGTGATATCTTTTTCGTTCTTTTCTTCAAGTCCTGCACTGACTGCTCTACCTTTCTCGATTACGCATAAAAGCCCAGCCTTCTCCTCTTCCAAGATAGCTTTCGCAAAGAGGGAACAACATTTACAAGGATACCCATCTCGATCAACCTTGATGGTATCAAGACGCCGCCGCAATGCCCACGTTGAACTCCATGGATTCGGTAGATACCATATTCTCCCACTTTTCGAGGCTTGATTCAAAGAACGTTGCGGATAGAAATACTCCATCTCAAAGCAATCATGGGAAGAAGGCGGTTTATCGCAGTGACCAAAGCGAGAGGAACAAGTGTCGGACCACGTTTCGGGTTGCGATATGGCCATACTTCCTCCATAACTTTGTGTACAAAGGCACAAACTCCCTCCGCATCAGAATCCACCGACATCTCGGAGTGTTGGAGGATAAACATTTCATGCGAACATCGAATGAAAGACTCGCATTTGGGTATTCATAAGATGAGATACCCAAGTCAAGCATCTTCGAGGTTCACGGGGTGAATGTGTTTGAATTTGAAGGAAGAGGACTGGTTAAGTCATCATCATCAATAACCGTCACACATGTTAGGTAGGGTATCTCTGCAAGAATGAAGGGATTATTTACTTGATCATTATGACGAACAAGCAATGGTTGAGAAAAGGAAAAAGAGACAAACCGGTATGATCTTCTGGACTTCGGAGAACACAGCGGGGATTTATCATGAAGCCCGGACGAGTGGTCGTGCACGTTTGGAAGATCCTGGATGGTATGAAGACGATCCACTGTTGTTCGACATGATGAGAAACAGAGTTCGCGGAAAGCCCTATTGAAAAATCGTAAAAATGGTTCAAAAACCTCTACACCGCATATATACGAGAAAACCTAAAACGATTACGGCGCCCGATATGCGAGGATTCAACACCGACCAAGTCGGCTTTCTTTTGAACCCTAATCAAGAATCGAAGAGCATTTGGATACGAGCGATTCTTGGCGGTGAAAGCACCCACGCCCAGAGCCCAGGTAAAGAAGAATCATATTCTGACTTAAACACCTAAGGGAGAAAGCCAGGCTCATCAAAGGCTGTGGTCACGCACGTATGGAGGATTGCCCACGGCGAGAATCCCTCCAGTAGACTTCTTTTATTTTGTCTCCTTACGTTTGTATATGTCAAGCATCTCATGCCTACCCCACAACAAAGGTAACCATTATGTGCTAGTCGGGGACTTATTGTTGATGGTGGATTTTCATTTAAGGTTAAAATTGTAAAAAAACCGTAAAATAATTATGCGGCTGACATCTTGTAAAAGATAAAGCCATTAATAAGTGTTGGATACTCCCTCACTTAATTCACCAAGAATGGAGCATGTGGCAACAATCCCATTCGTGAATACATGAAATTCCTCCGTGTTGGAGCATGTGGCAACAATCCCATCCTGTGAATTTCTAATCACCTTTTGTATTTCCAGTACTCATTATCGGTGTGGCATAACGGCGAGTGTTACTCTTCTGAGTAACACGAACCTCCAAGCACTATAATGAAACCATTTACGAAATACCCGTACAGTGACTCTCGGTGTGTTATACTAGCCCGATTGAGCCCTCTCGGTGTGTTATACTAGCCCGATTGAGCATCCTGATTGACCGTGATCACCCCGGATATGATCGCGATCATCCAACTCCATAAGCATGATTGGATGACCCATCAATTCCATCACCCCATAGCAGGTATGGAATATCCACTTCCAAACCAATGCGGAACGCACGATCGACCATTGGCCTAGCTTGCCAAAAAACGTTCATACCAAGCATTATGAATGGAAAACCTAAATTAGGGTTTGCGGATATTACATGTGTCGCAAAACAGTCTCAACCATCCATCTTCGCAGATATAGATGGAGGGTGTAGATGTAGATTCAAAGGGCCCGAGAGCATGTCAACACGATCACCCAGCGGGCGCCACACACTGACCAATTCGGCCAAGACCAACCATGTTTGGTCGATTTACAAAATCGTCGCCCAAACAAGAGATGACGCTTGGCTTTGAAACCCAAAATTAGGGTTTTGAGCATCACGCGTCCATCTTTCCGGCATGAATGGAGGGTCCAGATTAGATTAGCGAGGTCCGGTCATACCGGTATGACCACCGTGGACCCATCTATTCCCTAACCCGATCGGCCAAGGCATATCATGCCCGGCTAATCCAAAACGCACGCTCAAACTAGCGTGGTCACACCTCCCAAACCGCAACCGATCTCGACCACTCAACTTCACGACGATTTGGATGGCTCGAGATCACGTTTTCATGGGATATTCGGGTATAGGCATAAACACCAGCCTATCACCTCACACCAGGCCAATCGGCCAAGACAAACCAAGATTGGTCGTCTTGGAACGTGCGCCCAAGAAGGCGTGACGTGCGGCCCTTGCGGCACTAGTTTTTTGTCGCAAATCGATCTCGACCACTCAATTTCAGGATGAATTGAGTGACACAGATCATACTTTCGTGAGGTAATGGGGTATAGGCGCCTACACCATCATGCCGTCTACACGCATGTATGGTGGGCTGGCTAAAGTTGTATCCATGCTTGGTTTCGACCAAGTCAAGAGTGATGCCTACGCACCTCTTCAAAACCCTAATTTCATTAACGGTGCAGATGAGTGTCTCAAAGATCATCTCATCCGTCCAACTTCACCGGCTTGGTTATAGAACCTCGTCAGAGTTAGTTGGTCGGTGAGGCGTCATTACCCATCACTTTACCACACTGTGATGCAAAGACATCGCATAAAATACACACGATACTTCACAAGTATCGACTTCCCGAATAACGCAGATTATTCAATTCAAGCATTACATGCTATCTTTCGTGGATCCACGATCCACACATTCCGACATCAATCATGTCACAAAGCGGGGGGATACATACTCAGGGTATTGGTCGGCGGTTTACGGCGTGCGGCGTGGCAACGCGCCATCACAAGAACGTGTTAGGAAGTCATGGACGGTTAGAGATGAACAGAGAAGTGGGCAAGGCTGGTCGTGTATCACCAACGCACAAATCCACTACTCCATCACTCCACTTCCTCCACTTCCATGAGAGACGTGAATAAGACTCAATGACTTGTATAAATAGGTTCTCCGCCCTATTTCCAAACACGAAGAGAAAAACAACAAGAAAACACCCAGACACCTTACACCAATCGTAAGCTTGTTCACTTTCACATTACAAGTCATAAGCAAGTCTACACCTTCACAATCTCAACACCTTATTCGCTTTCCTCCTTTAAGATCAACCCCATCTCTTCACTTTGTGACCGAAACAAGTCCGGAACGGCCATTTCTTGGTTTAGGTAGGACTTGTATGCATTGATCTCTCGAATCTACAAGCACTCACCGCGCAATTGCATTTGTTTAAGGTTTAAATTCATTCCTCATCCACACCCCAAATTACCAAATTCTGCAGGAGTAGTTTTCACCATAAACACTAGTGTAATGACTAAAGCTTTTGGGGCAGATTCTAGAGGACGGGTTCGTTCTGTTGGTCCTATATCTCGTACGCAAATTAATCTTTCTGCTCCAGCGCGTCACAAGGTAAATGAACTAAAAGCGGAGGAGGGTAGTCTTGGTGGGATGGTGGAAGAAATAGGTGGCAAGGTGTGTGTTCGATTGATGGCTTTGTGAAGTTGTGTGGTGTAGTGGAAGAAATTAAATGCAATTCAGTACGGTTGGCTCAAACGTTCCCGAAGACCTCAATAGTTGTAGCCTCGCATACTCCATGCAATGTTTCTGCTTCACCTCAAACGGGTTCACATCGCAACAAGTTCACCTTGTTGGGAATATTGTATCACCTGTTGCGACAAGTTCACGCTAGGAATTCCGCATCTGTGCCTTCATCAAGAGCACATGGTGGACCGCTTTATTCGTTCTTGAACTTAGAAAATGAAGTAGTTGCAACTGGTGAGCTCAGACTTGGTGCTTTAGCGGATCGATTTCACGGAGATATTATACCTATACATCTTGCCAAGGTATGTATCGATGATATTCTCATGAGATGCAATCACTGAAAAGCTAACAAATATGCAAAGAACCTTGAGAGATGTCGAATGGGAGGATACGTGCTTCATCCAAAGATGACTCTCAAACAAAGACACACAGTCCCTTTCTTTTGGCTAATCGATCTCGACCTTTTGAGTATCTCCTAATATCTGCCTTGACTTATAACGAGATCTTTTGTTATACTTGCATGATTCAAACTTTTGTACGTATCTGACTAATGCGCATACTCCTAGATCTTTTATTTTTATTTTTTGATTCACACTTTTGTACGTATGCTAACCGATGCGCATACTCTTATATGCGGTTGTGCATAAAAAGAGCTTTACCCGAAGCAACTTTTTTGGTCCAATGTAACTTTTTATATATATGTGAACACAAACCGTCTTATGAATGGATATTTTCTTTAGTTCATCATTTTTTTTGATATATATGTAGGTGGTTTTTGTTATGTTATATGTAAATGCACGAGGACTTCGCAAAGGTCAGTTGACAAGAGGTATCCGATCTGGGGAAATATCAATCCCTGTAAGTACTTCACTTGGTTATTATACTTAAACCGTTAAGTTTAAATTTGTGGCTTTGACACTCGGTTTATACTTACTTGAGGTAATGCGCGGGGTGCGAAGTGGATTGCGGTTTGTACCTACACATCAACTTGTGTACCTTCTAGATTATCGGGTAAGTACTTCATCGTGGGAATATCGTGTTGCAATTGTCTATCTTTGACTTGCTTTAGGACTTGTCATAATAATCCCGCTGTTGTATTTTGCGGGATTGCCTACATGAGCTCATGCCCAAGCTTTCAACAAAGCAAGCCCGCAAAGGATATAACGAACTAGCCGTTGTTATTTGAATGATGTAGAACAAAGGAGCTTCACGCTTTGTAAGTTCCATGTATTCAAGTTTTGCAGGCGTAAGTTTGTATTTGTATGTATTCTTTTAGAAAGTTTCTTTGAGAAATTTGGTACTTAGAGAAATTTGGTACTTAGAGAAATTTGGTACTTAGAGAAATTAGGTTTTCTTTGTTATATGTTCGATTTCTTTGTTATATAGAACACAGGATGAATTGAATGAATGTGATTATGAATTGAATGAATGTTCTTTTGCATAGATTGAAGAAATTGTTGTTGAGTGTGGTCATGAATGTATTGAATTTAGAATTCCGCTTATTTCCTAAGTAATTTTGTTTTACAAAAAGTTCGTGAATAGCGACTCAAGCTATTATAACATCCTATTGCAAAAAAATTGTGAACATTGCCCCCGAGATGTTACCACATGGCAAATTTAGTGGCTCCAAGCCTGTTACGAGGGTCGTTACAAAAAAATTTGTAACGTCCACAAAGTCGTTACAAAAAAATGTAACACCCACTTTGCGCAAAGGCGAGGGCCGTTATAACCCGTTTAGTTAACAGTCGGGTTCATTTCTAATCCCATAATTTGGTGTAGTGTCCTTTGCTGCGAGGTAGAGACGGTGGTGGGTTTGAGTCGCTCCAGTCCATTTGTTTCTTCCCCTGGCTCCCACCAATAGTTTGGAATTGCTCTCTATTCTCTCATTAGTGTTGGGTCTTACTTTGCGTGTGCCTCATATACGGTACTAAGTGTGTACGCCAAGCGTGGTCTATGGGTATTTCTTCTATGCACCAGCGATCCTCTCACCGCTTCTTCTAGCTCAACGAAGGTCCGGAATCCAAATTGATCAAACTTCCCTTGAAATCCGGGATCATTCCTCGCACACAAATTTCAACGAGCATTCCCTCATTGATGTCTTTCCTATTTCTTTTCTCATCCGATGTGCTCTTGCTCAAGTCTATTGCCATGATTTTCCTCTTGGTCAATAATTACCCAGAAAAAGTGTGGATATAGTTGGCAGGAATCTACACTTTCTCGTTTTTAAGTTGTCATATCAGGTGAATGTTGTACCATGAGCGATTTGGGGAATTCTTTTAGGCACAATTTTCCATCGTAGGCTCTATCATTCATTCTTTGATAGAATCGCTAGATTCTCTCGCTGTTCCCTTTTTCGTCATATGTCTTGAATTTCGGAGAAGTGTAGTCCTCGGGTATTGGTATTCTTGGATGTTCGCGGTATGGACTACTTACACGTGGTGGTTGTCTTTTTTTTACCACATGATAATTTTGCTCCAAGTATTTCGCCATTTCTTCATGTGACATCGCCATTGTCTTGTCGCTTTCGTTCTCTTCGCCTTTTGTCATTTCTTCGCGAGTGTTTTGTCTCTATTATTGCTTCTTGTGTTATCCGTGGTGTTCAAGCTCATGTCTTCTTCGTGAGCGCGTCGTCTAGTTCCTTTTGGAGTTTTGGTAGGCGGTGACATGGGTTTTGGTAGTTGGATCACTCGCGTGTTCTTCTCTTGTATCGCTACTATCTTTGTGTTTTGGGATCCATGTCCCGCCGCTTGTTTGATAGCGTCCTGGGCCAGCGTTTCTTCTTCGTTGTCATCGTCCTCCATTGTCACCTCATCGAGGTTGATTGGTCTCTTGGTTGCTTGGTTTCCCATCGCGCATAAGCTAGCGCTTTCTAAGTGTGTCATGGTGAGTTAGGCACGAGCCTCAAGGTATGGTCTCCAAATGTTGAAAGGTGATTTTACTTTTGGTTCTACCCGTCCTAGCTACACCAAGTGACCTCACTTTACTAGGGATAAGAGAGAGAGAGAGTTGTCTTTCCATTGTACCTTGTCCTTTCTTATATAGACTTTCCCAAAAGTCCCTCTTTTATGTCATCATGACACATGTCCTAAACCTCCTTAATTAGCTCTAATGTCATTTGTTAGCATAACCTCCTCCTTATTTATTTCTTTATCCCTTCCTTATCCTTTTTTCCTCATAGGTCTTTTCTTATTGGACTTGAGCTTAGTTCCCATGTACCCATATCTCATACTAGGCTTACCTCTCCTCTTAAGGGCACCAGAACCCATTAAGGGGTATTATTTTTCATGTATCAACAATGATATTTCCCAATGCTAAGGTTTTTGCTCATATTTCTCCAGTGTCCTATTAAGGACGTTTGATGGAAGAAAATACAATAAAAGTAGTTTTATGGGTTGTGGAGAATATGAAATAGCTTCAACATCATTTCTAAAAGGATTCAATATAAATCAAGTTAGTCCGTATAGAAGGATGATCATTAAGGGAAATGTTGTTCATCAAACACAACATGCCTAGAGATATATATCTTTTGAGTTGAGTTTTCATAACACATATAACCCTTATGTAAGGGCTATAACCTGAGAAAAGTACACTTAGAGAACTTGGGACTCAACTTATCTTTCTTGTAAGCATCCAAATGAGGGTAACAAGTACATCCAAAAAACTTGAAGAAAGAATAATCATGTGGTTTGTTAGAAAGAACCTCAAAGGGAGTAAAGTGTAATCGAGAAGCCTATAGGGTATTGTATTTATAAGATAAGTGGCTATGAGAAATTAATCAAACCAAAAATATTCGGGTAGACAAGCTTGAAAGGCAAATGTATATATTACCAACTAAAGTTATGTGTTGATACTTTCTTTCTCGCTAATTCATTATGTTGAGAATTATATGGACATGAACAAGAAATGTTGATCCATCATTTGTCAAAAATTGCTTGAACGGACCCTTCATAAGTTTATAAGCACCATCACACTAAAACTATTTGATAGTGGTAGAAAAAATATTTTTATTCATAGTCTTGATGCGTTGAAAACAAGTCAAGATTTTAGCCATCATTCATAAGGAAAATCCGGTGAAACCTTGTTACAATCATCCACAAAGAAAATTTAATATATGTAGCCCAATGTAGAAAGTTGAAGAGATAGTCCACAAATGTCACAATGAACCAATTCTAAAGGTGTTAATGCAGATTTATCTGAATATATGAATACTAATTTCCTACTCTTACCAAGCTGGCAAGAGTGACACAATGAGTCAAAATCACCAAGAACAAATGAAATGTGATTTGAGGTATCTAGTTTGTTTACAAAATTATGAGTAGGGTGACCCAATGATACAGGTGTATTCGTACTCCTTTAGGGAACTTAGTTAACCTCAAGCTAAGTTGAGGGAAGAAACCTATTCTAGGCATGAATCCTTGTTTAGGAAGAATTCTTAGTTAGGGAAGAGTTTTGTTTTAGGCAATACTCTTAGTTTAGGAAATAGATTCCTAATAGAAGTCCTTGGTCGGCTGAGTACGATGAAGGCTATAAATAGAGGGCTTTGGCTAATAGATAAGGACATATACTAGGCAAGAAAACCTAGAGAAAGCTTACGACAATACTTGTGCAAGCTTAGCAAACAGTTTAAGGTTAATCCACTGTTTAGAGAAGATTGTGAGCGTAACAAAGAGAGAATTGTAATCGTTTTCTTGTTCATAATCTAAGAGAAGATATTTTCTTCGAATTATTACTTGTGTTCCATTTTCTAAGTTTCTCTATTATTATCTCAATTCCGCCTTTATAGTAATAGTTACCAAGGTATAGAGATCAATACGTATCAAGTTGGCATCACGAGCAAGGTTAGTTTTTAGGGTAAATCCATGTGGTTTATGGTTTTCACTAGATCTCTCTACATAAATCTTGGTGAGGTACTCGAGAAGTTGGAAGACGTTAAGAAAATAAGGGGATCAAGGATGACAAAGTCAGATGGTGATCCTAAGGAAGGCGAACCACAAACTATGGAAGAAAAGGTGGCTATGTTGCAAACAGACATGAAATCTATTCAAGTTACCCTTCAGAAATTGAGTGAATGTATTCGTTCTCATACACCTAAGAAGAAGACAAAGAAAAAGGTTACACCTTCACCTGAAGCTTCGGAAAAAGATAATTTTGAAGAAGACGATTCAGAAGATGAAGAGTAAGAAGATGGGGATGAAGAAAAGGAGAAAGAGTTTCTTAAAAGTCCTACATCAACCAAACCTCATGGTAAGAATCTGAAAATTGATTTTCGTGTTGATATTCCACTTTACGATGGGAGTGTCGATGTAGAAAAATTATATGATTGGATTGAACGTCTAGAGACGTATTTCTCTTTCTTTGAATATGGTTCAAAGGAAAAGATTGCTTTCGCGGCATTGAAGCTACACAAGCATGCGCTAACCTGGTGGAAAGCTTATCAAGGACAAAACCTAGGTAAAAGAGTATTTTCGTGGAAAAGATTCAAGGCAGTTGTAAGGAAACTTGATTTTATCGGTTGGCTACCTTGAGTAGAGATGGTTCAAGTGGTACAACTTGAAGCGGACTTACAACCAAACCGTACAAGAATATACTTGAATTTGAGAATCAAGCTATGATTTTGGACTTAGACTTGGGGGATTATGTTATCTACATGAAATATATTTCCGGGTTCCATGAGTATATACGGAAGGAGTTGAAGATGTTTTCGGTGGATACTATCTCTGAAGCAAGTATAAAAGCTAATGCCATTGAGGGCAGGCTTAAGAAATCGGATTCAAAGGGAAATACTAAGGTGAAATCTGGAGGTACCACTGTGAAAGGAGGTGAAAGGAGCAAAGAAGAAGGAAGTCTAGTGACAAGGAAGGTTTGTCTTGCACCCATTGCAAGCAAACAGTCACATTGTCGACAAGTGTTGGGTTAAGAACCCTCATCTAAAGCCTAAAGAGTTGTAGAGGAAAGAAGCCAAGAAGGCAAGACTAGTCGCTCAAACTCCAAAAGAAGTCCACGGACTAACGGAACCCAATTCAAAGCTTTCTCTTATGACGGGGGCAAAAGAAAGACCTTCCAAGGATGATCTTAGGGAGCAACTCTTCACAGTGAAGATGCAAGTCAAAACTTCACTAGTTGATGCTATTATTGACCCGGGAAGTCAGAAAAATTTTCTTTCAAATTCTTTGGTGCGGAAGTTGGGTTTGAAGACTTTCAAACATCCAAAACCATACCCCTTAGGATGGCTTCAAAAGGAGGGGGGCTTACAAGTTTCACAAAGAAAGTGCACGTTCAAGTTTGCTCTAGATGAGTCATATATTGACGAAGTTACATGAGACGTAGTTCCTTTGGATGTTTGTCGGTGGTACTAGGTAGTCCTTACCTATGGGATAGAGATGCAACTCTACACGGGGAGGGAACAAAAGTACACCTTTACCAAAGATGGAGAAAGTTTTGTGATTCGGGCTATTGATTCTCCTCTTGAGGGAGAAAGTTTGATCACAGCCACTTAGGCTAAGCGATTGGTGAATGCTAGCACAAAGTTCATTCTCCTTGTGATCCGTTCTCTTGAGGAGAAGCCAAGTATAGTTTGTTTGGCATCCTTGATCGCACAACAAGAAGATAACCTTGAAAGGTTGAAGTTGAAGTACAAGGATTTATTTTAGATGTCACGGGATTACCGCCAAAGAGGAGTGTGGAGCATGAGATCATGTTGACCGGGGAGAGTTCTCTTCCTAATGTAGGTCTTTATCGCACGACCATAGAGGAATCTAATGAGATCAAGAAACAAGTCCAGGAACTTTTGGAATTAGGAATGATAGTGCCAAGTGCTTCACCTTGTGGATCAGCGGTGTTGTTGGTTCCAAAGAAAGATGGAGGCTGGCGCATGTGTATTGATTATAGAGCGTTGAACAAGATCACAATCAAGAATCGTTACCTTTTACCTAGGATAGACGACATGATGGATCAGTTGGAAAAAGCTCGAGTCTTTACAAAGTTAGATTTCAAATTCGGATATCACCAGATGAGAGTTCGAGAAGATGACACATGGAAAACTGCTTTCAAAACCAAACAAGGCTTGTTCGAATGGTTGGTGTAGTTGCAGGAAATCCTACACTACACCCCTCACTAGAATAAACACAATTAAGTCATTTTAAGATGAATGATTATGATTCTTATTGATTGAATACTTGAATCTTTACAATATGAAATAGAAATGAGTTATAGAATTACAATCACTTTAAAACTTTCTCTCTCCTAATGGCTTGCTTAGCAATTCAAAAGACCCCCCAACGAGACTTACTCAACCCTTTATATAGGGTAGTACACAGTGGATGTTTAGCTAAGTTGTCCTTTATTTTCGGGAATGTCTTGCGAAATATCGCAAGTGTACATGTATCAATTCTCGCGACACTCCTAAATTTCGCTGAGTCTTCACATTCTTCTCATGTTCTGACTTTCGTCATTTATTTTACTTCCCTGCGACTCCTCATCGCAATGTCGTAATTTATTAATCTCGTGAAGTATTGATGTCGCGATATTCGATCCTACATCTTGCCTCTTCTCATGTCTTCTCTGCGAAGGAGAGAATGTCATGAGAACCAATATTTTGAAATGCCGCAATTGTTCATCTTTATCTCGCAATTGTTCATCTTTATCATTTCACTCCCGTACTTTTACACGGAATTCATTAAGAATGTTTCTTCTTCCACTCTTTTCTTGACACGTCTCTTTCAACCGTTTATTCTTGACCATTCACGTCCCATCTCGCATTAAATGCATTTGTTTTCTCGAGGATTCTTCTCTATATATAGTTTTCTCACCCTTCTCTTCTTCTCTTTTATTTTCCCTCTCAGTAACTTCTCTTCGCAACTTCTCTTCTGCAACTTCTCTTCCTCCATGTCTGCGTTTAACTGTATTTGTAAATCTTCCCCTCTTTCTTTCTCTTGATCTTCAATTTTCTAATCATTCCCATACTCTAAAAATGGCTTCACTTGGTCGTATATATAAACCCCTTTTTAATGAAGCTCAAAAGAATTTACAAGAGAAGGGCTTCATCCTATCAACCTGTAGGATCAGAATATCGCGACATCAATATCTTGCGAGATCAATAAACGACAGCATTGCGAAGGTGTCGCAGGGAAATAATATAAATGACGCAATGGATGACGATACGGCGGAACATGAGAAAAGTGTGAAGACTTGGCGAGATTTAGGAGTGTCGCGAAGATGAACATTTATACACTTGCGATACTTGCGAGTCATTCCCGAAAATAAAGGACGACTTATTTGTCATCCACTATGTAATACCCTATATAAAGGGTTGAGTAAATCCGTTGTAGGGGAGGTCTTTTGAATTGTTAAGCAAGTCATTAGAGAGAGAAAATATAAAGTGATTTTAATTTCCTTAATTCTGTCCTATCTTTCTTTGTAAACATTTCAAGAAAATAATCAATCAAATTCATAGTTATTCATCTTCAAATGGATTAATTGTGTTGAATCTAATGAGGGTGTAGTGTAGGAAATCCTGCAACTACATATGCGCTAGAAGCAGGAGGAGGGTGAGAGAAGATCAACCTTGTGAATTAAAAGAATCGGGAGTAACGAGTAAGAAATTTTGAATAATTTTCAACAATTTACTAAAATTGAGAAATGGCTAGAAGAAGGAATGCATCGTAACAACCAACAATTATAAGGAGAAGTGGGAGATTAGTGTTTGCGAAAGGAGAAATGAAGTAGGTGAACCATCAAGGATAAAACACAAGAGATAGAGAAGAAGGTCAAATTCAACCACCAATACAACCACCAATTCAACCAAAGAAAGAATAGAGTAATAGATTATGATAGGGTGAGTGTACATACATGGAGATCAGATTCTATGGAAGAAAGAGAAGAAGTGCAACAATTGATAAATAATGGACAAGAGGAGAGAAATCGAGAAGAAATGGGAGAAACAGCACATAGAAATGAAGAAATCGCAGCATTAGAAACATTGAGACAAACAATACATGAAGAAAGACGATTGGAAACGGAAGAACGCGCAAATTTAACAAGGCAAAACCATGAGTTAAGAATGGAAAATATGAGGTTGCGAGAATCAGGAGGTCGAGAAGTAATACCAGGTCAAGACCGGGATCGGTTAGAGATGATAGAGGGAGAATGTTACTTGTAGAAAATGCTAATGAAGAAAATTTAGAAAGAGAGCTAAATCTCGGTGAAGGATCTCTCAAAGAAGGGAAGTGGTATGTATTCCAGCGTCGAGAGATTTTCTGTGGTGACCAAAATAATGGAGATCAAGGAAATAGAGCGGCGAGAATAATCCAATTGATGAAGAAAATCGGGGAAGAAGGAAGAAGAATACCGCATGGAAGAGAAACACGGAGGAGGAAACAAAAGGAGATTGAAGATGACATCAAAAGCATTATATTGAACAAGTGCGTCTAGCTCGCGAAAGGAAAGATTAAAGTAGAAATGGAAGAACGAATTGGAGGAAGCGATCCGGTGAGAATAATCATGACAATCGAGAAAGAAGGCTCGAGCAAAATCGCAATAATGGAAATATCAATGAAGAGTATGAAAGAATACAAAGGAGATGATAGACAACCAAGAAGAAAATGATGGATACAATGGTGTGCGAATCCGAGAACGAGATGGAGGAGAAAGTCGCAGAGAAAAAGAGAAGAAAATCTTGAACAAGAAAATCAAGATAGACATGAACGCAGAAGGAGAGAAACGGAACTAAAAAGACCAATAAATTCTTTCCCGATGTAAATGAACAAATCTTAAGAGAGTTGGCAGAGATGAGAGGAATGTTGAATAATAGAAGAGGAGGAGGAAGAAGACAATTGGATGAGGCCATCGAGGAAGCCGCGAAAACTCCCTTTACACTAGAGGTGCAGTTAGGTGGAATTCCCCCAAAATGCAATTTACCCGCATTAACCCGGCATTTTTGATGGAACAACTTGCGCAATACAACACATCAAGGCGTATGTGAGATGTATGTTACAATGGGAAAATCATGATGTAATATTATGCAAATATTTCGCATCAAGTTTAACAAGAGAAGCACTGAAATGGTTTGAGGGTTTACCAAGAAACACCATCACGTCATTCAACCATTTACAAGCTATATTATTAGGGGCATACATAAGTAACAACTCCTCGCGACCGGGAATTGAAGATGTATTTGGGCTGAAACAAAGAGTTGGCGAAAGTTTAAGACACCTAACTTATGAAATGGAAGACGATGTGTAGCGAGATGGCTGGAAGAGTGGATGAAAGATATCTCATTTTATCATTTATAAACGCTATGTTCGCAACCAATGTGCTATATATTCAAATTTTAGAGTCAAAAATACAATCACGATTTGGAGCTGCGAGAACTTCAAGAGGAGTATATTGCTTTAGAGGAAAGGCAAAATGAGATGGAATCATATCCAATTGCGAATACAAGTTCAAATGTCTTTGCGAATGCAAGTTTATTACCAAAACTGATAAACACGGTGGCGAGTACTTCGCAAGGTCAACAAGAAAGGGTAATGATGATGGACACCAGAAGATAGTAGCCATGGGAAGCCGTGATCAATAAGAATTTGAGAGAGAGAAAGGAACTACTACAACCGTGGTGGCAATAACAAAATTCAAAGACTTGATCATCCGCAGGAGACTTATGGAAGTCAAAGGCGGGTAATTATCATGGAGGACAACGACGTCCACGAGTAGTATGGGAAGAAATCAAGATGTCACCACTAAATACTAGTGTGGAAAAATATGGGAAGCTATACTCTTGATGGAAAACATACCCGCACCATGGAACATGGGAAATGAACCGCCACCAGGTGATAGAAGTCACGAATTCTCGCTCTTACCACCGTTTTCATGGACATCGACAAATGACTGCTAAACATAAAAAGAATCATCCTTAGAATGATTGATCAAGGAAAGTTTGAATCACTTTCTAAAAAGTGAAGAGAAAGTTCAACCATTGCCGCCACCACCATCGAAGGGGAAAGAAACGTTCGTAATAGAAGTTGGAGCGAAAGCTAAAAATTTATTTTGCAACTCCATTGTTCACTCATATCGTACACTTGAAGATTTTCATGATAACATACTCGGTAGAGTTTTGCGAGGATGTTGATGATAAAGAAGTGTTGAACATTGCGAGGACATCGCAATTAAAAGAGTGGCAACGCAAATTATCTCTTTTCTGAAGAATACCCAAAGGTAGAGAAATACATGATAGCCCATTGGTTGTAAACCGGAAATTAATCCAAAACCCGTTGATGGCGAAGATGATGAAGCGAGAAAATTGCCGGGCAATCAATAGAATATTAATTGATCTTGGAAACTCTGTAGAACATCCTCTTTTACCATACTTACAAGATTATGGGGGGGAAAGGATGCAGAATTGATACCTTCAACATACAAAATATATGGTTTCAATGGCACAGCAAACAAGCCTAAAGGAGAAGTTCATATGAGAATACCTTTGCAAGGGTTATCTACTGATATTTTGTTCTGTGTGGTCGATGTGGAATCCCCTTATAATGCATTGATCGGAAGACCATGGTTGCATGAAATTCTGGGTGTAGCGTCAACATATCATCAGTGTATAAAGTTTCCTCATAAACAAATCTCTCCATCGACGGAGGAGATAGTTTTCAATGATCACAAGATTCTTGTGATCATCAGTGTATAAAGTTTCGTTCTGTCAAGACTCCACTTTTGACAGAACGAAAGACCAAGGAAAGGAAGAAGAATACACAAAAATGGTGATGCTCCAAACGCTGGTGTTTGTTTCTTGTTGTAAGTGAATGCAATGAAAAGACCAGGAAATAACGAATAATGAGAGAATTCGTTTTATTGACATTGCGTGCTCATTTCCTTACGCTTTGTTAATCATCCCGGGCGGGAGGCCCGGAGGTCGAAAGAACTCATATGTCCTACATGTGAGGATAAAGTGACTCACTTGCTTAGAGTGAGGGACTCGAGCGTATGCGAGAGGCTCTTTAGAGACTCGGCCGAAAGGAGAGGCGACTAGTGACTCGACCGAGCAGGAACTTTCTATGTCAATTCGAGAAAGTGTCTATCTATGTCATTTCAAGATTTGAGTTTTGGTTCTAGAGACTCGGATACCCATGAAGGGAAAACTGGCTTTCTTCTTTCTTATGATATTTCTCGGTATCACTCACGGCATATCATTCCATGTCTCACTGACTCTATCTACTTATGGCCTCTGCTTTTTTGACGAATTCCATTAACCTGCCATGGCTAGTATAGAACCCTCATATTGGAGAGAGACGAATTTGGTAGTTAATTTAAGTTTGACTTCTCTTACGAGAAAAGTGAGTGTTCTTTCGTTCTTTTCTCTATCGCGGGACTTGGTAGATTTAAGGGAAATCTAGCATCTCGGCCCAGGTTTAAAGGCATTCACAGGCCCTATTGTTAATAAGCCCTAAACAACTCATTTATAAGAGAAGGTTCTTGCTAATGGGAACACGGGACTGTACCAAAGCTAGGATTGGACACCAATTTAGGAAGAATGACCGCAATCTTTGGGCATGTCGATAATGTACTTAGTGTCAAGCAAGGTAACTCCAATCCCCAATAACGAATATCCGTCTTCGTCAATCAATCTTCGCTTAGGAACGAGAGCTACAGACGAAATAAAAACAACGTTAGCTCAACAGCGGAAGGAAACTTCGGTTAGGAGGTGACTACTGTTGAGACTTGGGGTGGCTCTTCTTCCCGACCTATCCCTCGATTCAGATCTAAAGATGAAAGCCGTGTCCACTCACGTACAATTGAGTTTTTTTTTATTCAAAGTGCAACCGGATCTATAAAACCCAAAAGAATAATCCTCTTCAACTGCAATATTGGATGGAGAAATCTCTGCCCGATAAGCAAATACGGTAATGAAAGAAATCCATACAAGCGGGCGACGGAAGAAGTGTTAGCCGTCAAACGTCGTTCTTCCTCTATAAGGGTCCACTCAGTCGGGATCATAACTCCACAAATACGACTCCTCACGCTACGAAAGAGGGTTCACATGTCTTGGAATCTATTCTTCCAAAGGGACTCGTTTATCGAACTCATGCTTTCGCGAATAAAGGGAATTGTATTCTTTATCTCAACTTGAGTCAAGGGTTTAACATCCTTTCTAATAGACCTACTTCGAGAGGAGGTTCACTTGCTTCTACAACTAACGGGTTTAGGAGGCCCAGTCATTATAACCTATACGACAAAAGAAGTTACCTTATTATATGACATTACTCGATCACTAAAGCAAAGCTACTGGGAATGGGTCCCCTAACTCCAACCTAGAGGGTTACGTTACATGTAGTGGAATCTAGTTTTCTTACAAACGAACGAACTAATGAAAAACACCAATACTTGAGCTGGAGGGTTACTTAAGGAGACTTATAGAGTTCTTGTTTACCATGCTATCCACATTTTGAGAGGGATCATCCGGTGCCTTTGACTCACTTCTTAACAAATGAGACTCACTAAGGGTTGAGGGGCATACTATTTGCCACTTGCCACTCTTGCTTAGACCTTTAAAAACAGACTTCTTCTATATATGAGTTTACTTGCGATTCTAGCCTTACTCATTCCTTGCCTTTACTCATGCCTTGAGGGCAATCAAATCGAAGTGAATACTAGAGGAAGATTTGCGTAAGTTCGAAGAAGAGGATATTACAGAAAAGAAAGGTCGGCAGGAGCATATCCTCAATCGAAGCCCTTCTCAATATGTTTTCCCTTCCATAGCGATTTATTCGGGTTAGCTTGGCGAAAGAAGGGAGGGGAGCCGCAGCTGTTCGGATCACCGCCTAGCATTTGGCGTAGAATGAGAGAGGGAATTCGGAGATCCTGGCGATCAGGGCATACAGAGCCTTCTCTGAAAGATTAGATTGACAAAGTAAGTTCCGGCAAGCTTCACTACTATTGGGTGGTTGACTAATCAATGTAATATTTGTAGGGTCCACTTGAAAGCTTCACTTTACTCAATTTTGTGTAGGGCATTAAAGTCTCGTAAGTTACAAGATCTCCTTTTTTGGAACCTTTTGCAAGCATTCACCGGGTCTTTCTTGGTGACTTATAAAACCGCTCGAAGAGGGCCTATCCCATTTAGGGATTTGAAAGAGGTTTTATAATTACACGCGAGCCTAGAAATCTCAATAATCGGTAGGATCCATCTGTTCCATCAACTTCTCTTGGCTTCTTCCATAGTTTACGTGTCAATTTAGTATGAAGCGCTTGATCTTTTTAACTAAATTCAAGACAGAGGTCTAGTCAACGAAAATAAGTCCTAACATTGAAAATTTACTTCATAGGGTGGCAAAAGCAAGTAGCTGATGAGCTATCCTTGTATTGATTTCATCTCTGTAGATGTTCTTCCTCTTACCGACGAAGATTGACCAACAATTGGACTTGGGCCTCTCACCTTAGTTCGGCTATTGATGAATGACTTGTTCAACTGATATCTAAAGTGCCTAGTTTTTTGAGGCTTCAAGCTTGACTGATAATCCAACTTTTATATTAAGAGAAGAAGTCTTCTTTTGTACGCTCGGTTCACTAGGTTAGAAAGTGAGTCCCTTAGTTCGAGTTCGTGAATTGATCGATGAGAGAAGTTCTTTTTTGCAGTTTCACTAATGAGTTGAGAAATTCCCTTCGTTGAGGTCTTCGTCGCTCTTTAGTTCCACTTTCTCGATTGATGAATGCTCTAAGTTGCGATTTGAAGAGATAGATCGGACATTGGATCCGAAAGTGTCCCGTCTATATTGATTTATGTAATGATGGATCTGGTTTTCTAGGGATCAGCAGGATTCTCAAACTGAGGAATGACCCGTTTTCCAGAGAAAATCCGTTGCAATGAATCGACTGGAGAAAATGGATCTCTAGCAAAGGTTTGAGCACCGGTCTAAGAGTCGATATTTGCATCGTGTCTGAAAAACACTTGTCTCAACTGGATCTCTAAAGTGCCTAGTTTTCTCGAGGCTTTTAGCTTTGAATCAAGTTTCATCATATGAGAAGAACGAATCGTTTCATGCAGCTGAAATGGTCTCTTATGAAGTCTCTATATGGGTCTGATCTCTACTATGTTAATATGAGGTGAGTCATGGCGCAAAAGCAGCTCTCTTTGGTTATTGCCTTCTTCTCTCAGGTTTCCTTTGTTTTGCATCCATCCATTGCCGGGTTCATCTCTAATGTGATGAAAGTGGGTCTCAACTTTATTGCACAAGTTGTTCCATCAAAAATCTTTGGTTAATGCGGGTAAATTACACTTTGGGGTATTCCTCCTAAGCGCACCTCTAGTGTAAAGGGGTTTTCGCGGCCTCTTCGATGGCCTCATCCAATTGTCTTCTTCCTCCTCCCCTTCTATTATTCAACATTCCTCTCATCTCTGCCAACTCTATCAAGATTTGTTCATTTACATCAGGATTCGGATTTATTGGTATTTTTAGTTACGCCTCTCTCCTTCTGCGTTCATGTCTACTTTGATTTTCTTGTTCATTATTTTATTCTCTTCTTTCTCATGACTTTCTCCTTCATCTCGTTCATGAATTCGCACACCATTATATCTATCATTTTCTCTTCTTGGTTGTCTATCAGTTCTCCTTTGTATTCTTTCATATTCTTCATTTATATTTCCATTGTTGCGATTTTGCTCGCGCATTCTTTCTCGATTGTCATGATTGTTCTGCCGAATTGCTTCCTCCAATTCCGTTCTTCCATTTCTACTCTTAATCTTTCCCTTTCGCAAGATAGACGCGTTTGTTCAATATAATGTTTTTCGATGTCATCTTCAATCTCCTTTTGTTTCTCTCGTGTTTCTCTCCCATCTGGTATTCTTCTTCTTCCGATTTTCTCCACCAATTGGATTATTTCGCACTTGACGCCGTCTATTTTCTTGATTTCCGTCATCTTGGCCATTCTCAGAGAATTTCGGGGTGTGGAATATAACGATCTTCTATCACTTCTCTTCTCTCGCAACATCCTTCACCGAGATTTGGCTCTCTTTCGAGATATTCTTCATTAACATTTTCTACGAGTAATGTTCTCTCATATCTTCTCTAACCGATCCCGATCTTGACCTCGGTATTACTTCTCGACCTTCTATTCGCAACCTCATATTTTCCATTCTTAACTCATGGTTTTGCCTTGTTAAATTTGCACGTTCTTCCGCTTCTAATCGCCTTTCCTCATGTATTGTTTGCCTCAATGCTTCTAATGCTGCGACTTCTTCATTTCAATGAATTGTTTCTCCCATCTCTTCTCGATTTATCTCCTCTTGTCCATTATTTATCAATTGTTGCACTTCTTATCTTTCTTCCATAGAATCGATCTCCATGTATGCACACTCACCTATCATAATCTATTACTCTATTCGGTCTTTGGTTGAATTGGTGGTTGAATTTGACCTTCTTCTCTATCTCTTGCGTTTATTCTTGATGGTTCACCTACTTCATTTCTCCTTTCTCCAGCTAATCTCCGCTTCTTCTTACAATTGTTGGTTGTTCTGATGCATTCCTTCTTCTAGCCATTTCTCAATTTTAGTAAGTTGTTGAAAATTATACGAAATTTCTTTCTTGTTACTCCTGATTATTTCAATTCACAAGGTTGATCTCTACTCCATCCCTGTTTCTAGCGCCATTATGTAGTTGCGGAAATCCTACACTACACCCTCACTAGAATAAACACAATTAAGTCATTTTAAGATGAATGATTATGATTCTTATTGATTGAATACTTGAATCTTTACAATATGAAATAGAAATGAGTTATAGAATTACAATCACTTTAAAACTTTCTCTCTCCTAATGACTTGCTTAGCAATTCAAAAGAACCCCCCCACAACAGACTTACTCAACCCTTTATATAGGGTAGTACACAGTGGATGACAGGCTAAGTTGTCCTTTATTTTCAGAATGTCTTGCGAAATATCGCAAGTGTACATGTATCAATTCTCGCGACACTCCTAAATTTATTTGAGTCTTCACATTTTCTCATGTTCTCGGCTGTTGTCATTCATTGCGTCATTTATTTTACTTCCTCGCGACTCCCTCGCAATGTCGTCATTTATTAATCTCGCGAAGTATTGATGTCGCGATATTCTGATCCTGATTGGTGATGCCTTTTGGTTTGTGTAATGCTCCGCTGACGTTTTATCGTTTGATGAATGATTTGTTACGACCTTTTATAGAAGATTTTGTGATTGTTTACTTGGATGATATCCTAATATACAGCAGAACTTGGGAAGAGCATCTTGTTCACGTTGAGAAGGTGTTTAAAGTGTTACATGAACGCCAACTGAATTTGAACGTAAAGAAGTGTGAGTTTGGGAAAAGAGGAGTTAGTGTATCTCAGATTTATTGTTGGTGGTGGACAACGGAAGATTGATCCAAGGAAGGTTGAAGTGATCACTAAGTAGCTTAGACCTAGTACCGTGAATCTGAAATCGGGAGTTTTTAGGGGCTTGCACCTACTTGCGTAAGTTTATCCGACATTTTCAAATATTGCAGGACCATTACATGGTTTGTGGGGAGCTAAGGCAAAGTTTGAATGGAAGCAAACTCATGAAGACGCTTTTCAGTTACTAAAAAGAAAGATTTCAGAAGCACCAGTGTTGGCATTGCCTAACCTACAGCGTACTTTTGAAGTTGAGACCGACGCTTCTAACTATGCATTGGGAGGAGTGTTGTTGCGGGATGGTAAACCGGTGGAGTACCATTCGGAATTGTTCTCAGTGCTATTAAGAACTATGCACCTTATGACAAAGAATTTTATGCTTTATATCAATGTATCAAACATTGGCGAGTGTATCTCTTAGGTAAAGAAGTAGTGGTACATTAATATCACAAACCATTGGAGTATCTACACGCTCAAACGAAACTATAACAAGCCCGGCACATGAAGTGGATGTCTTACTTGATGACTTTCAATATTCTCATTAGGTACAAGAAGGGAGTAACAAACAAGTTGGCAGATATGTTATCTCGACCTCCGATTCGATCACTAATGGTGGCCATGAGAATTCAGCCAATTGTTCCTCAAGAGTATGCAAAGTCATACGCATCCGGCCAAAAACTTCAAGAAGGTATTAGAAGGTGTAAAGAGTGGTTTGAAAAGTGAGTATGAACTCCGAGATGGATTGTTATACAAAGGTCAGTTACTTTGCATACCAGAAGATGGAGATCGTTTAAAGTGGTTGAGAGAGGCACACACTTCCCGAGTTCTTTGGACACTTTGGGATGAATAAAACTCTACTTAACCTCCCAGCGTTATGTCTTTTGGCCGAAGATGCAAGATGATGTGGCTAAGTTAGTTAGAGGGTGTAAGTTGTGCAGCACATCTAAACCTTCCACGTTAAAAACGTGGGTTATATCTACCATTACTAGTACCATCAAGGCCTTTGGAGAGTATTTCTATGGATTTTCTTGGTGGGTTACCGAATACCAAGTCTGATCATGATTACTTGTTCGTTGTGGTCGACCGATTCATCAAGATGATTGCATTAATTCCATGTACAAAACGGTAACGGGAGGCTCTGTAAAGCAAAGATCTTCTTTGAGCACGTGTGGAAGCATTTTGGTTTACCTACTTCGATTATTTCGATAGGGATAGTCGATTCCTTAGTCACTTTTGGGATTCTTTATGGAAGATGATGGACACTAGGTTGAAGAAGAGTACTGACTTTTCATCCACAAGCAGACGGACAAAAGAAGTGGTCAATAGGACTATGGTTCACATGTTAAGGGGATATAATTCTAAGCATCCTAAAACTTGGGATGAGAGTTTACCATATCTACAGTTTTCTTTCAATAGAGCAGTTCACAGTTCTTCGGGAAAATTTCCTTTCGAGACGTGCTATGGTTACTTACCACCTAGTCCTTTCGATCTAGTATTTTCTAGTGACACCTCAATGGGGGGAAAGGAAGGAAGTGAACGGAAAAAGGCACAAAAGTTCTTGGAGAAGATATCTCAGATTCATGCGACTGTTGAAGCACAACTAAAGAAGTCACAAGCCAAATACAAAGAAAAGCATGACAAGCATCTTGTACCTTGTAATTTCGGTATTGGTGACTTGGTATGGTTAAAATTAGGTAAGGAACGACTGAAGGGGGAAGGTAAGAAGTTGAAACCATTGAGGTATGGACCATTTCGTATTCTCAATCAGATTGGTGACAATGCCTTTCGTTTAGATCTGCCACCTTATCTAGGAATGTACTCGGTCATAAATGTCGAATACTTGAAGTTGTTTGAACCACCATTACTTGATGATGACGGCGACGACACTATGATATTACCACGAGTAGAAGACTTATGGTTTGATAGAGAGGAACCACTCAACGAAGACTGCATATTGGACCGAAGAGTGACTAAAACACGACAAGTAGAGAAAGAAGCTTTTCTAATTGGATGTAAAGGTCAAGTTCCTAGCAAGGCTAAGTGGTTTAGCAAGGAAAAAGGGACTCTCGAGTTCCCTAACCTTCATTTTTAACTCTCATGGAGTTCAATTTCTTAAAGGGGGACCCATGATACAGGTGTATCCGTACTCCTTTAGGGAACTTAGTTAGCCTCAAGCTAAGTTGAGGGAAGAAACCTATTCTAGGCATGAATCCTTGTTTAGGAAGAATTCTTAGTTAGGGAAGAGTTTTGTTTTAGGCAATACTCTTAGTTTAGGAAATAGATTCCTAATCATGGTCGGCTGAGTACGATGAAGGCTATAAATAGAGGGCTTTGGCTAATAGCTAAGGACATATACTAGGCACAGAAAACCTAGAGAAAGCTTACGACAATACTTGTGCAAGCTTAGCAAACAATTTAAGGTTAATCCACTGTTTAGAGAAGATTGTGAGCGTAACAAAGAGAGAATTGTAATCGTTTTCTTGTTCATAATCGAAGAGAAGATATTTTCTTCGAATTATTACTTGTGTTCCGTTTTCTAAGTTTCTCGTCTATTATTATTCTGAATATTCCTCCTTTATAGTAATAGTTACCAAGGTATAGAGATCAATACGTATCACCCAATATCTTATGCCATAGAGATGGTAAAGAAACAATGGAACTGGAGGCTTTTTCTAGAGGTTTTGAGTCAATTGGATAAAAAAATTGATTGAAAATGCCCTCAGCCAAGATAAGCTGAGTGTCAAGATTTGTGATCACATACCCCCTTGGTGTAAATACAATCTTGCAGTTGTGTTCTCTAGTAAAGACACCAACTGAAATAAGGTTTTGAGTAAGATTAAGCACAAATAGAACATTTAAAAGAGTAAAGATTCTTGTAGGTGTAAGCAAAACAGGGCTACCCACCATAGTCATTTCCAATCATTAATTTTTCAAATCCATAATATTTAGATAGATTAATAAGTAAAGAAGCATCATATGTCATGTGACTTGTTGTTGTTAAATCAGGTAACCAAAAAACAATTGCAGGGAAAGAGGAATATTCTGATGGGTGAGAGGTATTGAGCTGAAAAGAAGAATTGGCTTGAGGGTTTCTCTATGAAGTACTATTCTTTGAAGCAAAGTACCTATAGAACCATTTACCAGCTGAATGACTATATTTTCTTTTGCATATTTGGCTCTCAACAATGAAGTAATCAACCCATTGAGAAGGGTTCTATCAGGTATAGATGGTTTATCAATAGGTTTAGAAGATCCATATCCATATGTAAAAGTTCTATTTGAGAGAATACATAGTTTGTGACTGAGCCTTAGGCTATGGATGTCTCCAGATGTTGATTTTTGAGTCATTGCTCATGGGTTAAGAGTTTGGCCTTTAAGTCAGCAAAAGAGATAGGGTTTCACGTTTGTGAATATCAATCACAAAGTTGTCATAGTCTCTCCCCAACCCATTGAAAACATACATAACAATACCAGACTGGGCAACTCTTTCATTTGTAGCTGCTAGCTAATGAATCAAAAATACTTTTAACCTCTTAAACGAAATCATCAATAATACGAGTTCCTCTTTTGATGGTCTATAGTTGGCCTCTAAGAATAGATCTACGAGCTGATAACTGATTTGATAACTCCTTTGCAAGATACACATCAGCAGCAGTAGTACATCCAAAAACAAAACCAGATAGAGAACTAGAGAAAGTAGTGTCGAGGCAGCTGTTAACACATCTATCCCACTTTCTCCATTTAAGAAAAGATGGATTTAGTGTGTCGGTATCTCCATCTTTGATAAAATATGATTGTGGTTTAATCATACCGTCAACATAACCAAATAGATTTATACTTATAAACATAGACTCTATCTGATTTTTGCAAATGAGAAAGTTTGATTCATAAAGTTTTAAAGAGATAAAGTGAGTGATATTCTGGAACAAAAATGAAGTAGTAGTTTCATAGTGATGTGACAACTCAGAACTCATGATGTGATACAAAGATCGAGATTTGATGTACTGTAATAAGATATCAGATGAATAAGTGAAGATAAGGTGGGAGGAGAAAATTGTGGTTGAGAAGTAGTTTGGGTAAAGTAAAGGATGAAGTAAAGTTGTGGTTGTAATGTATTTTGAGTTGAAGTGAAGGTAGAGGCGGAAGCAATAACTAAGAGCAAACCTTGAATAGTTTGTCTTAGAGGATCGAACAACCCTCGTGATACCATGACAGAAGTAAAGTAAAGATGGAAAAGTTATTATAGTAACGTGAGGAGTTACAGAGGATGTTGTTCAATTTACAGGAAAACCAAGAGTAAAAAACATAAGAACTACTGATCTAGAACAAGTAAAAATAAGACAATAATAAAGATAGAGAGGAGTTGCAGATAACACTGAAAAAGTGGGGGTACAATAACCACACCCAATATTTCGCTTAGCAATCTGTTTGGAAAAACTCCAATATACTTTCTAGAGAATCAACTAGACAGTCAGACTCAATCTAGATAAAAAGTATATCAAAGAGTTTATATCTCAATCTCTCGATTTGATCTTTACTCAACTAAATAGAAATCTGCGAGTCTTTATCAAAGAGAGATAACTTGGATGGTACCAAAGACCAATATCCAAGAGTCAATCAATTTAAATCAACAACCAAAAGGTCGGATATTCTAATTGATTGAACAACGCACAACCTATGATATTTTAATTATATAAACAAATATAATGTGGAATAGAAATAACACAGACACCAGAATTTTGTTAACGAGGAAACCGCAAATGCAAGAAAAACCTCCGGACCTAGTCCAGATTGAAGACACATTGTATTAAGTCGCTAAAGACACTAGCCTACTCCAAATTAACTTAGGTCTGTACTGTAGTTAAACCTCAATAAATCTCACACTGATTCAAGGTACAGTTATGCTCATACGTCTCTGATCCCAGCAGGATGCTACGTACTTGATTCCCTTAGCTGATCTCACCCACAACTAAGAGTTGCTACGACCCAAAGTCGAAGACTTTAATAAACAAATATGTATCATACAGAAAAGTCTACGATAATATATAAATCCGTCTCCCACGAATATACCTACGAGTTTTGTTCCGTCTTTTGATAAATCAAGGTGAACAGGAACCAATTGATAACCCATACTTATATTCCCGAAGAACAACCTAGTATTATCAATCACCTCACAATAATCTTAATCGACGCAGTGAAAAAAGATATTGCGGAATCACAAACGATGAGACGAAGTGTTTGTGATTTCTTTTCTATCTTGCCTATCGGAGATATAAATATCAAGCCAATTATTCCAATTGTACTTGTACGATGGAAACATCAAGATCAGATCACACAACTACAAGAAAAGTAGTATCGGTCTGGCTTCACAATCCCAACGAAATCTTTAAGTCGTTAACCTGGTTTAGAGAAGAAAACCCAAGGTTAAAGGAGAATCGACTCTAGCTTATGCAACTAGTATCACACGTAAGGTGTGGGGATTAGGTTTCCCAGTTGCTAGAGTTCTCCCTTATATAGTCTTCCAAATCAGGGTTTGCAATCAATGTTAGCTTAGTAACAAAGCATTCAATATTCACCGTTAGATGAAAACCTGATTAGATTCAAGCTAATATTTCTCAACCGTTGGATCGAAACCTTAGCTTGTTACACACAAATGAAATGTCCAATTTTGGGTTTATGTAACCGTTCCCAAACATTGACATTTGTTGGTTCAACAATAGTTAACCAAATGGTTAGCCATATGAGCAATTTCATATCAACCATATTCTTATTCACCATAACTAGTTCAAATGACTCAAATGAACTAGTTAGAGAGTTGTTCAATTGCTTAGATCTTATGTAACTACACAAGAAACAATCGAAGCAAAAACGGTTTGATTCACTCGAATTGGTTCATGAACTTTATAGCCACGGTTTGCAAAAGCATTCCTTAGTTTATATAAACATGAGTTTAAGAACAACCGATTTTAGATATAACCTACTCAAGTTCGCAGACTGGGTTCGCGGACTAAAGCTCACGGAAGGAGTTCACAAACTCCAGCAGAAATTTCGGGTCGAGAACTTCCGCCAGTTCGCGGACTTGGCTCACGCCACATTCCGTTTCTCTTGATCAACAAAGTTCGCAAACTTTGGTTCAAGGAATAAGTACTTATACATATATGTGTTTCCACAACAATGCTTATATCCTACCAATGGTTATGTAATTTAAACTCTCATTTCAATCATTGAAACATTCTCAGGGGACGTTATATAGCCGTTATTCACAGACCATTTTTCGTCAGAGCAATTTTCAAAGTGATTGAAACATATCATGACATTCGTCACTGGGTAAAGATGAATTTGGCTAAAGCGAAATCTTACCAACACATATTTCGAGAAATAGATTGGCAAACCATTAGATAGAACTGTATGATTCTTGTGTGAGCCATTTTGGCTAGATTCTTATAGTTCTCGTATGATTAACAGTTAGTTATTAACAACGATCGATTCAAAGGATGAACCAGTGGATCATGGATCTCGAGGTAGGCGTGGCTTGTCATCAAAAGAGGTGGGAATTTACATTTAACTCTTTTGAAGCCATTGTTGTTTCTTTTACAAAGATTTATGTTTATAAACTCATGCATCAAATCATTTATGCATTCCATGCATTGTTTAATTTGTGTTATGATTGTTCTGTTGATTCTTTTAATCTTTCCATGGTATGGAAAGGGCTTGTAATGTTTGAATGTCAATATGAATTTTTATGGGAAATAAGAATTTCCACCTGTGGTATATAGGATACGCTCCTTCACATTTATACCTAGAGCTTCTATGATATATTGGTTGGCAGTTTGCGAGTTCGGAATTGTCGACATCCATACATACGATTAGGTGTGGATTTGCGAGTTTGGAATTGCACAACCATATTATACATTGTTTGAAGAAGGAGTTAGTCCATATACATGTTTTTTTGTTACAGTGACTTGGTCACCTTTAATGTTTTGAAAACATGTATTGTTTTCCATGTCTTGCCATGATTTCTTGAAAGTTAAATGTTATTTCTACTGGGCACCCCTTTTAGGGATGATGTGCTCACCCATTCCCACTTTCAGTTTTAGAGACAGATCAGAGTTGCGTAGCGAAAGCTTCAAGGGTTGAGTTCGTTAGTTGATTAACTTCTGCTAGGTTTATTATGTTGTATATTTTATTTGTAAACCAAATGACTAATGTATATGTATCATTTGAGAGGAGTTCTTGTATATATATATTTCAGAGAGGAGTTAAGTCTTGGGTTTAGTTTTGTAGCAGATTTCTTAATTGAATGTTTAAGTATATGATTTAGATCCTTAGTGCCTCTTTAATTAGTTAATCTCTTGGATTAGTCAGTTGCTAGATTTGGGGGCACTACAAGTTAATATTGAAGAATCATTTGTCATATGACTTGTTGCACCAGAATTTGGATTCCAAACTGGACAAGTCTCATTTGCACCCCAATGACCAGTATGAGGAGGATATTCTACAGAAGTAACAGGTTGTGCAACATTGGTAGAAGTATCTAAACCAGTATTTGCAGCAGCAGTCCATGGATTAAAAGTTGGAGTTGGAATTTTCATTCCAGCAAAGGCTTTATGAACATTGGATGTAGAATTCTTTTTGGTTGCAGCATATCTAAATCTACATCTATTTGCAAAATGTCCCAGCTTATTACAGATTTGACAAGAAATAGTGGAATAGTCCACTCTCTGATGTGGATTGAATTCCCCTCTTTGAATTAAAGATCCACTATTACTAGGATAAGATGATGAGTTACCAGAACTTTTAGAGACATTAGAAGTATGATGATTTCCATAGTTGAAGGAAGAACTACCACTTGAATGCTGAGAATTAGCAAATTTACTCACATAAAAAGTTGAATTGGTTGGATCAACAACTAAAGGAGAGAAAGTTTCATAGTCTTGATCTTTTAGCCACTGCTCATGGTGAATTAATCGAGGTCTAAGTTCAGAAAAGGCTAAAGGAGTTTCACGATTCTGAATAGTAATGACAAAATGAGCAATTCTCTCCTTAAACCAGATAAAGTATACATCACTAAATCCTCTTCAGTTACTGGTTCTCCAATCTCAGCCAATGAATCGGAAATTGATTTAATCTTGTGAAGAAACTCAAAGATTGTAGAATTACCTCTCTTAATGGTGTGAAGCTGAGATCTCAGTTGATACTTTCTTGCAAAGAACTGCTGTAGATGAAGCTGATGTGTCTGTGACAGCTGTAGATGAAGCTGATGTGTTCTGACATGATGCTTAATTCCTTTGGACACGTAGGCAGCCACGGTTCAAAATTTGTTTTTGTTTTTTTTTTTTTTTTTGCTTGACTGCGGCATCATTATAAATTAAAAAATAATATCGTTATTTTTCAATCAGCCGAAAAGATGGACCTACTAATTTCTGCATACAAAGACCTCTAATGGTAGTGAAAGTGATTACATTAGAATCCTGCCAATAGTTTGACTAAACCATTTAAACAATGGGGATGAAAGTAGGATTTTTGAAGGTACATATGGGGTTTCTTTCTTTTTTTGGAAAGGATAAAATTCATTCAACTATAAGAGTGATGAGCTAGCACTAATAGAGCTTGTGATTTTTGAAGGTACATATGGGGTTTCTTGAGTTACTAATAGAGCTTGTGATTTTTGAAGGTATATATGGGCTTTTAAGTAGTTTATAATGCCTGGAACCTTTTATTTGAAGGTTCAGAGTGACTCATATGTGAGCTTGCTTTTTTTTTTCTTTTTTTTTAAGTAAATTTAGTATCACTATTCGTGACACTTTTTTATGAAATATGCCCTTTTCGCCTAGAGAAAAATAACATTTAAACAATCAATATCAGCATATACATGATTAACACCGCCAGGCGCCAGCAACTTTTTTCATGGTATAGCATCAGCTTTAGCTTTTTTAGCTTTTTGTTATATTGTTTCTGGTTTAATATTTAGTTCAAAACCAACACCACTGCCAAGACATGGAGAAATTGAAGAATAAATAGATACTTTACGAGCACCAGTTAAACTAGGTGAGACTATATATTGAAGAAGCTTTAAAAGTTCATGAGGGTTCTGATAAAAAAAAAATACTTAAGGGCCAAGGAAAGGACACATCTATGATGTTACTTAGATTCAGAGCGGGATTTTTTATGGACATGGTGGCTATTACGCTTTGTTCACTGATAAAGATGCTAATAGAACTCTTGCAAATATAACCTTGGAAGATGAGGATCTAACTGGTGGTATCACCATCCTTGGCCCCTGAAAATGCGGGGGTCTAACAACCACACCCAATAATTCGTTTGGCAATCTGAGAGGACTTACTCCAATATACTTTCTAGAGAATCAACTAGATAGTCAGACTCAATCTAGAGAAAAGTATATCAAAGAGTTTATATCTCTAACTCTTAATTCAATCTTCAATCAGCAAATAGAAATCTGCGATCCCGGTCGAATATAAGAGGAGTAAATTGAACGGTACCAAAAACCAATGTTCAAGGATCAAACAATTTCAATAACAACCAAAGGTTGGATTTTCGAATTGATCGATTCAACGCACAACCAGTGATATTTCAATTATATAACAAAATATAATGCGGAAAAGAAATAACACAGACACCAGAATTTTGTTAACGAGGAAAACCGCAAATGCAGAAAACCCCGGGACCTAGTCCAGTTTGAACACCATACTGTATTAAGCCACTACAGACACTAACCTACTACCAATGAACTTCGGACTGGACTGTAGTTGAACCTTAATCAATCTCACAGTGATTCAAGGTACAGTTGTATTCCTTACGTATCTGATCCCAGCAGGATACTACGCACTTGATTCCCTTAGCTGATCTCACCCACAACCAAGAGTTGCTATGACCCAAAGTCGAAGACTTGATAAACAAATCTGTCTTACACAGAAAATCCTATAGAATGAATAAATCTGTCTTCCACAGAAATACCCAAGAGTTTTTGTTTCGTCTTTTGATAAATCAAGGTGAACAGGAACCAATTGATAACCCGGACTTATATTCCCGAAGAACAACTTAGTATTATCAATCACCTCACAATAATCTAAATCGTATGATGGCGAAACTAGATATTGTGGAATCACAAACGATGAGACGAAGGTGTTTGTGATTACTTTTTATCTTGCCTATCGGAGATTAAATCTCTAGCAAATCTTAGAGAAGATAGTACTCAAACGATAGAATTGGGCAAGATCAGAACACGCAACTACAGAGAAAATAGTTGGGTCTGGCTTCACAATCCCAATGAAGTCTTTGAAGTCGTCAACCTAAAGGGTCTCGATAGACACCTAAGGTTAAAGGAGAATCGACTCTAGTTGATGCAACTAGTAACACACAGGAGGTGTGAGGATTAGGTTTCCTATTTGCTAGAGTTCTCCTTTATATAGTTTTCAAATTTGCAATCCAAGTTACCTTGGTAACAAAGCATTCAATATTCACAGTTAGATGAAAAACCTTATTCAACCAAGCTAATATCTTTCAACCATTAGATTGAACTTAGCTTGTTACAGACAAATGAAATGTACCCTCATTTAGGTTTATGTAACCGTACTCAAACGTGTATACTATGTTGGCTCAACAATAGTTAACCTAAGTTAGTCATATGATTATGCTCATATCAACCTTATTCATCTTAACCATAACTAGTTCAAATGACTCAAATGAAACTAGCTAGTTAAAGAGTCGTTCAATTGCTATATTCTAATATAAATATACAAGAACACAATTGAAGCAAAATCGGTTTGATTCACTCAAATCAGTTCATGAACATTATAGCCACGGTTTGCAAAGATTGCATTCCTTATTTTATAAATGTTTAAGTTCATGTACAACCGATTTTAGAAAGTAACCAACTCAAGTATGCAAATGGGTACGCATACTTAAGTATTCGGACCGAGTTTGGTTACAACAATACGCATACCGGTGTGCATACTAATTCACACTTCCAAACTCCTGCTGAAATTCACGGACGTGAGACTTTTGCCAGTATGCGTACTTGTACGCATACTTACCCAGACATCCAACAACCGCCAGTACGCGTACAGGTACGCATACTTCAGGTTCCCGGTTTTGGACTTATACACAAATGTGAGAACACACTATGTTTATATCCAAACATGGTTACTTGATTCTAAACTCTTTATTTCAATCATTGAAACTTTCTTAGAGGATGACAATAGCCGTTTTCACACACTATTAGCATCAAAGCAATTTTCAAGATATTGAAATAATCATAACGAAACATTCGAAGTCTACACCAAATGATTGTATCACACAAACCATGTAAGATGTTACTCGGCAATTTCACATGATCATATTCTGACATTCGTCAAGAATATAAGATGAACTTGGTCGAAGCGAAAGCTTGCCAACACATATTTCGAGAAATATGTAAGCGAGATAAACTCAGATCGAAATCTCAAATATGTATAATAGAAAACTATATCATAATACGACTTATGTCTCAATATAGGAGATAAAGTAGAAATAGACTTTCCAAGTGATAGATGAGTTTCCGTCTCCACATACCTTTTGTTGATGAAGTTCCACAAGCTCTTCTTAGTTGTTCTTCGTCTTCAAATTATGAATGTTGTGAAGTCTAAGGCTCAACTACACAATCTATGTCCTAGTCCGAGACATCTATAAATATGCTAGAAATCAAGACTTATAGTTTTGATCACTAACATTGACTGATACGTATTGATTTTTGTACCTTGGTGACTATTATTATAGAGGCGGAATTCAGAATAATAATAGACGAAAACTAGAAACCAGATTCGAAGAAAATATCTTCTATAGATTATGAACAAGAAAATCATTACAATTCTCTCTTTATTACGCTCACAATCTCTCTAAACAGTGGATGAACCTTAAACTGTTTTGCTAAGCTTGCTTTTACAATAATTAATATTGCCTCACAAACTTTTCTTCAGGTGTGTCTTTATTACAGGCCACACTCTATATCTAAGTGTGTATGTATCACAAACCACACTCTAGATGTATTAGCTATGAGCTAAACATCTCTATTTATAGCTTTAACGGTTTCCCAAACCTTCTAGGAATCTATTTCCTTATCTAGGAATAATTCCTTTTCTAGGTATATTTCCTTATCTAAGAATATTACCTTGTCTAGGAAAATTCCTAATCTAGGAATAATTCCTTTTTTAAGTATATATTTCCTTATCTAGAAATATTACCTTGTCTAGGAAATATTTCCTTTCTAGGTATATTTCCTTATCTAGGAATATTACCTTGTCTAGGAATATTCCTTATCTAAGAATACTGGCTTAAATCAGTAATTCCTCATAAATTAAAATTTTATCCTCAATTCCTTTCACCCTCCTGAACCATCTCTCTTTGCTGGAAACTCGACCTTGACGTCTAATTTGAAAAGCATCCATATCTCCTCGTCTTGTCTTAGTCACTCTTCGTTCCATGATGCAGTCTTATTTGAGCGATTCTTCTTCTTCTTCAAAAACACCATATGGAGACGTAGTCTTTTTCTTCCCCTTCCGCTTGGGTGTACGAGAATGAATACCTTCAGTCGATTCCTTAAGGGTAACTTGAACCGACTGCGTGTATGTTTGTATCTCAGCTACCTTTTCTTCCATAATTTGTGGTTCACTATGCTTAGGATCATCAACGGACTTTCCCATCTTTGATTCCCTTGTTCTCCTAACGTCTTCTAGCTTCTCGAGCACCTCACCAAGTTTTACGTAGAGAGACCTAGTAAAAACCATAAACCACAGGAATCTTCCCTAAAAGAACGAACCTTGCTCTGATATCAACTTGATATGTATTGACTAGAGGCGAAATTCAGAATAATAATAGATGAAAACTATAAAACAGAACACACTAGAAACCAGATTCGAAGAAAATATCTTCTCTAGATTATGAACAAGAAAACTATTACAATTCTCTCTTTGTTACGCTCACAATCTCTCTAAACAGTGGATGAACCTTAAACTATTTTGCTAAGCTTGCTTTTACAATAATTAATATTGCCTCACAAACTTTTCTTGGTGTGTCGTAGACATGAGACCACACTCTAGATCTAAGTGTGTATGTATCACAAACCACACTCTAGATGTCTTAGCTCTGAGCTAAACATCTCTATTTATAGCTTTGACGGTTTCCCAAACCTTCTAGGAATATATTTCCTTATCTAGGAATAATTCCTTTTCTGGGTATATTTCCTTATCTAAGAATATTACCTTATCTAGGAATAATTCCTTTCTAAGTATATATTTCCTTGTCTAGGAAATATTCCTTTCTAGGTATATTTCCTTATCTAGGAATATTACCTTGTCTAGGAATATTCCTTATCTAAGAATACTGCCTTAAATCAGTAATTCCTCAAAAATTACAATTTTATCCTCAATTCGTTTTGAGGATCACTAGTTCCCGGAGAGAGGAAGAAACACATGTATCATTGACAAACATGCTTGAGATAGCAACACATGCGAGTTCGATCGAGCAGTGCTCTAACAACCCCTTTGAACTCTGAGGCTTCATAAGATTGGGAGAACAAATACATAAGCTATGAAAGGACAATAGTCCCACATCGCTAGAATCCGCTTAATTAACTTAAATATAGAAATCTGTTATAAGGGATGATGAATCTATTAGAGGGGCTGCTATAATAAAACAAAATAGGGTCACTAGTAAATAATTTAAAAAAAAACTTATCTAAACCGTAAAAAGTTACGGTCGTTTTTTTTTTTTTTTAAAACCAACCGTAACACACTAAAGCCAACCGTAACTCATTACATCCAACTGTAACTCATGTTTTTGGTTTTTCGAAACCAACCGTAACTCATTAAATCCAACTGTAACTGATATATTTTGTTTTTCGGAACCAACCGTAACTCACTAAATCCAACTGTAACTAGTTACGATTGGCTTTTTAAAACCAAAAAACTAATTGTAACTAGTTACGGTTGGCTTCTGAAAACCAAAAGCCAACTGTAACTAGTTACGTTTGGCTTCTGAACACCAAAAAATCAACCGTAACTGATTCTGAAATCGTTTTTTTCGAATTTGATTGAGAAAAAATAACATACTTCAATCTCATTTGCAATAGATTGATTTTGGGTCGTTGATTAGAATTAGAGAATTAGGTTTGTTTGTATTTTTTTTTAGGTTTGCTTGATAGAATGGTTATTGATAATGAGTGTTTTTGAATTGTTGTTGATGATGATTGATTTGGGTTATTGTTGAATTGTCGTTGATGATGATTGATTGTTGAATAGTTGTTAATGATAATTGATTTTTGGTTGTTGTTGATGATTAGAAGCAAAGATTTTTTATTTATTTTTTTAGGTTTAATTGATGAAAGGTCACCCCCGAATCAACTAACCAGACATTAGGATCATGGTGAAGCCCCTCTAATGGATTCAATAGCCCCTATAATAGGTTTCTAAATATAATATGGAAGGGTCTCTCCACTCATTGCCAATTGGTTTTGAGTTGGATGCCTGCAGACTTTAACATGAGCAAATCCATATTCGGTGATATTAATGAGCCACTTTCTTATATTTACGTTACATAAGCGTACGTTTTACTCGGTGCGTATGCACTGGTTAAGGGCTTGTAAACTAGAACAAGTTAGGAAAAAATACATCATTAAGCTGCTGCTAATCATTCTTTTGTGATGAAAGGCGACGACAAGAAGGCTGAAGCACAAGAATGTTTCCAAACGATGAAAATTCCATGATTTAGAACTAGTGGTGCATGTAACTATTTGTTATGTACCGGTTAAGCTTGGAATTGTAATTTAGTCTCCTAATAATGTGATTTTCCTACGGATAATAAAGAAATGCTATGCGGGCGCACAAGTCACAACTAACAAACAGAGATAACAAGTCTCACATTCGAACAATTAAAAAAAATAAAAAATACTCCTGCGCAGAGTGAAGCTTATAAGTTTGTTAGGCCGACCTAGCGAAGTGAGGACTCTATATATGGTGACTTTATGTCAATGTGAAGCGTGACTTTTTTTTCCAATTGACATAAAAAAATTGGATTTGGTGTCACACCCCGAAATTTCCAAACTATCCCTCAAATATAAAAGGTATCAAGGCTATGTCTGTAAATAGGCAATCAAGGATCCAGGGTCGAACCCCACTGAACCCACGATTTCACATTTATTTTTTCTTTTTTCTCCAACTTCTCCCCCTCTTCGTTCACTGTAGAAAGTAATGAAACCCAAACTTAAATTCTGAAATAGGCGCCAAGGCAACACCACCGCTATCGCCACAGACAACACCACCACCACAATAGAAATTCCACCACCGCCATAACAACGTCACCCATTATCACAACACCAGCAAAACAACACCACCTCCACACCACTGTGAGAGCACCACCACCACCACAACAGCAATTCCACCTCGCTTAGTAACAACACTACCTTCACTATTAGTACCACTATCACACCATGACCCCCACCACCGTGAGACCAACTGCACCACCACCCAGGCCACAACCGTCAACATAAGATCAATTCATAACCATAGATTTAATTAAAAAATGATCAATTACTGACAATTTATACATCTATCAAGAAAAAAATTAAATACGGAAAAAAAAACGGAGGTATACATTAAACAAATTACGAGAGATTTCGGTCACGTCCGGGTTAATCGCGGGTGTAGGAGATGATGAACCTGGTTGGGTGAAAAACACACCCGATTCTGGCGGTAGATACGTACTAGAATTAGGCATCAACTTACTCTCACATCACCCCCGATTGAGTTGGTTCTCAATCTCTTCCTCCCCATTATAACCTACTAAAAGACAATTAGTGTGACTGAACAAAAAGACTTGAAAAAGCTATCATTGGTGGTCGAGGATGTGAGGCAAAACTAACGAAGTGGTAGAGAAGACTTCACAACAAAGATGAGAGAAGGGAAGGGAGAAGGGAGAAAAACGAAAGGTTATCGTATGTTTTGGTTAAATAAACGACCACTGTGAACACCTTTATTTTGGTGTCACAAACAAATGAATAAACTGATCAATCAACAAATATAATGAAATGTAAGCATAAATCATAACTAAATTAAGTGCAGTAAAATGAAATAAGAGTCAACACAAGTGATTAACGTGGTTCGGCATTGCCTACATCCACGGGGTAATAGAGAGTTAGCTTTCATTAATGGTTGTTCGGTTCCAATGGAACTTCATTACAAGAGAATGAAATGCGGAGAGTCTGCGTGCAGTAAGAAGAGTAAAGGGGAAAGGAAGGAAAAGAGTGTCGGTGGGAAAGAGAACCTCCTTTGACCGAACCCAATTGCTCCCTATTTATGGGCAAAATATCTTCTGGCAGATTACGCACTTGCCCTTAGCTTAGGATTAAAGGCTGTGTTGGATCGATATGGTGCTCGTTGTTGTAGTATTGTATCCAGCTCCTACTCTTAATCTTCCTCCACGTGTAAATGTAGTTTTTGGTGCATACAATTTGCCCCTTTTCTTGAGGGTTGTTGGTGAACAATCCTTGAGAAATATCACTTCCCCCTTGTTTGGCATTGCCTCGTTATCGGCCATGCCCCTTCATGACATGGCTTCGTATTTTCCTTTGGCTACTAGGACATAGATATGTGCGAGCCAAAGGAAGTCTTCGTAATTGTCTTTGGCTGTTGAGTACATTCGAGCCAAAGATAGGCTTCGTATTTTCCTTTGGCTACTAGGAGATAGATATGTGCGAGCCAAAGGAAGTCTTCGTAATTGTCTTTGGCTGTTGAGTACATTCGAGCCAAAGATAGGCTTCGTATTTTCCTTTGGCTACTAGGACATAGATATGTGCGAGCCAAAGGAAGTCTTCGTAATTGTCTTTGGTCTGTTGGGCTTGGGCGGTGGACACGAGGCTTGGAATTGATGTTTCTAGATTGAAGCTTCGGGCCATGAGTTGAGCATCGGAAACTAAGAAGCGGAGCCCTGAACAAGATCATGTCATATCTTCGTCATCTGGGTATATAGCAGAACCTTTGGTGAATAACAGAGCCTTCGTTGGTGGAACCTGAAAAGTGGAAGCCTACACCATCCCCGTATAGGTACGTTGGACCATCGTCATTGTTCTTGAAGGCACTTTCGTTATTATCCTCGTACTAAGGGTCGTCGTCGTGGATTTTGGATCCTATGATGAGCCAGCTTTGGGATTTCTCATCTACCTTTGTTGGATCCTTAGGGAACGTTACAAGTCGGGTAGCTTCTACATCGGGAATGATTATCATCATTACCGAATTTAGCTTCCATCCACCATCTTCGTACTTTAGCATCGTGTCCGTTCACCGTGTATTAGAAGACCGAATTTATGTTGGAGAAGGCATGCGTTGGGTAGCTCCATTTGCATTATTGTTTTGAGGGATCGGAACTACGCCATCGTATTAGAGGACCCGTCCTCTCGATCAATCAAGTGAAAGAGGTAAAAACCCGTCCCTCTTTGTTTGTGACGCCATCGTATGAGAGGACCAAAAACTCTTGATGGTGACCGTTTGCCAAAGTGACTATGAGCTCAAATTCCGATACCATGACATAAGGTCATACAATGGTGCAATCTTATAACAATAATGTGAGATCCGAAGACCTGGTATCACTTTGGTCGACGACGGTGCGAAGCCATGCAAGGTCAAGGTCAAGACGGTACAAGAGCCTCCATTAATGATGAGCAATCTTATAACAATAATAAGAGCCTCCATTAATGATGAGCTCTGCAAGTGAAAGAGGTAAAACCGATGAAAAAGAAGACCCTTTTCTCTGACCTAATCTTTTCCTTTTTAAAGGAAAGAGATACAAAGTTATTTATTAAAATATCCCTAGCTTAATAATTAAGTTAACATAAAATGGTTGCAGTGTATGTTGATGTAGAATTGTATCTTTTCTTGATGCTTTAATCTAATGCCACGTGTTGATGATATATGATGATATATTTGGTATCTACAATTTCTACAATTTGCCCCTTTTCTTGAGGGTTGTTGATGAACGATCCTTAAGAAAATGTCTCCATGTCTTGATTATACTTCGCTTTGATAGTTGATGTTGTTGATGATCTGCGCTTTGTCTTGACTAGGTCTGATCTTTGCTATCGTGTCGTTGGTGCTTGGCGATGGTGATATCCTCGGAATCGTCTTGCGTGCAATTCCGTAGGTTGATATCCTCGGAATCGTCTTGCGTGCAATTCCGTGAGGTTGATATCCTCGGAATCGTCGTGCGTGCGATTCCGTAGGTTGATATCCTCGGAATCGTCTTGCGTGCAATTCCATAGGTTGATATCCTCGGAATCGTCTTGCCTGCAATTCCATAGGTTGATATCCTCGGAATCGTCTTGTGTACAATTCCGTAGGTTGATATCCTCGGAATCGTCTTGCGTGCAATTCCGTAGGTTGATATCCTCGGAATCGTCTTGCGTGCAATTCCGTAGGTTGATATCCTCGGAATCGTCTTGCGTGCAATTCCGTAGGTTGATATCCTCGGAATCGTCTTGCGTGCAATTCGTAGGTTGATATCCTCGGAATCGTCTTGCGTGCAATTCCGTAGGTTGATATCCTCGGAATCGTCTTGCGTGCAATTCCGTAGGTTGATATCCTCGGTATCGTCTTGCGCGCAATTCCGTAGGTTGATATCCTCGGAATCGTCTTGCGCGCAATTCCGTAGGTTGATATCCTCGGAATCGTCTTGCGCGCAATTCCGTAGGTTGATATCCTCGGAATCGTCTTGCGCGCAATTCCGTAGGTTGATATCCTCGGAATCGTCTTGCGCGCAATTCCGTGAGTTGATATCCTCGGAATCGTCTTGCGCGCAATTCCGTAGGTTGATATCCTCGGAATC
Organism: Papaver armeniacum; assembly: GCA_023531295.1. Classification (NCBI taxonomy): domain Eukaryota; kingdom Viridiplantae; phylum Streptophyta; class Magnoliopsida; order Ranunculales; family Papaveraceae; genus Papaver; species Papaver armeniacum. Next base: position 58,233 of record JAJJWW010004630.1, read on the forward strand.
GTCTTGCGCGCAATTCCGTAGGTTGATATCCTCGGAATCGTCTTGCGTGCAATTCCGTAGGTTGATATCCTCGGAATCGTCTTGTTGATATGCAATTCCGTAGGTTGATATCCTCGGAATTGTCTTGCGATTCCTGTCATCCCGAATCCGGCTAATTCCTTGGTTGATAGAGGATTTACGAACGGTGGGGGTCGCCGGTGGGGAATGTACCCCATCCGCGTTCAAGGATATATTCCATTGAATTCGCGGCTTATAATATTGCCCGGGTATCTCGTTCTGTGGGAAGTCGCCCCCTGGTCATGCATTTATAGACACTTATGGGGGAGTTCCGAGAGATTGCATGTGTATGCTTTGTGCGGGATATTCCCCAGTATATTGCAGTGGGTAGGATCCACGCTTTGTGCGGGATATTCCCCTTAGTAAAGTATAATGTAAGCTCTTAATAATTGAATGGATCTTTGGGTATACGGAAATAATTAAATTTGGATCTTTGGAGTATACATACTTGCCCTTATTCTAACACTTACCTTTTTTTTTTTCTTTATGGCTTGCTTTCTTTGTGGCATGGAGGACTGCACCATGTGGCATTAAGAACGTAAGTATATAGGCCAAAGTCCTCCATGGTGAGAGTGTAGTAATGGGACAATTGTGTGTCAGGTTGTTCTCATCCTTGGTCTTTGAATTATCGTTGTTGTTGGGGTTTGATTCCGCCATGAACGTCACTTGGAGGAGGCGGTACTTAGTAAAACTTGGTCTTCTCATTGCTAGATCAAGACTTGAGCCACCAGCGGTTCCCATTGCTATACTAAGTAGTATGAAGTATATATACTATGTATATATATACTCCATTGGTAGTATGAAGCAATGAGAAGTTCGGTCTAGGTCTTCGTCTGAGATATGTAGTTCCTGAGACTTTTGATACATTAGTAATTAATAAATCAAGCCGCTGTCGATGTTGAATCATGAATATGATTATATCTTCCAGACACTTCGTGGTGGAAGAAGAGTCATCGGGATCGGGCTTGAGTTGTACGCTGGCAGACCTTTCGTAATTAAGCGCACTTCCTACTTAATTAGGCCTTGACTTCAAATGTGAGTTAACTCATCGTCGTCGATATCGGACTTAGCATCTTCATGCCACCGTCGACATCGGAAGTAAGTTAACTCACCCCTGTTTATATCATACTTGGCATCTTCATGCCACCGTCGACATCAGCATTAGCTCAACTCACCGCGTTGATATCAGACTTGGCGTCTTCATGCCATAGCCTACATCAGACTAACCCCTGTAACCAGCTGGTTGAGAATTAGGGTCGCATCAGTCATTGGCTTTTGTACTTCAAGTGATCGATGAGTGTGAGGGAACGAGGGTAGTAATACTACCCAGCTATTACTCCTCTCTTCAGAGGTAGTGGGTTTCTTACTCCTTGTTTGCGATTTGAGCTGGCTATGGTGCGGTAGTGGCTGTCATGCTACTTTTGATTGGCCGAAGACATCATCGTCACAGGTCTTCTTTAGCAAAGCTTGGGCATCGTACTTTGCTCATTTGCATGTTTGTCATTTCGGCATCAGAATTTGACTCGTCCTCTGGGTGAACTTTGTACTTCATCGTCCACTTAAGTGAACTCTGTACTTCATCGTCATTGGCGTGAGGACCTGATCAGTGGGTTTTCTCTTTGGTCATTGCTACAAGGACTTGGATCATTATTGGGCTTGTGCTTTGGGATCCTTTCACATCGGTTAGCACGTTGGTTTGTACTTCGGGATTGAGTCTTCGGTTTGAGGCCCGGTGTTGACTCTTCAGAATTGAGTCTTCGGATTGAGTTGAGCTGTGATCTTTGAGTCTTCCGAATCAAGTTGGGCTGTGATCTTTGAGCTTCGGGTGAAAAGGCATCACCCCCTTGTATTTTGGATCATCGTTGTTAATGAGAAAGAGATATTTCCCTATCTCTGCGGTGAGGGATATCTTCATTCATGAAGATCATATCTTTTTTATGAAGTTCGGTTAGATTGCTTCGTAACCTTGACCGTCCTTCTCGGCCATTACGTCATCATTTGGATTTATAGCAGGTGCGGTCTTACGTGTTGGTTGGGTTGATAAGAGCTATCCTTAATGTCAACAGATTTTTGCACCAAAGTGCGGTCATCGCGTAATAAGTTATATAGGAAGCGATGCCGTAACCGCACTTATGATAACGAGGCATGCTTCGTCACCATACTTTTGATAACGAAGCACGCTTCGTAATTATGCCATCGTTTGGCTTTGTAGGTAAACTCATCGTTGTCGATATGGACTTTCGCATTTTCATGCCATCGTCTCGACATCGGGCTTGTCATCTTCGGATTCGACTTTGGCACAACGATGACAAAGCATTGTCGTTAGATATCTTCGTAGCGGGGCTTTGGCTCTCCATCGTCATCGGGAGTGATTCATCGTAGTAAGATTCTTGCTCCTCGCTTCCAAAGATCACCATTGTTGGCTTCATATTGAGGCTTTGGTTAACTCTTCGGAGTTGGCGTTGGCGGCTTCGGTAAAGCTTGAGTTGAATTGAGCTTCGGGATAGGAGTTTAGCATCTTAAATTTGCGGCGGCACTATGAACTTATTATGCTGCGTTGCTTCATGACATGGCTCGCGTTGTTGGCGGCCACGCCCGTCGTGACATGGCTCGCGTTGTTGGCGGCCATGGTTCCATTGCTTTGCCCCTATACTTGCCCTTGAACGCATATTGCACATAACAAGATCGTCTTTGCGGCCATGGTAGATCTTCGTCTTGACCACCTTGTTGTGGTTACGAGAGTCTTTATAGCATCGTTGAAAGCTTGCATCGTGTTGGTGTATGCAACTCCAAATTTGTAGCGGCGGTGATAATGTCTTGACTTCTGGTGGTGAGCCATGAACCCGCCAAGAGATTGAACGAGAACCATGCTTGGAGTCAACGGGCGAGACTACATCGTCGGGATAAGGCTACATCGTTGGACTGTATCATCGGGACTTTGATTCTAGCATCGTCAGCGGGTTGTTGATCATTGGTATCGAGCATCATATCGTTGGTGTTAGGGAGTGGAACCAACCGTTGCCCCTTCGGTGTGTTGCTAGTCTTGTTATACACTCGAGTTGCGCTCTCCTCTTCATGGCGGCAACTCTTCACGGATTTTGAATCCTCGTGGCAAGGCTTTGGACATCGTAGCATCTCTCACGAGCTACACTTCCGAAGGTACTATCAGCATCGTTGCTTTGAGCTTCATCCTGTGCTTGGTACCATCCTCGTGTTCGCATTGCACCATTGTTGCAAGGCTCAGCACCATCATCCCGAGGACTTTGCATCGTCATCGTCGGACTTGATCACGATTCTGCTTTGTTACATAGCGGGTATCTTTGCGACTTTGGGTTGGGTCGAAGCAAATCTTTGCTCTTCGTTATTGGAGTGTTGCTTAGAGTACTTGGTCAGCTGGATCATAAGCATTAAGCTCCGTATCGTCGTCACCAGAATTTGAACCATCGGACTTTGGATCGTCTTCGACCTTGGATCATCGTAGCAAGACTTTGGCTCTGCGTCTTCGGAATTGGGTCATCTAAGCAAGACTCGGTCTCATCATCGACGCACTTTGGATTGTTTTCATCAAAGATCAGCATTGTGGAATGTGGATCGTCCTTTGGCTCGTCATGGGAAGGCGTGTCGTTACTAAGCGGTGGCTCTACGACAGACCTTTCATCATCGGAGGAAGATTGGAGCTGCATCGTCGATCGGCAGCTTTACATGTGTGTGGCTTGATTATCCTCTCCTTGTGGCAAAGACACCAGTATCTATTCAGAAGCTTTAATGCTTGATCCATTGCTTTAGCAACTGACCAATCCATCCATTGATTGGCTCCAACAACTCGTATGCGGCATCGAACAACAGCTACGTACTGGTCATTAGCGTCGGAATCGAATTTTGAACCATCGTCCTCGTACTTTGCACCACCATGTTTGGAGCTGCATCATCGGAATGGAGGCTCGGGATTGTCATCGGTGGGAGGATTAGAGCTATCATCGCTCTTGGACTTGAGCTATGGATAAACCGTAATCACTTTCGTCATTGTCTTTGGACTACGGTTCATAAATGGTGTTGCATTAGCTTTGCACTATTGTCGACTCCTCATCGTCGGCATTAGGCTTTGGTTCATCTTCAAGTAACCTTGCATAATCGGCTGACTTTTCTTTGTCTGCATCAGGGTTTAGATCATCGGGTTCCTTGTATCTTCGTCATTCATGTCGGACTTGGCTTCGTCATCTAGCTTTGGTTCATCGTCATCAGACTTTGCATCGTTGGAGTTTGTAAATTATCTCAGCTTTTCTTCTGAAATGAACTGTGGGCGATGAACTGTTCGTGCTTTATCCGTTGTTGATTTGCATTGATCTCGGCTATGGTGATTAGTTTGCTCGTGAGAAGCTTTTCTAGTGAGGGATACGTGTATCACTTAACATAAAACTTGAAATGATTATTACACAATTAGTTTTGTCACACAAAAGATAACCCAAACTCACATCTGCTCGAAGAATGAACAAGCCAAAATAAAATTTTATGAGGTTGAAAATCAAGGAGAAACTTCATTGATCAAATCATGAAACCATCATTATTTCTAGAAAAAGAAAGTAAATAATCTTGGAACCACGAGGGTTTTGCAAAATGAAAGATGTTGGGATGGGAACCAACGAAATATTAGGAAGCACTTTCAATGATTCATTGGATCATTTTCTCGAACAGTTGGGAGGCCAACTTTTAAAAACTCAGTACAAGGTGGTTTTAGGTAGCTGCAGAAATTTTTAAATGTTCACTAAGCCATCTATAGCATTCAAAAATTATCAGTAGCTCAAAATGGAGGAGCTAATACAGATACAAATCAAAATATGAGATCGAAATGGTATAAGGATACACGTTCCACAGTAGCAGAGAACAGAGGGTTTTATTTTTTCAAACCCAACTTACAAGACTAAGCTTAACAAATAATAAATTGGGATCCGGTAGAGTAAATTCATCAAACATAAAACATATTCGAAAGAGTGATTCCTTTGAATCATCATGAGCGATGAATTAAAAATCAGTTTCGGAAAGTTTAGAAAAAAGCTTGAAAAACAAAGATCTGGAATTGGAATAGGTAGAATAAATCTTTACACATTCCCTGTTTCTAGCGCCAAATTGTGAACACCTTTATTTTGGTGTCACAAACAAATGAATAAAGCGATCAATCAACAAATATAATGAAATGTAAGCATAAATCATAACTAAATTAAGTGCAATAAAATGAAATAAGAGTCAACACAAGTGATTAACGTGGTTCGGCATTGCCTACATCCACGGGGTAATAGAGAGTTAGCTTTCATTAATGGTTGTTCGGTTCCAATGGAACTTCATTACAAGAGAATGAAATGCAGAGAGTCTGCGTGCGATAAGAAGAGTAAAGGGAAAGGAAGGAAAAGAGTTTCGGTGGGAAAAAGAACCTCCTTTGACCGAACCCAATTGCTCCCTATTTATGGGCAAAATATCTTCGGCAGATTACGCACTTGCCCTTAGATTAGGATTAAAGGCCGTGTTGGATCGATATGGTGCTCGTTGTTGTAGTATTGTATCCAGCTCCTACTCTTAATCTTCCTCCACGTGTAAATGTAGTTTTTGGTGCATACAACCACATTTGTTATTTTAACACTTGTGGACCATGTATTAAGGGTATAACAAGAACTATACGTGGAGTGTTTTAAGTTTAGCGAGGATATAGCGCTTGGTTCATGGATAGTGAGATATATGATTTGCCGATGGAAGGGGGTCAATGGGACGAGTAACTGTCTGTCACAACAAATGCACAAACTAACCAAAATGAAACAAAAAATTGAGACAAGTAAATAGATGAAACAAAAACCATAGTGTAAAACAAAATTACAAGACCGTGGTACATAATAAAATCATCTAGAAACTTTTGTCATCAAACCTAAATGAGAAAGCAGGATAACCTCATTTTATCAATAGAAAGGATCGTAAATTCCGTAAACGGAATTGAGATATACGATTACATCTTCATTCCAAATTTGAATACTCATCTGCTTAAAGGCTTTTACCTAATGATAAACGGTGCAAAATAAAAAGATTTTGGTTAAAATTTAATCGGATCGAAATCGAATGAATATTCGGTCGGCCTTCTCACCGCGCGCGGTCATCTAGTTAGGAAGCTACAATGAGACTAAATAAAAGGGACTTGTGGTCTCTTTAACATTCACAAAAAAAAAAAAATTTAAAAAAAAATCATCACATTTGCTTGCATGACTCTCAAGTAGGAGGTCGGCGGATCGAGTCTCCGCTCACGAATTTGAAGATCTCATGAAATACTCCTCTTATGTAACCTTCCTAAATTGGGGCCTATACCACTTAATTGGGGCCTATGGTTTTTTTCATCCACCCCATAAAGAATGATAAGGGGTGTCTAAATTTGATGAAACTACCATTTTACCCTCTATCAAATATTAATACTACTAATTTGTCCCCATCAAATCCTAATTATAAAATTAAAAACTAAAATAAAAATCATAAAACTAAAATCATAAAATTTAAAAACTAAAATCAAAATCAAAATCATAAAACTAAAGTCATAAAATTAAAAACTAAAATCAAAATCAAATTCATTTCCATCTCCACTTCAATTGATTCTTCTTCTTATCTTCTTCTCAACCCAATCCTATAAACTAGGTTTTAGTAACATAAAATTGCTCAAAAATTGAAAATTTTGAAATCAAATTTTTCCTGTTTATCAGAATCGGTTAACGTTAATGTATATGTGATCCGATTGCAAATAGAAACAGTTTATGTTCATGCCCACAAAGACCGATTGCCCTTGATATGTTTTCTGGTTCGAGAAATTTGAACCAGAATCGGATTACATTAGCATTTATAAAAACCGATTGTTGATGTATAATGTTAGAATCGGATTTTATATGCGTGGCGAGTAAACCGATTGTTGTTCTCAATTTTTCTGTATCTTTTTTTTTTGTTAGAATCGGATTACATGAGCATTCTTATAAACCGATTCCTATTGTGCAATGTCAGGAATCGGTTTTTACATATGTATCGTGTAAACCGATTCTGGTTAACCCATTTTTTCGGTTAATACTCGATCATAAAATGAGTATGAAATCATACTCTATTTCATTTCGATTACAAATGAAAAATAAAATAGTTCCGTATGAGTTTACCCAATTTGAAAACGAGTATAACTTTATACTCGAATCGAAAGCGAGTATAACTTCATACGCGAATTGAAAGCGAGTATAACATCTTAAACGATCTGAGATTGAGCATGAAGTCATACTCATTTTTAACTCGGGTATAAAATGAATTTTGATTTTATTGGATGTTTAACAACACATAATTCACATATAAAAAAGAAAAAATTTACCCAGAATCGGTTTATGTTCATGCCCATATAAACCGATTCGGATATCGGTTGATACCAATGAAAACATATACGATTCGAGTTGGTGTTCTTCAAAAAAATTTCAAATTTTCAAATTTTTTCATGTTGGATGATTCATTAACACACGTTAATTTCACACCTAACACTATATTTTACCACTAATCACCGAATTAACACTAATTAATTAGAGGGTAAATTTGTCATTAAAAAATATTTGGTTAAGGGGCTTTTCATTTTACTTCAAAATATCTCTATTTTGTCACGTAGTGATAGGCCCCAATTAATCCTTATAGGCCCCAATTTAGCCAGGTTATGTAAATCTAGTTTAATTTAAATTGTTAATGTATCTTCTTTCCTATTAAAAAAAAATCCCCAAAAAAATAAAAGTACTTTTGAAGGAGAAATAGAGAGAAAGATAAGAGAGGCACAAAGAGAAGGATTTTCCATTGATTAGCATCAGTAGTTTACATAGAACAATATCCCCTATATATATACATGTAGGAAGTAAACCATAGATACTATATTGGGCCGCACATCCATGGGCTACAAGCCCTACAACACTCCCCTTGTGCGGTCCAGTAGAACTCTGTTTGTAGTGCTTCGAATGTAAGTCTTCAAATGTCGTTATCTCCTTGATGACTTGTGCCGAAATGAATTGCCTTACTAAAACTTTGACAAGGAAAAACCCAGTGGGATAAAGCCTTGGTACACCTGTTCACATGTAGTACTTCACATGTTGTCTCTTACCTTACATGTAGTTCATCACATGCAATACGATCTTCACAGATCGATGAGTCTAAGTTGATTGCCTCTTTAAAACTTCGCCAGGGAAACCCAGAGGGACAAAACCTGAGCTAAAGATAAAGAGTACAATATTAAGCAAACTTAGAACATAGTTGGACTCGAATATGTTGCCTCATTAAAACCTTGACAAGGAAAACCCAGTGGGATAAAACCTTGACGAAGGTAAAAGAGTACAACGTGACAAATGCAAGTAAAGGTGATCCGTTGCAGATGATCACTTTGCTCCGTTGAAGTTGACTAGTTGTTTCACAACTCTTAAGGTAGAAAATCCTCGTGGGAAAGATAATAGCCTTAGTTGGGAAAATTACATTCCCGGTGTTTGTTGTTGTCTCATTAAAAACCTTGCCGAGTAACAAAACCCTGTGGGAAAAAGTAACCTCGGTGAAGGAAAATAGTTCACTACACCATTAAATTCTCCCCCTGATGTCAGGCAATTTTTTTTAGTCTAAGGCATTCAAAAGGAGTTTATCACACTTTACTTTTGTGAGTTGAATGTTTATAAGACCATGTTGTTGATTCTGGAAGTTACGTTGCTTATGAGTTATAGCATTTCATTTATTTGATTCAGATATTTTCAGTAATATCAACGCGATCTTTATTTCTTCAACGTTCAACACACTTGATGTTTTAGTGTTGTCTCGCTAAAAACCTTGTCGAGTAACAAAACCCTTCGGGAAAAACTATTCTCGATCGAAGGGAAAAAGAGTACAAAACATCTTGAATTTCAAAGTAAAATATGTCGACATCATATCCTTGGATCCTCCCCCTGATTACTTTCAGATTTGTTCTAGACTGTTACTTTAGTCATGTACTTTTCGAAATTGAATATCGGTAATGACCTGGAAAATAGCCTACCGTATCTCCCCCTGATTACTTTCATTTGAGAAGAGATTATTATTCCTTCATAATCAACAACTTTTGGATTGCACTTTCATTATCATTCCTATTTATGTCTTTTTAGGGATAAAACAATTATAAGTCAATGGTTACTTTTAAGTACATGATTACATTCACTATACCATTCCAATGGCGTTGTGTTGGCGCGGAGCTATATCTAGCTAACAAGTTCCCTGAGGATGTAAAATTTAATCGAGTACATTATTATACTAAGTACAACAATGCGTCTATTGTACTTAGATAAGGGAATTTCATCTCCCAACACATCTTCGTCATCTTCCTTTAGACGAAATGGTCACATACTTACATTTGAACCTCGACTAATCATGGGAGTGCTATCAGGATGCATGTCTTTGTTAAATTGCCTGACAGCTTTAGACAAATGCAAACTAGTGGGGTAATATACCACAAGCTCAGTATTCGGTCGAGCTTTCCCCAGATTTTTCATCTCAAATTCGGATTTTAAATAGCTTTTAAGGTCTCTTATCACATCAAGAGTACCCATTACATCTTTACCATCGACATAGATAGATACAATTCCAAATCAGAAACTTTCTTGTGAATACGCAAGGAAAAATAACTTACTTTTCTATCCACTCCAAATCAAATAGTCACTTAGACGGGCATACCACATCCGCCTGATTGCTTCAATCTAAAAGTAAGCGTTCTATTTAAATGTAAACGCACTCTGTGGTTTAGAGTCACTTGATTTGGGAAACAAAAGGCTATCAAGTACTTTTGTAAATATCTTTTATCTCTTGATTATTTCAGAGATACGTAACAACCACATACATATCTTTGCATTTCAAGTCCTTTTGAAATTACCAAGCTACCTAAGTAGCGGAACACTATAAAGTTCATTACAAGAGAACAATTCGGGGATTTGTGAGATACCTCGCGCCACAAGGCGAGTCTTTATACTTTAAGACTGATTTCTTCTCATTATGCTTTGTGACAAATTAATCATGTATGTCCAATAGGATTTACACTTGGTTGGTTAGCACTACCACACCAAATACATGTATATTTGTCAAAGAACCAAGTTCTCCTGGATTGTATAGGCCAAATATGCTATTTATTTGAAATTAATCAAAATAAAGCATGGTTTGATCTCATTGTGCTCCACTTCTTGAGCAACTATTTATGGATTATATCATCATTGTGCATGCATGATCCTTCCATTGACTCGTGTGCATTCTCATAATCCGTCGGGATTTCATTGTTCTCTAGAATCATTTAAAACTTCGGAGCGTCCTCCCATTTGATTCATGGACATATTCAGAGACAATATTATGAGATGATTTATGATGATATAAATAAGTTGTGCCTTACTCACCTACTTCCTTTCTAGGTGAGCATTGATCGAACACAGTGGTCTCTCCATCTTCCTTTATGGAGCCACGGCCTCAACTACACTTCCACCAAGTGTAGTTGCAACACGTTAGTCTATGGTGTACCCCATGCGAGGATTTCTAACCTTGCGGGAATATTTGCAGCTGGTATGTGTGATCTTGTCACTTTAACGACGTCAGTGTACATTCTGAAAATCGATTATTCATTGTCACTTCACGTTTACATTTGTGGAGTACTAGAATCAAAATGAGACACAGTGGGAACACACCCCGAAAATTCCTGACGTTCCTTTAGAATATACTTTTTCTTATCTCCCCCTAACGACTGGAAGATTGTCTCATTAAAATGACAACCGGTAAGAGATCTCTGCCAAAGGTTTTAAAATGCGGATAATTGTTGAGAGTAAATGTCCAACAAAATTACTTAATCATTTTCGTGACCCGTCATAGTACGATGTGGACTCGTAATGGCACATATATAGTGCAACCAAAAATGCGTAAAAACACGAATGTCATGCTTAAATCCGAGTTACCAACCAGTACGAGAAAAAGGTTGACTAATATTGGGTTATAAAAAAAAATTAAGTAAGATGCGTGTAATATTGCATATCCCCAAAGCAATAAAAGATAGGTTGGTACGCATAACCTATTCCTTAGGCACCATCTGTAACCTTTGATGGTAGCCTCTGAGACCATAGGGTATAAGATGCTGCATTGATCCTATTAAACATGCAATATTCATCAAGTCCTTTTGATGTAAATTCTCTAGCATTAACAAGGGTGGTTAGCCTTTGCACTTTGCATTGTGTAATATGTGCTAGGAGTTTTCAAACGCAAATTTCTTGGGAACTATAACTAGTCCAAAATGTCAAAACATTCACGAGATCCATCGGTCACTTTAATAGTGCACGTCTGCATGAATATTTTCTAAAGTTCACCTTGTTTTCTTTGTAATATGGAATTTTTAACATTTGCATCTTAGGATGGTCTCGATCTGTTTCTTGAAGACTTTGTAAAAAAATGAGTGATATGCTTTTTTACCTAAAAGCATAATGGGAAGGGGGGTTGTGCATCTAGTAATTTAGAAAACACTTATTGATAGATATGTCGTCAGTTTGCATTCTATCAATCTTTTTCCCATTTTCGTTCACTCAAATAAAGTGATATTTGTATGAGTTCTTTCAAAACAATCATCATGTCACAACCAAAGTTTCTTTAGTGTTATGCCCAAAGCTTTGTATGAGTCATTTTCCAACATTTCATCGTCGGAGTCAATATGATTCAATAATCCAAATATTATAGTGAATTACATTGCACTAAATTGACTCATTAGTTTCTTTAAAATATATTTCCTTCCAAATATATTAGAGACTATAAAAGATGCAATCAATTACATTCTCATCATTTTGATGTTCCACATGATATCCATTTGCACGGGTTACTTGGGAATTTAACAAGGTGTGATTATCTCTTGGTACATTTAGAGATTTTGCGACGTCTTTGTTCTATCTTGAAGAAAGAAAATGAGCAGTGCTGCGCTCGATAAGGTAGTCAATTGGCCAGGCAAAGTTCTTGTTACCATTAAAGTTGATGTGAAAATTGGTTGTTACTATGATACACATACACATTATATTGTATTTACCAACACCTATGACCAAGGTGCATTTCAAACTCTTTTATTCATGATGGGAGCTAGAATTACATTTTAGCTGATCCCATGTTCAATTGATACCTATACTTTGGTGTCATTACTGTTGGGGAAAAAGAAAAATAATTATATATATATTATTTTTATGATATATATGTCCCTTTTCACATGCCTTATATGAGTCGGTACGTCTAACCCTCATTACTTTGGGGTTCTTTCCATTTTCAAATTTGCTACATTTAGCTTAATTTGAGAAATTTCTTTATCTCAATAGGCTAAGAGAATCTCACTACACATGTCAACCACTTACTTTAGGTTGAATATATATTACTAAAGATAATTCTCTTGTTGTCATACTTCAATATATACCGGTTCGTTAGTATTATGGATGAAGTAGAGAAATGAAAATTTTATGACTCATATCATCTTTTGTGAGTTCTTCAACAAAAAATAGAATACATGTGATTTTATTTGAACATATGTATTGAAAGCTGTTGTGATTAATAGTCGAGTAAGTGGATACATTCCACGGAACTTTCAAAAATTTTGGGAAAATATCAAGTATCCAATAATGGTGCTCAAGTACTTCTAAGCCCCAAATGAATACATTGGAATTGAGTTGATACAACCAATTAAACAAAATACGCCATTCAACTATATCCAATATCATATTCAAGAGAACAAATTACATTAAGACCAAAATTCTTAATGATTGAGATCAATAAAAATAATTTAAATTGACCGTTTATATGTTGTTGACTTATCTTAAGACAAAAATAAACAAAACTAGGCATATTCTAAAAAATAAATAAATAAGCCTAGCGAGTAAATAAGCCTAACATATAAAAACTCGCGTTATAGTTACATACCTCAAAATTTGGTTCCCACCGTATATAGGCAGAACCGGTACAAACTTAGTCGCGCACGTCCCAAAACCGGAGGAACGGGGACGGGACGGGGCTACACGAGGTGTTGGAGTGGGTCGGGCGGGAGTTAAGCAGGCATTTGGATCGGACCGCGTCGCCCCGAGTTAAGCGGGTCGGGTGGACCGGGTTAGATCGGACCGGAGTGGGTGGGCCGGGCCAGGTCGGGACAATTTGGGCGTAACGGAATGAAACGTCATTCTCTTCTCCTTCTTTCTCCGTAGCAGAGACATGTTTTCAACCATAATCACCACCGCATGAACATAAACAAATCAAATATTATATTATATAATGTGATTGCATATGCATATAATAATTTACGTACACATCATAGTTATAAAAAGGTATGAGGTTTGTGTCCATGATAGCCAGGGCTATCAGACGGACGACATTTAATGGGGACCCTGATCCGAAGGTCGGGAAGCTCCAGATTGGTTTTTCCATTGGACGGCCGTAAAAACCCAATCCAAAGTTTACCATAAAAAGGACTCCTGCAATTCAATACTAAAGAGAATAACGAGTTCTATCACTTAATCTCAACCAATTTATCAAGTATATGATAATTTTCAAAGACTTTGATGACTAACTTGGTTGAATTAACAGGAAAGGAAACAGTTATCCCAACAACAACGTCGCATCAAATAATCGGAATAACAACCTGAAAAACGAAAATCATTGGTAAACATCCATCATATAGATTGAACTCTTTATTACATTGATAGAAATATTTATCTAAAACAACAGGTCATTCTAATTTATAGCAAGCATGCTTGGCACAACAACGGCGTCAAGAAAGAGAGATACAAACAAAAACAACTCGAGAGATAAAAGAACCATCGGTGGCAATGCTCTAACTCATCAAAAATGTAACTTTGAAATCAAAAGTCACAGTTCTGTGATGATACTTAGTACATAAACCCCTTATTCATTTGATTTATTGCCAAGTTTAGCTTAAGTATAAATTGGCCTTTGGCTCATCGCATGGAGAAGTTACAAATATGAAGTAAATATTAGTTAGAAAATACTAATACTGGAAACCTGACTAATACTAGCAACATGTTTGTTGTCCAAAATACACAGGAAAGATGCCTGGCACAATAATCACGTAGACAAAGAGAAAAACAACAAAATCCATATCAACAACAAGACACAATCAACCAAGGTGTGCAGACATATTCTGTAAAAGTACATGTAGAAAAGAATTCTACTGTCTGTCAGCAAGTTGATCAGACTGAGGATCGGAACATCCAATGCAAATCCAGGGAAGAAAAACAAAGAGAACTGAGAATGCGCACATACAATCTCCAGCAATTGGTTATAATTCTGTATCAAAGTCTTCTCTGCTGCCTTCTGCAAACAATTATCAACCCTCTCTGAATTTTTTCATCCCCTCTTTGATTTTTTTTTTCTATATTAGGTTAGGGTTTATGTTGATTTTCTGCTATTCAATGAAGGTGGAGAAGAAGCTCCCCTGCAATTATTCAATACCTCCGTGGGTGAGGAAATTGTTTGATTTAGTACCATGAATTGTGGATGAACTAATTTTCCAGGAGATCCGGGACCTGTAAAAGCTGTCAGTGGTGAGCAGGTAAGAACTTTTTAAAGCCATACAAATTATGATCATGAGTTATATATGAAATTAGATGATAGAATTACAGTAGGACATTACCTTAGGACATACGAAATCTGATGCGAAATATCTAAATGCACTTGGAAGAATGCCAACTTTTTGAAATTACTGGATTCTGTCCAGCTGGTGCAACTGTGCTAGAATATTTAAAAAGTAGAGATTGGCTTTTGATGATATTGTGCAACAATTCAAGAATACTTGATCTTAAGAAATTGTGAATGTCAATAACCAAAGCAAACAACTTAACATTAAGGCCATAGATGTGGCTAGGCGACTGCAACCTTATGAAGGAAAAGACAATGCTCTTCTCGGAACAAATAATAGGACAGAGCATCTCATTACCTCACGAAGAGCATCTGCATAAGAACTCATATCTGTTGGGATAACCAGAACATGCTTCCCGCAATCACAAGCCAAGTATTCAGCTGTGGTGAGAGCACTGAGAGCAATTCGAGGGGTAATAATACACTGAATGGTTGGGTCATTTTCCTGCATAAGAAAATAAAAGCGGCAACGCAAGGAAAATGAAAATAGATCAAACACATAGCTAATAACTTTCGATTTAATGAGTACAAAAACAAATAATAGAACATATCATCTCATTACCTCACAAAGAGCATCTGCCTAAGAACTCATATCTGTTAGGATAACCAGAACATGCTTCCCACATTCGTAAGCCAAGTGTTCAGTTATGGTGAGAGCAATTCGAGGGGTAATAATATGCTTAATGGTTGGGTAATTTCCCTGCACAAGAAAAGGAAAGTCATAACAACTTTATTAATAGGTTGAAAACAAATATAAGGAAAGTAGCAAAAGGTGGTGAGCATGCTTAAAACAAACCTCCAAACTTGCCACTTTGGGGCCGATTGATGGAGTTACCCAATCATAGATACTATATCACCAGCCCCTGCACCATCAACCAAAACCATGGATGTTCCTTTCTTCTTCATAAGTTTTGTTACCTAATAAATTAGTTTCTTTACGTGAGCATCAGCGAGAAAGATAAATATTTAAAGAAGGTCGGATGAAGGAGTATTTAAGACTACCATGAACTAGCAATGTGTAACAATTACAAACCTTTCCTTCCTCAAATTTCCGACATGAAGGAAACCTGAGATGATGCGACCAGTTAATATTCGGCCAAAATAATACAATGAACAGGATGTCATCTTAACTACTACTGGCAATTTTATTCTGTGTTGATTGTCTCTCTGAAGGAATAATTATGTTAGAAAATACTCTAATGCAAATGAGAACCAATAGTGACAGAACTGCAATAATGAACAAGGGCAAATACCAAAAAGAATACTTCATCCATAAAATGATAACTTTCAGATTCTTACAAATAGATAAAGCAATAGCACTCCATGCTGTTGTAAAAGAAAGAAAAATGGGAAAGAGGAGTCAGTTGAAGCACACTAAGCAGATTTCAATGTCACGCAGTCTCAAAAGCTTACATATGAGCCTATAATAACTAATAAGAAGAAGATGTCTTAGAGGCCTCTTTTTGGAACCAAAAATCTGATCGGGACAACCTAGATAAATATCGGTGTCATGGTTGTCGCTACAAATTCAAAGAGAACGAAAAGTGCAATGGAAACAAGAACGGAGGTTCTCGGATTTGGTAAAAGTGGCTACAGATGAATTTTCCACTTTACTATCTACACGAGTAGAAACATAAATTCGTACCTAACAATATTCTTAAATTATAATAAAACTCTTAACATGATAAATGTTTTATACCATTCTAGCATATTCCATTCGGTGTCTGGCAAGTTTTCGGAAGGTGAGACTCAGATGTCATTATATGTGAATTTCAGTGGCTTGCAATACTCTTGATGAAACAACTAGACGATAAGGTCTGTGAATAATTAATAATTTTGTTTGCCTCCATTTCTGCCATTTGTGTACAATGTAACTGTATGAAAGTTTTTTTTTTTCTATACAGACTTTGAAACGAACGTGATTGATAATTTTCATATTTTTTGGGCAATCAATACTACAATGAGCTATAATGTCGAATTCCTTTATTCATAAAATGAATTAACCTAAAAAATTAACAAAAAAATTAACATACCTGAAAGACAAGTAGTTTATAGAATTCCTTTATTAAATAGGGTAAAGCTTAATTCTCAGATGATGCAACGAGACGGGTGAACATGATTTTGAATGTCAGATTTCATATTTAGACAAATTTTAGGAAAAGAATGAGTGAGACGAAACATGATGTAAGAAAAGAGATTGAACGATTCATTTGCTTTTATGCATATTCATTTGTAAGATGATGTACTGAGCAAATGGGCTCTTCATCACTGTGTATATAGAATGAAAGAGTCGCGCTGTGACGGGGTCACCTTTGTGATAGCTTCCGTAAGGGTGCACTTCTAAACCCTTGGATATGTCATATTAGATATGCACACATCCCTAGACAAAGATTAGCTAAATAATTTATTTTTATTGTTTTCTTTTATCTCTTAAAGTTTTTAAATTCCTATATTTTATTTTAATTGTTACTTAGTCCCTCTAAATGACCAAAATAATTTTCTTCGTCCATAAGAAGTTATTACGACAACCGATGCATAACTATTTCCATGTCCATGAAGTTTATAATCAAGAAAAGAGTTATTACGACAACCGCTAACAAACAACTAAAACCATTAGCAATGGATTATCATAAAGGATCAGAATTTAAAAGCATGGATTCTTTGATTCTCTGTAAAAATTCATTCATCCTCCGTAAAAGAGTTCTTGCCGTTATAACCATTGTTGCTTTCTTCCTCTACATGATCTGACGATCAAATATTTAAAACTAATTAATGTTAATATAGAGGATGCTCAAAATTTAATAACTAGACTTTATATATATATATATATATATATATATATTCATGTAATGATAAGTGGAAATTATGTTAACTATTCTACTTTCTTACATAGAAGCAATAGATAAACTTACATATACGTTGTTTAACCAAAAGAGAAAAAGGACGTACATTTATATGTTTCTTGAGCCTGATTAATTCCTAAAGTTTCGCTGCAATCTAACATAACCAGTTCTTCTTCGTCCATATTGGAAGAATTTTTTTATGATTTTTTGGGTTTTCTTTTTTCGATTAGATGATTTCTAGGTTTAGGAAACAACAGTGGTAATAATGATTTGATTGTGAACGTGAGAATGAATCTAATTTGTTATATGGGAAAAAAAAAGAAAAAAAAAAAATCTGATTTGTTAGAGGGACTTCTAGGTTAAGGAAACAACAATGGTAACAATGATTTGATTGTGACCGTGAGAATGAATCTGATTTGTTAGAGGGACTGATGAGAAAATAAAATAAAATTAAGGATGTGAAAGAATGGAAAATAATAATAAAGTTAAAAAAATAAAATAATAATTTCTTAAATATTGTTTCGAGATCCAAATTCATCTAACATGAAATATCCAAGGGTTAAGAGATGCACCCTTACAGAAGCTATCACGAGGATGATCCCGTCACAGCACCTAGAATTAATGAAATTTATTTTGGGGAATTGGGAAAGTTATGTCGTGAAAAAAAATGGTGCTTGAAGATTCACATCAATACCTACAGGAAGTGGGTTTTTAACTGTTTTTTAATTTTGTAATTTCTTAATACAAAATACGGATTTGTCTCATATATTATGCCACGTGAAATCCAGGCTTCAAAATCCCACTATTTGCGCATGCCAATATAAAGAGTAGCTTAGGTTGGTCAATAACGTTTAGTTGGATGCCAGCAGTAATGACCTTTATTAATGCAAACACGGTCTACGGCCAGATCAACTAAATATTGGGATAGTTCCTGAAGTTTCTAATGGCTAAGGCTCTGGGCTCGGCTTACCGTGACCCGATTAACTAAACGCACTACTATGACACGATTAACCAACTACTGTGACCGTTTTTAATGGCTGGGATCACAAGTCCAAGCTAACTTACAGGTTGACTAAACATATAATATGATACGACTAACGAAATTCCAGGATCGATGTTAATGGCCGGGATTCAAAGAACTAAATAAACACTTTTTAATGGTCGGGATTCGAAGAACTAAATAAACACGTTGAAGTCTATGTCCCTAGCAATACCGAAGTAAAAATAAAAGAATAACAAACCATACAACACAAATAAAACGTTGAAGAGGTTGAGCCCCGGCCGTAGGCCGGGGTGATACCTAGTACAAATATAAAATATAAAATTTGTTCAATCGATTGATCATGGGATTTGCATAAATATATTGGATTTATCCAAGATCAAAAACGAGGGAGAAAAAATAATAGGATAAAATAGATCCAACTTATACGATTTGATTCGATTCGGTGATCCCATTGATTCCAACTTGCTTGTATTTGATTGAAAGCAAAAAAAAAAAAAAAAACAGATCCAAAACAATCCTTCATGGATTTGATAGCAACCCAAAAAAAATTCATTGTCGCAGGGTTGGAGCTCGTGCTGATAACGTTTTGAAGAAGAAATATAGAGAAAGATAAGAGAGGCACAAAGAGAAGGATTTTCCATTGATTGGCATAAGTAGTTTACATAGAACAATATCCTATATATATATATATACACACACGTAGGAAGTAAACCCTAGATACTATATTGGGCCGCACATCCATGGGCTACAAGCCCTACAACAAGTACCTATTTCTTAGGCCACTTTTTCCGACCAAACAACTGATTCACACTTGCATGATGATGTCAACGCTGATAAAACGTGCATATTTTTAACCTCTCTTCAGTTTGCATCTCTGATCATGATTTTATGGTTTTTGGGTTTTTCATGTGAAGATTCCAGTGATCATCGGCAAATTTAGGATTACAAATGATATTATACCACCTTTTGCATACGGATTTGAAGCGGAAGACGGATTTTGCTGGTAACCTTAACAAAATCTCTACTTGGATCTTCTCTGGAATCTTTCACGGAGTCCACCATTGTTGCTTCCTTTTACGAGAAACTATGATGTGATCTTCTGTGTCGGGGCTAATACTGTATACTGGAAATTGAATTATTGTCCCTACTATCCATGGATCTTCACAATTATCCTTACAAAAAATATTTATATCCCTGCCTTCTAAATCAGATATCCTGTAATTCTTTAATGTCTATTTACCCTCTCATCATCGTTGATTAAACCAATCTTTTTTTTTCTTTTCTGGATCTAAAATTTCTCCCTCTCCTCCTGTGGTGACTATAGCCATGACCACCGTTATCTCCATCGACATCGCCACCGTAAACAACAATTGATTCCGACCTTCCCCCAAACTCACCACCACCACCACCACCACAACCTCAACTTCTTGTATTGAACCATCACAATCTCCTTCAAGGATTTTACTCTATGATTTGTAGATCTACTCAGAAATTCGATGGTGAGGATGATGACGATGAATTGAAGATAGAGTTTCAGAACTGCTTTAATAGAGTTGTTGTCTTGTTCGAGTTAAATTAAGTAGATATTTTATTTGAAGAAGAAGACGGATCTCTTCAATCAATTGGTGGTCGATCTTAAATTTGAATTCAATCAGTTAGATGGTGGTGGCGGCGGCGACAACGTCTGTGAATGAGGAGGTATGTATTTTGTATATGTGGGTTTGAATGAGGAGGTAGTTTTCTTTGTTTTGCTATCCAATTTGTATATGTGGGTTTGAATTTGTGAATTTGCAAGCTTTGCTTGTTTTGGGTATGACAAATTATATAAGTGATTATATAGTTTTTCAGTTGATCACAAGCTAGGTATAGTGAGCATTTCGGTACTGCCGAACAAACTAAAATGTTGTTTTGGTGGCGGGTGTAAATTTTGTTGTAATGGAGGTGACAGTGGTGGATTTGTTGTAGTAGTGGGGATGGTGGTGGTGGTGATAGCAACGTTGTAGTTTATAGTGGTAATTGAATTTTGTCAACTCTACTATGGTTGTTGATCCATATATTTTGGATCAACTCATTTATTGACCCAATTTTTTATTGGATCAACTATGGTGGTTTTAGTTGGAATGATGAAGTTTGTGTTGGATTTTGGTTCTGGTTGTTTTGGTGGTGGTGGTGGTCTTTGGAGATGTGTGATTTTTGGTGGCGGTAATGGTGGAGAGGTACGAATGAGAAATTAGTCATGGAAATAGTAGCGGAATGGTGGTTCCGGTTGTTGTAGTTGTCGAGATTGGTTTTGAAAAAGCTGGTCTTGGATTTGTTGGTGTTTATGAAGCTACATTTAATGAAATATGGTGGTTATCGGGTTTAGCGGGCGGTGATATGGGATCAACTCTTTGTTGTTGATCCATATATTTTGGATCAACTATGGTTGTTGATCCATCTATATGGGATCAACTCTTTGTTGTTGATACTTTGAACTCATGCTTTGTAGTTTTAAATCATGTAAATTTCTTCCAATGTTGAACTTGTGGTGCAAAGGTAGCATGGTGACTCCATGTCGGATGATGCGTGTTCGACTCACGCCAAGTTCACTCCATTTACATGGATCAACTTTCATTGCTGATCAATTTTAGTGGATCAAGAATGAAGTTTATCCACTAAATTGGATCCTTCTCTGATTGATCCTTTTTTTTTTTTGGATCAAATCTTGTTGGTTCTATTTTTATTTGGATCAACTACTATTGTTGATCCAAAAATATCCTAAACAGCTGGCGGCAGCCGGTGGCGGCGACGGTGGTGGTGGTGGCGGCGGCGGCGACGGACTAGTGGTGGAGGAGGACTGCTGGTGGTTTAATGGTGGTGGTGAAGGAGTGGTGGTGGAATATTAGTGGTGGTGGCGGTTGGTAGGTGGTGGTTGTTGAACGGTGGTGGTGGAATGGTAGTTGAATGGTGGTGGTGGTGGTGGTGCTAGTGGTGGTGGTGAAGTGGTAGAGGAAGAAATTTGTTGTATTTTGAAATAAAAAAAAATATTATATGGGTGAGGGTATTAAGGTAATCTAATGTGAAATGGATAAGGTTATAAAAAAGTAGAGACATATTTATTGTTATATAAGGACATATTTATTGGGTGTAAAAAGTAGGGACATATAAATAATGTACCCTACTGTATATGGGTGGTGTGGTGAATATTTTAGGAATCCCGGGGATTTCCTAACTCGGTGATTCCAAAAAATCCCATCCCATGGCACCATAAATCCAAGGTTGGGCCTGGGCCATTTATTCAGGTTGTGAAATACGGTTACTGGCCATTATTGCAAAATACGATTCATGGCCATTTTGAACCATGATATTAGGCATACATAAAACTTTCCGGGCATACAAAATGATAGTCCCATCTTGGGTGACCTTATAAGGGGTAACATATGGGTAGCTCAATTACCTATATACCCTTAATACAAAAATCTAAAATCAGTTTTCTAAAAAATCAAAATCAGCTTCCCTTAACATCTCTTCTTCTTCCTCCTCTAGTAGAACTCTTCCCCTCCCATGAAAAAAAAAAAAATCATCACCGTGATTAATTGTCGATTCATAAAAATTTGATTGTCGATTAAACTGAACTACATAATGACTCGTACAAAGAAAAGCAGGGACTAGGCAAACCATATTGTCTTCTAATCCATCAATTGAAGAAGAAGAACCAATTGAAGATGAAGGTGTAGAAACTGAAAATCAACCACCAATTGAACCAACTGCATCTCCAACTCCGAAAACGAGGATAATAAAGTAAGTTTTACAAACCCAATCTCTATTTCTTGTTTTCATCGATTAAATGATGATTCTACAGTGTTGGGTTCGGCTCAAAATTAAGTTGCGTTTTTAGCGAACTGTTCTTCACAAAAGCTTCATGTAAGTGTATATGAGCAGTTCGGCTTGAAATTTCATGAAATTTCAAGCCAGAACCTAATCACGAAAAGAGATGCACGAGGGAGTTCGGCGTATTCGGTAATCATAATATGTGTCGAACCTAGCACATTTACGAGGTTAGCTATTACGATATTCACAATATGTGCGAACCAATACAAAATAATTAGAAATGTACATGATCGGAGTTGAAACATATTCTACTTATTCAAATAATAGAACAATGTGTTTCCAACTTGAGTTCGGCGCTTACGAATTTCTAAATATAAGTAGAACCTAAACATTTTCTTCCCAGACAGGTTCAAGGTAAATGACTAATCGGTGTAGGGTTCACTTGTTGGGGGTCGAACCCCATGGCGACCTAAATGACTACAATTCAAGGGTAACTAAATAATCTACACAATTTTTTTCTCACTTTCCCCTTCTCCTTAAAAAACCTAACTTTTTTTCTTACTCAAAATTTTTATCTACACAAATTAATAACTAAATAATCCTAAAACTAATCACTAATCGGAATTATTTTAACTAATCATTAGTATTAACACTAATCCTAAAAGAGGAGGTTGCCATTACCAAAAATATTTGGTTAAGGGGCTTGATTTTGCTATTTACACTCCTTTTTTGTCTTTACTTGGTATGCCCTAAAAGATTTCTGTATGCCTAAAATCATAGTTCATCAAAGAACTGTTTTTTTTTTTTTTTTGGGGATTACTCAAAAATGGTGGGGACTACTCTCCATTTTTTGGGTGGACATTAGAAGTAATATTGAGTCACCCCTTATCTAAGTTTTTTTTAATACCAAACTTGCCCTTATTAATTAAATTAGTTAGTGTAATGATTAATTAGTGTTAGTGTAATGATTAATTAATGATTAGTGAGGTTAGATTAATTAGTTGGGTGTTTTTAAAAGAATAATTTTTGAGAAAAAGGGTTTTTTTTCTTTTTTTAAGATGATTGATTTGAAAATGAGGTTTTTGGGTACTTAGGTATACTTCAAATTTACTTAATCTTGCTTGAATTGGCATAAACTTTTGAAAAAATGAAAATTTTATAAGTGATTTCGGCTATGACGATAGAGCCGACTCGAAATCGAAGAACAAATGGTAGAAGTCTTTAGCTAGTGTAGTTCGGCTAATGCTTGAAGACACAGTACTCGAACTCATCTTTAATGGAGTTTTGCTTTGAGAGAATAGTTCGGTTAGGAAATAAAAAATTGCGAGTAATGCTTAGACTAAAAAAGTTCGGCTAGGAAAAATTTTTGCCACGTAGCAGAACTTAAGTTCGGCTAGGAAATTTTTTTCGGCGTAACTTAGAACCAAAAGTTCGGCTAGGAAAAAAAAACTATGACGTAATAGAACTTTTAAAGCAAAAACTCCATTAAACTAAGTTCAAACAACTGCGCCTAGAAACTTTTTTTTGAAATAGTAGGAACTTTCCTTCATGTTCTTCGTTTCCATCAAGTTCGGTTAGTTCGACAAAATTGTTCCCAAAATTCCTAGCAAAGAAGTTCTCTCTCGACTTCCATTTTCAACTCATTTTGACGATTACTTCTCATTTTTCAACCAAAAACGAATGAAAAATAATGGGTTTGTTATAATTTTGATTTTGATTTTGTTAATGATTTAAATTAAGCTATATATAGAGGTGGCGGCGGTGGTTTGAGGTGGTCGGTGGTGGTGGTAGCGAAGGTGGTAGGTGGTGGTCAGTGGTGGTGGCGGCGGTGGTGATGGGAGGAGGTAGTTATTAGGTTGGTTTTAAATTGAATTCGGTTAAGGGTAGGTTAGTCATTTCTACACTTTATGATACCCCTTATAACTATAGGGTAAATATTCCTATCACAAAGTAGTCCCCCACTATTTTTGAGTAGTCCGAAAAAGTTTCTAATCAAAGAACTATAAGTTATCACATCATGACTACAATGAATCCCATGTAATAATCTCCCTGTGCAAGTCTAGAGCAAGGCTGACTTTGCCAGTTCTACTAATGCCCACATGTAGAACATCATTCTCAACATTTCCTCAAACAGTAAGCGGGACCTTTCAGAAAGCTCAATGTATAGATATCAGGTCGGATTCTAGCAGTATTCATCATGTTATAAAGTTGAAAAGCAGCAGTATTCATCATGTTGTGTAGACTTGGGAGTTGGAACTTCTTTCATATCTATATGAAGCTTTTAGCTGCTAACCATAACCACTACGAGGATAGATGGATTATAGCTCTTACTGAGTAAGAAAAATATAAGAGGACTCGGAAGAAGAAGGATTAGGAATATCATGTAATAGCCCGTTAGTAGTTTAATAAATTATATGCTTCAAAAAAAAAAAATGCGGCCATACAAAAAATTTTATTGTCAAAAATTCTGAAGATCAAAGGACGAATACACTTTCAAATTCCAATCATTTATCATGGTCTTCTCTTCGTAATACTACGGTTTGTCAAGAAACATATACAAAATACAAATTTGAAACCAAGAACTGGTCTTAAGATAAACTGCTGGGTGTAGTTAACCATGAGCAATTTAACCATGCGCGATCACAAGGATAACCAAAATCAACTACACCCTTTCCAACTTCATCATCTTGAATATATTACTTCAGTTGCAAAGCAGATACTGCCAGAACTTGGTTTTCTTGCTGGTAGGACTGGTAATGGAGCTTTGCCTTTGAGGATCCTAACTGCCTCCTTCATACTCTCTGCGAACAAGTCAGGAAGAAAGCCACCTAATCACACTGGGTAAATAACAAAAACCCAAACATTATCAGGACATGCGAATTTGGACAGAGCCGATTGGAACAAAGTTGAGAATGCTTCAGAGAGACTTTGATCATCGGCTTTCAACTTCATCTGTGCCTTCGATGTTGATGTATTAATGACACACTCCACCAGAAAAATATTTGTCGCCTCCTCTGCTTTTGAGCATAAAAGAAAAACTTGAAGTTTGGAGCTTGGCCACCAGAGGCAATGCAGTGGACTGAATGTGCTTGCATGTGTCTGAGGAGTACTTGTGGAGATGTCAGTGCTGCAATTCCTTGAGGGTTCATAGAGATTTCCTGCAGGCAAAAATAATTGTAAGAAGAATATCTGAAAGATGTTTAAATGACATTCAACAGTCAGTGAAAAGAAATACAATTCTTGCCAAATGTTTCAAACTAAGATGGATCTCAAAGGCAACAGTATGAGGGCGAGAATTTTACTCATTCATGAAATGATAAAACCTTCGTTCAGGAAAGAACTAGACACTTTCGATAAGCTAGGGTGTTTCAGTCTACAAGAACTTGGTTCAGAATTAAGCGAGTTTTGGAAACCCTTGTCATGGACCCAGTTTCAAACTGTTCAACCATAAGTTTCTCTCAGTAAAAACTAAGGCCTTGCTTGTCAGGTAAAAATAGAACAAGAAACAAACTTTGCAAAACCTCAGCATCGAACATTGGACAAACACTAATGGATCGAGATGTGTCTCTAACACAGGAGCACTGAGAAAGCAGGGATAGGAACAGAACATAACCGGAAATATAAGTTGAAAGTGATACATTACAGGCA
Source organism: Papaver armeniacum (assembly GCA_023531295.1). NCBI lineage: Eukaryota > Viridiplantae > Streptophyta > Magnoliopsida > Ranunculales > Papaveraceae > Papaver > Papaver armeniacum. The sequence goes on from JAJJWW010004630.1 coordinate 84,279, forward strand.
AGAAGATTATATCAATCCATTGAAGAAGCAGACTACATAAAAGCCAAAACATAAGGAAATGTGTAATAAACCTGAGTCAAAGATACTGGTAGCTGTGCCCATTTCCTCTGGAATGAGCTTGGTTCAAGAACTGCCCTTGCACTAAGATTCAATGAAGGAGGTGCAGGTATAGGTGCAGGTGCAATTGCTGGACCTAAACCAAGAAGATCATCAATCGCGAAGGTAGGCTGTGGACTGCTGGAGTTTGATATTGTCAGTTGTGAAGTGGCCTGAGCTACAGAAGAAGCATCATATGAAAAGTGTTGTATGCAGAACCATTACTGATAAGACCTTTACTTTCTTCCTTTTCTGAAGTACTTAGTAGAAGATCATTGTCACTAGCTTCAACTCGGTGTGCCCGGCAATACATTATCTGCAGATTCTGCTCCCACTGACAAACTTCCAGGATCTTCTGAAAACTCAAAACGGCCCTATGCTCTCTTTATCAGTAAACATATATAGGAAGGCTGCAAGAAAATTAATATGTCAGTTCACAGAAGCTAAGATTCTAATTCTGTGAGTATTTAGATATGACTTCCAGACTTTTAGTACACAAAGTATAACAAAAAATCGAGATAACCCAGTAGAAAGAATCATTTCAAAACTGATGAAACCCACATAAAATAAGTAAGAACAAATTGTCTCAGAACAATGTGAAGGTTGATGCATATTAAAGTGTACTCAGTTAACAGTGCAGTGGATCTGTTAACTTTTGAATGCCCTTCTAATTTAGTGGAGAACCTAGAGCACATGAAGTACTTCGATTTCTATATTGCCTCTGAGAACCATTAGGTAAAAAAGCAATGTGCTCTACAAACATGGTAATTTGTATTCTCAGGTTTATGACTATACATGCGCCTCACTTCTTCATAATCTAGAAGACTTTATAGGTTTTCTAGCAACATGCTTATTTACAAGAACGCTTGTGGGAACAGAATCATAGTACCTTCTGGTATACAACAGACAGGCTATTGAATTCGTCAAATATACGATCTTTGATTTCACTGTTCTGAGTATCAGCAAAGACAGAAACCGCTTGCTTTGGAGGGTTAACCACACGTTCTGCTACAGATACATTGTTTGCAAGTCTGTAGTAGAATAAAACTCTATCATGAACATCCTGCAAACACACAACTGCTTAATAGAACACTCGTGCAAAGTAAGTTAATACAACGTACAAGTACATTAACTTTCGAACTCTTAACATGTTTTTCTGCTTTGAAAACATTAATGCAGATCAACATTTACCTGGTGAGAATCAGCAAGTCCCGCAGCCAATGCAGCTCCCAGAGTTTTCTGTGTCTCGGGTAGTAATCTGAAGAAACATTTAAGAACTGCAGTAAGAAGGTGCAGTCGGACCTGTAAAAATATGACAGATTGATATTTAATCAAATGTATAAAACGATAAGAAAGAAAGCGAGAGTCGAAACAGAACAGATTAATCTCATGGTTCTGAGTTTTCTTTCCCATGACTACCTATCCAGATTATAGAGTTATTAGAAGGTTGAGAGGGAAAAAAGTGGACGCAAATTATGTACATGACTGCTGGATACCAGTAGGCTGTCTTGGTTAACATAGGCCTCTCCAACTACTGAACTTCTCCAAGATCAGAACGACATGCAGACAAAAGAAGTTACAAGGGGCATGCTATAAGGATAACTTGAAGAAGAAGATAATTTTACCTCTGGAGAATGTTCTTCATCCCAATCTTCAATAAGGGTTTCCAGAACGTAGGGAGCATCAAGCATGTCGTGAGAATACTCTCCCAGCATCCATATAAGAAGCCTTGGCCTTGGGTTCTTGGACATTTTTGCTGATATTCCCAACAACTGCTATACAGTCTGACTCCATTGAGGATATTTCCGTAGGAGATCTTTCACAAGCACCTGCAATTGCAAACAGCGTCAGATCTGCTAACAACAGTTGAGTTGTATTGTATAATGGATATTTACAACTGGTATTCAGAAAAAATAAATGTACCAGAGTTTCAGCAGTCACATAGTCCTTTTCCATCTCAAGAAACTGAAGAAGTCTGTCAACAATAGCATTAACATCATACTGCTGAAGTGCTATTTTCCCAACAGCTCGCACCGACTCTCTTGCAATGGGCACGTCAACATTTGCAACATATTCACATAACTCCGTCACTGAAATGGACTCAATAAAGTCATGCAACAGTAGTATATGAAAATCTATAGACTACGAGCATAGCTTGATGAAGGAAGGACTCATCAAAGAGAATAAACGAAAGAAATAAAGATATGCCAAAAAGATGGTTTATTTACCAATGTCATATGTGTTGCTCTCGTTTGCCACTGCAGTCAACATATCGAGCTTCAACTTCTTAACATAAGATGGCTCATTGTACTGGCAATAGAAATGCTTGTAGTCCGAAGAAAAAAGAATTGGTGCTCGCATATACCAAAAGATGTAAGTGGCTCAATACAGCATAAGATTGTTCTGGACTTCCAGAGCTCACTAGAGTGAGCAGAGTGCTTTGTACGTTCATACACCTGCACTTCAAAGAAATACAATTAAATTCAGAAAGTAACAAGAGAAATTGGTTGCTATCATGGGAGCAAGACAACCAGCTTCAGCCAGTCAATCAAAATCAACTGAACTAACGCCATAACAGGTGTTCAAAAAAAAACACAACTTGCAGTACCCCATTATGCTCTAGTTCTCCTTAGTTTCGCAACAACTGATGGCTTTTATGCGTCCATTCTTTTCACCGTCCAAAGGCTGACTCATTTTATTTACTGTAGATTTATTGTTTAAACTTTAAACTTTTTTTTTTAGCCTTCTGTTTCTGGTACATGTTAGTTTACTTAAGTATATGAGGGAGCATACGATGCTCATCTCACTTGTGAAGATGCTCCTCATTTAGTACGGAGATCCCCAATTGAATCTGTATCGGTACAGAAGATTCCTTTTGATACTTTTCAAAGATCCCGTATTTGAAAGTTGAAATAGGTTAATCTACAAGATACTTATTTAACAATAAATGAAACAGAAAAAGAAAAGTGAATACTGTCATAGCACCTGTTGGTGAACATCTGCCATAGACAGGGTCAGAGTGCAGGAATAGCTTAGTAGTTGCTAGACAACAGCACATTGCATGTTCAAAGTCTATCCTCGAGGAGATTCATCCTCCGAATATCTCATTGCTATCTGTGGGTACATATTTGGAGACCAAGTCAAGTACAAGACACTGTGCCATTCACTGAATTCTCTGATCTGCAAAACCCAAGGGTGAAAAGGCTGATTAAAAGCATAACCCTTTTAACAAGTTACTGCAAATGATGCTTCATTTTGATTCATATGATTAATACGGAGTTGACAAATTTTACAGAAGCATGACTAGCATGACAGAACTATTTCTTGAGAAGAACATACTAAAGCTATGTAAAATAACAATACATTGATTAACAAGATAAACTGATGGAATTGAGCGAGTGAATGTAAAGAAGCGAACCGGTTCAAGAAGGTAATATACTACGGGCTTGCTAAGCAAACCCTCTCTCTCTCCCTAGAAGCTTCTTCAGAGTTACTTGCTTCCAAGCTCCAAATCTCTTTGTAAAGCAGATAAACTATTTGCTACTACCTGGCAAAACATTATACGAAACAACCAAATTAATAGGCATCCTCCGTGTATATTTGAAAACTAAAACACGTAAGGCTAATTTCAACAGAAATAGATATGATGGCAAACGTACTCTCTTTCAAGCAAAAAGTGTAACTAGTTCATTACAAGAGGATTATGGGTATCATAAGGGATTGAATAAGTAAGCCGATTGGTTATAACTGCCCAACTAAAACTGCACTGAAAGATCTGTATACAGTTGACCTTAACATTTACATGAGCTACATTTTCTAATTTCACAAACAGACAAGTGGAAAACCAGCGTAACCTTTCAGTTAATGTTGTCAGGTCTGTCTGACTTCACTTTTTTCTAACCTTTTTGGCTTTTGAATAAAAATTGGTTCATTGTAGCCAAAAAAAAAAAGACAATAAAAATGGGAAGCTCTATACAGGTTGAAAAGTAATACAAGTGCTAAGAGTCTATGTTCAGACCAAACCAAACAAGAAAGTTAAAACTGAATGCTCAGCCTTGTAAAACCAAACCTACTTTCTTCAACCTCTCCAACAGTTCACCCAAGTTACTAGCCCATTGACATCCCTTAATATCATTTTCAATCAGATAAATCCTAGTTTGCCACATGCAAATACAATAGAACATTATTATTACTATCGGTTACTGTTTTCAACCCAGTTTATATTTCCTTACCATCCTAATCCCCTAACGCTATTCTCCTCAGTGAACTATTGTTTTCCATCAACAAGTTTACAGTATTCATTCCCATCACTAATCAACATTGTGCTAGAGTGAACGTAATTTGGTGCATTCGTCCCATGTGGATGCCCCATTCATTGTTGGATGAGCAACCCATCGGGGTTACCGACTAGCATATACATGAATAGGCACCACAGAGCACCAAGTGCACGAGCATCTAACATTTGCTCTAATTCAACGAATTACCATTGCATATTAAACACAACAACTGTACAAAAAAAAAAATGAAAAAGTCTAAGAAGAAGTGATGGATGGATACCCTGAGAATCAGAATCATTAAGCAGCAACATCTTCAACGTAGACGGAAATTCAGCATCGATACAAGTAGATGGTGAAATATGATATAATTTCAAAACACCAACAGCAGCAAGATTTCTAACATAAGGATTCCCATCTTTCAAGCCTAAACCCAACGGACCAACTAAATACTCAACCAAATTCGTAACTCTCAATGAACACAAACTCCTCAACGCTAATCCTCTCTTATCATTGGATCTTCATCTCTACAATCTTTCTGTAAGAAATTAATAGTTAATAATGCTAGATCTGGATTCCCTTTAGCATAATTACCAACATATAAATAACACATTTTCTTCAACACTATATCATGTGTTGCTGAACACATAACCATTTCACTGAATAATGATGATACATCAATTCCCACTGTCATGTATGATATCACTTTCTTGAATAACTCTCGTTTTGAATCGTCTGTTCCTGGTGCTCTACTTCCAGCTAGTTGTCGCAATTGTAGCTTCAAATCTGATACTTCTCCCTTTCCTGCAAAAGAAAAAGCAGGTCAATTAGGGCTTTTGTTGGAGTGAATTTGAATTTTGTTTGAACTTACCCAGAAGGTTGAGATGGAGATTGAGATTTCGATGCTTGTGGTGGAGGAGCCATTGTTTGTTTAGGGATTCAAAATTTGATCAATTAGGGATTTCGATCATCAACAGAAGAGTCTGAAGAGAGACTGAGACTTCCAACTTCTGAGACCTGGCTGACTGCAGGCTTTACAATGGTCGTCCGACTCAGCCCATTGGTGATTCTCTCAACAACCATGTAATCGTATGCGTATGGCGTAAATTAGTATGTGTAATCAAAGATGGCTACTACGGGGACACTTATTTTTGATAAGGGGTCTTGTGGTAGCGAACACTTTCGGCAATTAGAAGCTGAAGCAGGTTTGCAAGGAAGATAATTTTTTGCTTCCAGAAATCATTCACAAGTTTAGCTATAACTAACTTTTAACTTTTCAGCTTAATTTAGTAGAGAAGTTACTTTTCATGTGGTATCCATACACCACATAGGCGGAGTGTTGCGGTTGGTTAGACATTTTGTTATGGATCACGATTCTTCCCATTACGATAAGGTTGTATCGGATTTTCAGATGGCTGCTACAAAAAATGAACTAATTTTGCATATATACAAGACCAAATAAGAATTTGACGAGAAGGATTTTACTCTAAAATGAAACAAAAAAAAAAGAGAAAAAAACTCTCATATCTCCTAAAGAAAACTAGTTGTCACGCTCACAAATACGGGAAATCCATCAATGGAGCCCTGATGATTCTCTTTATGCCCCTTAAAATGATCTTTGGCGTTCTTTTCTTCTTTTCATTTCTCTCTTTGGTAGATCTTTAGTTTTCTATATCGGGTATATTCTTATTTAGATTCTTTGATTGTCGATTGGTTTTATCTTCTTTTTTTATTATTCTCGCATGCTCATTTGTTTCCAATTGGTTGCTAAGTACTGGAATAAGTAGTTATTAGTTTGAACTTTATGTTTCATCTTTGTTGGTTTTGAGTCACTGATACAATTTGATTATCGAGAAAATAACTCAACTGTTGGATAGTATGACTAATCAATCTCAGTGGCTTTTCTTAAGCGATTTTGGGGTTGTGAGTTTGTAAAATCAATTTGATTAATTCATCGATTAGGTAAAAAAATCTTTTCGAGTTGTCTAAAATCCTAGTCTGTTATTAGAGTCAATAGAACTAGAATTAACCTCGAATTTCCTCTT
>JAJJWW010004631.1:0-30563 GCA_023531295.1 Papaver armeniacum
ATAAAAACTGCTTTTAATCTCTTTATACACCAAATATTAGTGGTCCATTTATTAGTTTTTTAATATAATTGTTCGCCCATTAACTTATTCTAACTTTTTAATCCATTAAGATGGTAACATGGATCACCTACAGTTCTACCGAGATTAAGAAAACCTAATTTTCTTTGTATCATGCATTTATCCCAATTACAACAAAAGACCATTAGAAATACAACCAAGTGTACCTACTTCAAGATTTATAAGGAGACATAAGATACAAACAAATATGATATGAGATGTTGATTCACAAACGTGATGGACGACAGGAATATCGTATAAAAGGCTTTATTTAATGAGTTCTAAAACGTTAAGTTTCAGATGCCAACCATAAGATTTAATTTTATAGATACTTAATTAGATCGTTGAACCTCATGATAATCACACGATAATTATATACAAGAATAGTTTATACGAATAATTGCAGCGCTAATCCATCGTACGCTTCGATCATCTTTGGGGTAGCGATAATACCTTGTGAGATCATGGTTTCTCTCTCTTGACCTTGTAATGAGTAATTCTTGGATACAATAAGAATGGTTATTGTTTCCCTTTCATAGGTAGAGAGAGGACCAAGTTCCTAGGTTTTAGTATTAGACATTATATCTCGACCGCCCATCAAGGAATTGTTAAAAGGAATTAATCCTCTAGAATGGTAAATCAAATATTTAGTAATATTCTTAATTAACCAAAGTTATTACATGGGCTCACAGGATATTTCTATATGTATAGAAATATTCTTACATTCTCCACTGGTCCATGTGATAGTTTATTTAATGGTTAATTATAGAAAAACATAAGCGCGCATAATTACTAAACAAATTTAATGGTTAAACGTAATACCTTAACTAAGCAAATCACGATGCGAAGTCATGGCGGTGGCACATTGTCCTCGGTATCAACATGTTCCTTCCATGTACCACAACACAAGAAACTTACTTAATCAAGCCTTAAATGGGGATATCATAATGGTCCAAATTATGTCTTCAAAAGAAAGACAATTTCGTTAACATTCATCCATTCACATAAGTGTATACTAAATATGGATACGAGGTAAAATAAATTCAAAGTACATTATTAAGAGCTCAATTAGTTTCAAAAAATAAGCACATAAATTAGCTGAATTCAATAATCAATTACTCCCACGGACCTAAGATTTTAATCTTTTCTTAAGAGGTCTTAAAAGGTAATTGTTCATTAAGTGCATCTCCTAATGCAATTGTGCTTTTTGCGGTAAATGAACAACTATTGTTTCGAATTTCCTAATTCACGCATATATACTCAAGGTTCATGTGTTTTGTTCTTTTGTATCATATCGTGCTTTAATGCTGCGAAGTTGAGACGATAAATTTCGTGAATATAGAGACAAACTTAAATCTCTAAGTCTCGCAGTCATATTCAAACTCAATGTGGAGCTAATCTTAAGGGATTCTTCCCTTTATAGAATCCGCACATCCAACAAAAATTGTAGTCTTAAAACCCAATCAACTCTAATTGGGTTGGAGTAACTAATTGTGAGATATAAGTCAAGATAGTATCTCAAAATCTTGATAGCTTCGGCATAATTTGTTCTTCGATTCCATAGCAATTATGCTAACATACCAACAACTCGTTATATGTTCCATTTCGTAATTAAGACATAATGAAGATTAAATTTATATCTTCATTCCAACATGAAACAAAATTTGCTATGTATGTTATTATCTCAAAAAATTCTTGAATATTCGATATACGCCTTTACATGAGGGCTTTAGTAACCATACGATATGTGACTATCACATGGTAAGCTTCATTGATATCCTTTATTTCAAAAAATAAAGAGATATGCATAAAGTCAAGATCACTACTCGTAGGTAGTAAGTCTTAAACATAAAAGACCAAGAGTATGAACTTCTCCCACTCGATCTTGAGGTATATGCATAAATTTGTAATAATTTCATCCAAAACTTGAAACATTTATAGTTTTTGTTGAATTTCATATACCATTATGGGAGGCGGCTTAAATTTCATACTTTTGATTTTAAATTTTGTAGACTAAAATTTATCATTAATAAAGGCTATTTCACATTTAATTAATGCAACTCTTAGGTCATACTGAGTTACTAATAATACTATGATAATTCTAAATAAGTCATTCTTTGACACGAGAGAAAAAACTTATTTATAATCAATACATCGTTTCGCAGTAAAATCTTTGGCAATAAGTCTTGCTTTATACCGTTTTTAAAATTGCTATTACAGACGTATTAGGTCGAAAGACCCACTTTCATACAGCTGATTTGTGTCTTTCGAGCAATTAAACAATATTCGAGACTTGACTTTCAACCAATGATTTTTACTCACATAGCATCAATCCATTAATCAAAATTATTACACATAATATTTGTGAACCGAAAACCGAGTTTTTGCCATTCCATATCAAAATGTAATAAATTCTTGTAAGAAAATCAATGAAACAACATGAATAACTTTCTTTCAATCTTTGTTGAGACCTTCTTAATGCTGGTTCATGTTGTTATCAAAAAATTTCTTTAACGTAGTTATATTATGGAGTATTGGATCGTAATTTGTGGTCTTTCATTATCTAACATTCGATAATGAGAAGATTCAATATCTATAGAAATCTTAAATAAAGGGATCATTATAATGATTTCTTGAACAAATATATCCACGTACTCCCACTTGATTATGCCATCATTAACGAATTTATATTTCCGGTTTCAATAAGTCTCATACTACGGTTAGAACTTAATGAATACCATTTGGATTATTTAGGAAAACCAATGAACCAGTAATAGTTTTTCAAATCCAATTTTCATTCTTGGGAATGTAAGCCCTCACTTCAACTGGGAACAACCATAACTTAAATGTGATTTAAACTAGGTTTCAAACCTTTATAGTCCAAAGTGTGTCTTTGAAAGGCCACTGAAATCTATTTAAATTACACGGAGTTGCGTAAAGAACAAACATCCACAAATGTATAGCCATTATGCATGGGTCATCATGCTTCTAACCATTTTCATAAAAGTATGATTTAGCCTTTTGTTATACACTATTATGCCAAGGATAAGTTGGCCTTGTGTATTGAGCAACAATTCCAAACTTTTGAAGATATTATCCAAAAGATTTAGGATATTATCATGTTTTTCATACCTTTCACAATATTTACCACCTTTGTCGAACTTTATGATTTGCACTTTATCTATAATTGCCTCTCAATTTCAATAATGAATGTTCGATAAAACATCCATGGATTGAGATTCATAATGCAATCGATAAATTTATACAGTAACGCGAAAAATCATCAGGTGATAAACAATTTTATCTTCCAAAAACTCGGACCATTAAAAGTCTGAATAATCATAATATACAATTAATAAGAACAAAAGTCAAATTTATAATAGAGATAAATGACAATTAAGCTTACAATAGTTACATACCTTCAATAAGATTCTCCTCGTGGGTAAAACCTTATCAAGGAACAATGTGAGACATGAAAAATATCGTGGATATTTTACATTCTCATAATTCAACATTATTATGTCTCCAAATACTATAACTAGAATCACTGTGGGCAACTCACGTCCAAAAATGTATTAACAAACTCCAATAATTCTAAATATGTTCAACCTAATATAATGTGAGTTGTAGTCACCTGTGGGTGGCTATTATTTCACATGTATATGAAACATTTAGATAACTTTAATGCTTGTTTAAATTTGTGAACCAAAACTACTTGTGAGCAGCAATGTTCTAATAGTTAAATCAAACTAAGATGACCCAAAATATACAACACTTACTAGATAAGAGCATAGCATCACTGTGGTGATAACTAAACTATCTAGCAAACATGTACAATTGCAAATATCACAATAAATTTTCTTGTGATATTACACAGTCCCACTGAAAGATATGGACATACTTGATCTGATCATAAATTTAGTCGCTTATAAACAATAATGAGTAACCCTAAAACATCAATCACGAACATTTATTCAAAAAACACATGCCATACATTAATCGTGAAAAAATATCAACACCCTATAATCGAAAAATATCCAAACATAATGAACTTTTTCTTAAACCAAAATCGAGCATGAAGCAAGTCTATAAATATAATTCAATAATGAAATTTCATCAAGAAAAATTCTTTGATGCATATTTCATTTAAATATGTTACAAGCTTAAGGATCATGATAAATAACGGATATATGATGAATTAATATGAATTAATATGAAAAGTGTTAAATAGTCAATGAATATCATTTTCGGAAATAAATATGGAGAAATTTATCAAAAATAAAACCTCAATTTCATAGAGGACGCAATAAGTTTTGGACAACATAATAAAAAAATATTCATGAAAATATGAAAAAATCGTAATAGGTTACTCAACTCGATAATGAGTTAATTTATGTAAATTTTCTTTATGCACTTTTAAGAAATAACGTAAAAATCATGTGCCAATTATTTAATTACCATAATGTATGATCGAGATATTGTACACTTGAATGTTATCTTAAACATGTGAACTCAAATTACCTCGTGGGTAATTGTTGTTCTAATACATTTAAGAAAAACAATATTATAAGCACTTGACATGATAACGATTATGATCGAAAAAATTATTTGACATCACTTTGTGGTGATAGCCAAACAACTCAAATAATGCCATAATAACTACTAAACCTGCCTTTACGACTTGGCGTATTCGTGCTTACAATAAAAATTATTATTGCTAAGATAAAACACTCTAGTATCACCGTGGTGATAACTAAAGAATTATGACCTAAGAATCTTAAGCACAATAATTTTATACGTACAATTGAAATTATCATCAACATTGGAGAAAAGTGGAACATAATGACACAAGACACCCTCAAGATTCAAATCAGTTCATATCCATAATGTATGATCAACAATCATAGTCAGGTCAATGTTTTCTTAAATAAATGAACCCAATTTCACGGGTAAATTACGTTTCTAATATATTTAAGAAAAAACAATATTACAAGCATTAGAAAAAATTGTGATCATGGCCAAAAGTGATTTGACATCAACGTGGTGATAGCCAATCAACTAAAAAATAATGCTATTATCACATGATATCGATAACTTCAAAACCTACATTTCACGGTTTGCAAATTCATGCTTATAATAGCATTATGATTATATTGAGATATAACACCTAGCATCAACGTGGTGATAACTATAGAGTCCCATAATAATTTCAAGTATAATCTCATAAAATCCAAAAAAAGAAAAACAATAATCGAGAGAAACTATTCCCTAATGCAAAAGCACACAAACCATATCATAACGTACACACAAACTTTACATGTGTCGGAAACATGGCCCGAATTAAAATCTTAATAATGAATTCGATAAAAAATCGCCTCGCATTATATGTACATTAGTTTTCAATAAAGCGGAAGCATATTGGTTGGTTTTATATATTTCTTTAGGTAAAAAAATCACAACATAATTTCTTAACACTATCATAGAAATTGATTTTAATTGTAAAGTGACTTCAATTTGTTATTTGGTTCCATAACGATTTGGTCGGACCAACAAATCAAAACAAATAAAAAACGGATGGATATAGGAAAATCCATACGGTCGAGTCAATAATTCAAATTGGTCAAGCGATCGTCAATAGTTCCTTTTTGTGTACTTAATTAATTCTAAATGAAACCGGTGAACGCCGGGATTAAAAATGGACCGCTTTTAGGAACTCGGGATCGGTTAGCATTGAGTTGAACGTAAAAGCGCTGATTGGGTCTAGATAAAAAACTTGTTTTAATATCTTTATACCAAATATTAGTGGTCCATTTATTAGTTTTTAATATAATTGTTTGGCCCATTAACTTATTCTAACTTTTTAATCCATTAGCATTTGGTAACATGGATCACTCATGTGCCCTACTGAGATTAAGAAAACCTAATTTTCTTTGTACTTGTTCTGATCCCAATTACGGCGCACCATTAGAAATACAATCATGTACTACCTTCAAGATTTATAAGGGGAGACATAAGATACAAAACAAATATGATATGAGATGTTGATTCACAAACGTGATGAATGAATATCATATAAAGGCGGACGACCATGAGTTCTAAACGCATAGCTCTAGATGCCAACTATAAGATTTAACATAGATACTTAATTAGGATCGTTGAATTCATGATAATCACATAATAATTATATACAAGAATAGTTTTATATGTAATACCCGAGTAGCGCTAATCCATCGCGTACCGATCATCTTTGGGGTAGCGATAATACCTTGTGGAGATCATGGTTTCTCTCTCTTGACCTTAGCCGTAATGAAAAAATTCCTTGGATACAATAGTAATGGTTATTGTTTTCCCTTTCATAGGTAGAGGACCAAGTTCCTAGGGTTTTAGTATAGACATTATATCTCGACCGTCCATCAAGGAAGAGTTAAAAGGAATTAATCCCTAGAAAGGAAAATCAAATATTTAGTAATATTCTTAATTAACCAAATTATTACATGGGCCCATGGGATATTTCTATATGTATAGAAATATTCTTACATTCTCCCACTGGTCCATGTGATACTTTTTATTTAATGGTTAATTATAGAAAAACATAGCGCGCATAATTACTAAACAAATTTAATGGTTAAACGTAATACTTAATCAAAGCAAATTAGTCATATGCGAGTCATGGAGGTGGCACATTGTCCAGTTATCAACATGTTCCCTTCCATGTACCACAACACAAGCAACTTACTTAATCAGGGCCTTAAATGGGGATATCATAATGGTCCATTATGTCTTCAAAAGAAAGACAATTTCTCATAACATTCATCCATTCACATAAGTGTATACTAAACATGGATATAAATAAATTCGAATGTACATTATTAAGAGCTCAATTAGTTTCAAAAATAAGCACATAAATTAGCTGAATTCAATAATCAATTACTCCCTGAGACCTAAGATTTAATCTTCTTAAGAGGTCTTAAAAAGGTAATTGTTCATTAAGTGCATCTCAATGCAATTGTGCTTAAGCGGTAAATGAACAACTATTGTTTCGAATTTCTCCTAATTCACGCATATATACTCAAGGTTCATGTGTTTTGTTCCTTTGTATCATATCGTGTTTTTAATGTCAAGTTGAGACGATAAATTTCAAAGCAATGTAGAGACAAACTTAAATCTCTAAGTCTCGCAGTCATATTCAAACTCAATTGTGGATCTAATCTTAAGGGATTCTTCCTTTATAGAATCCGCACATCCACAAAAATTGAAGTCTTAAACCCAATCAACTCTAATTGGGTTGAGTACCAATTATAAGATATAAGTCAAGATAAGTATCTCAAAATCTTGATAGCTTCGGCATAATTTGTTCTTCGATTCTTTAGGCAATTATGCTAACATATAACAACAACGTTATATGTTCCATTTCGGAGACATAATGAAGATTAAATTTATATCTTCATTCCGACATGAAACAAAATTTGCTATGTATGTTATTATCTCAAAAAATTCTTCGAATATTCGATATACGCTTTACATGAGGGCTTTAGTAATCCATACGATATGTGACTATCACATGGTAAGCTTCATTGATATCCTTTATTTCAAAAATAAAGAGATATGCATAAAGTCAAGATCACTACTCGTAGGTAGTAAGTCTTAACATAAAATACCAAGAGTATGAACTTCTCCCACGATCTTGAGGTATATGCATAAATCGTAATAATTTTATCCAAAACTTGAAACATTTATAGTTTTTGTTGAATTTAATATACCATTATGGAAATTGCTTAAATTTCATACTTTTGATTTTTAAATTTGTAGACTAAAATTTATCATTAATAAAGGCTATTTCACATTTATTTAATGCAACTCTTAGGTCATGCGGAGCTACTAATAATACTATGATAATTACGAATAAGTCTTTCTTTGACATGAGAAAAACTTATTTATAATCAATACATCGTTTCAGAGTAAAATCTTTTGCAATAAGTCTTGCTTTATACCGTTTAAAATTGCTATTACAACGTATTAGGTCGTGAAAGACCCACTTTCATACAACTGATTTGTGTCTTTCGAGCAATTAAACAATATCCGAGACTTGACTTTCAACCAATGATTTTTACTCACATAGCATCAATCCATTAATCAAAAATTATTACACATAATATTTGTGAACCTAAAAGAGTTTTTGCCATTCCATATCAAAAATGTAATAAATTCTTGAAGAAAATCACCGAAACAACATGAATAACTTTCTTTCAATCTCTCACAGACCTTCTTAATGCTGGTTCATGTTGTTATAAAAAAATTCTTTATTGGCAGAAGTTATATTATGGAGTATTGGATCGTAATTTGTGGTCTTTCATTATCTAACATTCGATAATGAGAAGATTCACAATATCCGTAGAAATCTTAAATAAAGGGATCATTATAATGATTTCTTGAACAAATATATCCACGTACTCCCACCGATTATGCCATCATTAACGAATTTATATTTCCGGTTCAATAAGTCTCATACTACGGTTAGAACTTAATGAATACGATTTGGATTATTTAGGAAAACCAATGAACCAATAATAGTTTTCAATCCAATTTTCATTCTTGGGAATGTAAGCCCTCACTTCCAGCTGAACAACCATAACTTAAATGTGATTTAAACTAGGTTTCCCGGCCTTTATAGTCCAAAGTGTGTCTTTGAAATCAAGCATCGAAATCTATTTAAATTACACAGTTGCAGAAAGAACAAACATCCACAAATGTATAGCCATTATGCATGGGTCATCATGCTTCTAACCATTTTCATAAAAGTATGATTTAGCCTTTTGTTATACACTATTATGCCAAGGATAAGTTGGCCTTGTGTATTGAGCAACAATTCCAAACTTTTGAAGATATTATGCAAAAGATTTAGGATATTATCATGTTTTGTCATACCTTTCACAATATTTACCACCTTTGTCGACTTTTTTTATGATTTGCACTTTATCTATAATTGCCTCTCAATTTCAATAATGAATGTTCGATAAAACATCCATGGATTGAGATTCATAATGCAATCGATAAATTTATACAAAGAACGCGAAAAATCATCAGTGATAAACAATTTTATCTTCCAAAAAGCGGACCATTAAAAGCTAATGAATAATCATAATATACAATTAATAAGAATAAAAAGCTGAAATTTATAATAGAGATAAATGACAATTAAGCTTACAATAGTTACATACCTTCAATAAGATTCTCCAATGGGTAAAACCTTATCAAGGAACAATGTGAGACATGAAAAATATCTGTGGATATTTTACATTCTCATAATTCAACATTATTATGTCTGTCAAATACTATAACTAGAATCACCTGTGGGCAACTCACGTCCAAAAATGTATTAACAAACTCCAATAATTCTAAATATGTTCAACCTAATATAATGTGAGTTGTAGTCACCTGTGGGTGGCTATTATTTCACATGTATATGAAACATTTAGATAACTTTAATGCTTGTTTAAATTTGTGAACCAAAACTACTTGTGAGCAGCAATGTTCTAATAGTTAAATCAAACTAAGATGACCCAAAATATACAACACTTACTAGATAAGAGCATAGCATCCTTTGTGGTGATAACTAAACTATCCAAAAAACATGTACAATTGCAAATATCACAATAAATTTTCTTGTGATATTACGCCTCCCACTCAAAGATATGGACATACTTGATACGATCATAAATTTAGTCGCTTATAAACAATAATGAGTAACCCTAAAACATCAATCACGAACATTTATTCAAAAAACACATGCCATACATAAATCGTGAAAAAATATCAACACCCTATAATCGAAAAATATCCAAACATAATGAACTTTTTCTTAAACCAAAATCGAGCATGGCGAGTCTATAAATATAATTCAATAATGAAATTTCAGTGAAGAAAAAATTCTTTGATGCATCGCTCATTTAAATATGTTACAAGCTTAAAGATCATGATAAATAACGGATATATGATGAATTAATATGAAAAGTGTTAAATAGTCAATGAATATCATTTCGAAATATGGAGAAATTTATCAAAAAATAAAACCTCAATTTCATAGAGGAGCAATAAGTTTTGGACAACATAATAAAAAAATATTCATGAAAATATGAAAAATTCGTAATAGGTTACTCAACCCCGATAATGAGTTAATTTATGTAAATTTTCTTTATGCACTTTTAAGAAATAACGTAAAATCATGTGCCAATTATTTAATTACCATAATGTATGATCGTATATTGTACACTTGAATGCTATCTTAAACATGTGAACTCAAATTACCTGTGGGTAATTGTTGTTCTAATAAATTTAAGAAAAACAATATTATAAGCACTTGACATGATAACGATTATGACTGAAAAAATTATTTGACATCACTGTGGTGATAGCCAAACAACTCAAATAATGCCATAATAACTACTAAACCTTGCCTTTACGACTTGGCGTATTCGTGCTTACAATAAAATTATTATTATTGCTAAGATAAAACACTCTAGTATCACTGTGGTGATAACTAAAGAATTATGACCTAAGAATCTTAAGCACAATAATTTTATACGACAATTGAAATTATCATCAACATTGGGAGAAAAGTGGAACATAATGACACAAGACACCCTCAAGATTCAAATCGGTTCATATCCATAATGTATGATCAACAATCATATCTTTCAATATTTTCTTAAATAAATGAACTCCAATTTCTGTGGGTAATTGTTGTTTTAATATATTTAAGAAAAACAATATTACAAGCATTACAAAAATATTGTGATCATGGCCAAAAGTGATTTGACATCACCGTGGTGATTGTCAAATCAACTAAAATAATGCTATTATCACATGATATCGATAACTTCAAAACCTTACATTTACGGTTTGCAAATTCATGCTTATAGCATTATGATTATATTGAGATATAACACTCTAGCATCACCTGTGGTGATAACTATAGAGTCCCATAATAATTTCAAAGTATAATCTCATAAAATAAAAAAAACAATATTGGGAGAGAAACTATTCCCTAATGCAAAAGCACATAAACCATATCATAACGTACACACAAACTTTACATGTGTCAAACATGGCCCGAATTAAAATCTTAAAATCATTCGATAGAAATCGCCTTAAATTATATTGTACATTAGTTTTCAATAAAGCGGAAGCATATTGGTTGGTTTATATATTTCTTTAGGTAAAAATCACAACATAATTTCTTAACACTATCATAGAAATTTGATTTTAATTGTAAAGTGATTCAATTTGTTATTTGGTTCCATAACATTTGGTCGGACCAACAAATCAAAACAAATAAAAACGGATGGATATAGGAAAATCCCATATGGTCGAGCCCAATAATTCAAATTGTCAAAGATGATTTAGCGTCAATAGTTAAACCGCAAACAAAACCGTGTACTTAATTAATTCTAAATGAAACATTCATGAGCCCATTTTTAAAACAAAAACGCCTTTACATTATGGCATAATTAAAAATGGACCGGCTTAGGAACAATTAAAACATGGATCGGTTAGCATTTTTGAGTTGGAACGTTAAAATCCATATTTTAATGAAGTTTGTTACCATTGCCCACATGTCTAGATAAAAACAACGCCATTTGTTTTAATATCTTTATACTAAGAAGAAGAAAAAAAAAAATATTAGTGGTCCATTTATTAGTTTTTTAATATAATTGTTTGGCCCATTAACTTATTCTAACTTTTTAATCCATTAGCATTTTGGTAACATGGATCACTCACGTTATGCCAACACGGAGATTAAGAAAACCTAATTTCATCCAATTTGTCACTTTTTTATAATCCCAATTCAATAATGCACCATTAGAAATACAATCATGTACTACCTTGAAGATTTATAAAGGAGACATAAAAGATACAAACAAATATGATATGAAAAGTTGATTCACAAACGTGATGAAATTTAAGGTGAATATGACAACTTATAAAAGCGGACATACCTTGAGTTCTCTAAAACGCAAGGAACTCTAGATGCCAACTATAAGATTTAATTTTATAGATACTTAATTAGAATCGTTGAATTCATGATAATCACACGATAATAATATACAAGAATAGTTTATACGGAATACACAGTAGCGCTAATCCATCGTCGTCGATCATCTTTGGGGTAGCGATAATACCTTTGTGGAGATCATGGTTTCTCTCTCTTGACCTTAGCCGTAATGAGTAATTCCTTGGATACAATAAAATGGTTATTGTTTCCCTTTCATGGGTAGAGAGAGGACCAAGTTCCTAGGGTTTTATATTAGACATTATATCTCGACCGTCTATCAAGGAAGAGTTAAAAGGAATTAATCTCTAGAATGGTAACCGAAATATTTAGTAATATTCTTAATTAACCAAAATTATTACATGGCCCACGGGATATTTCTATATGTATAGAAATATTTTACATTCTCCCACCGGTCCATGTGATATTTATTTAACGGTTAATTATAGAAAACATAAGCGCGCATAATTACTAAACAAATTTAATGGTTAAACGTAATACCTTAACTACAAATCACGTATGCGAGTCATGGGCGGTGGCACATTGTCCCGTTATCAACATGTTCCCTTCCATGTACCGCAACACAAGCAACTTACTTAATCGTGCCTTAAATGGGGATATCATAATGGTCCAGTTATGTCTTCAAAAGAGACAATTTTACGTTAACATTCATCCATTCAGCATAAGTGTATACTAAATATGGATACTTAAAATAAATTCGTAGTACATTATTAAGAGCTCAATTAGTTTCAAAAATAAGCACATAAATTAGTCAATTCAATAATCAATTACTCCTACGTAGAACCTAAGATTTTTAATCTTTTCTTAAGAGGTCTTAAAAGGTAATTGTTCATTAAGTGCATCTCCGAATGCAATTGTGCTTAAGCGGTAAATGAACAACTATTGTTTCTGAATTTCGTAATTCACGCATATATACTCAAGGTTCATGTGTTTTGTTCCTTTTTGTATCATATCGCGCTTTAATGTCAAGTTGAGACGATAAATTTCAGCCCAATATAGAGACAAACTTAAATCTCTAAGTCTCGCAGTCATATTCAAACTCAATTGTGGAGCTAATCTTAAGGGATTCTTCCTTTATAGAATCCGCACATCCAACAAAATTGTAGTCTTAAACCCAATCAACTCTAATTGGGTTGAGTAACTAATTGTGAGATATAAGTCAAGATAAGTATCTCAAAATCTTGATAGCTTCGGCATAATTTGTTCTTCGATTCCATAGCTATATGCTAACATACCAACAACTCGTTATATGTTCCATTTCGAGACATAATGAAGATTAAATTTATATCTTCATTCCGATATGAAACAAAATTTGCTATGTATGTTATTATCTCAAAAAATTCTTCTAATATTCGATATACGCTTTTACATGAGGGCTTTAGTAATCCATACGATATGTGACTATCACATGGTAAGCTTCATTGATATCCTTTTATTTCAAAAAAATAAAGAGATATGCATAAAGTCAAGATCACTACTCGTAGGTAGTAAGTCTTAACATAAAAATACCAAGAGTATGAACTTCTCCCACCGATCTTGAGGTATATGCATAATCTGAATAATTTCATCCAAAACTTGAAACATTTATAGTTTTGTTGAATTTAATATACCATTATGGGGAGGTTTGCTTAAATTTCATACTTTGATTTCTCAAATTTGTAGACTAAAATTTATCATTAATAAAGGCTATTTCACATTTAATTAATGCAACTCTTAGGTCATACTGAGCTACTAATAATACTATGATAATTCTAAATAAGTCATTCTTTGACACGAGAGAAAAACTTATTTATAATCAATACATCGTTTCAGAGTAAAATCTTTGGCAATAAGTCTTGCTTTATACCGTTTAAAATTGCTATTACAGGACGTATTAGGGTCGGAAAGACCCACTTTCATACAACTGATTTGTGTCTTTCGAGCAATTAAACAATATCCGAGACTTGACTTTCAACCAATGATTTTACTCACATAGCATCAATCCATTAATCAAAAATTATTACACATAATATTTGTGAACCAAAACCGAGTTTTTGCCATTCCATATCAAAATGTAATAAATTCTTGTAAGAAAATCACTGAAACAACATGAATAACTTTCTTCAATCTTTGCTGAGACCTTCTTAATGCTGGTTCATGTTGTTATAAAAATTCTTTATTGGCGGTAGTTATATTATGGAGTATTGGATCGGTAATTTGTGGTCTTTCATTATCTAACATTCGATAATGAGAAGATTCACAATATCCATAGAAATCTTAAATAAAGGGATCATTATAATGATTTCTTGAACAAATATATCCACGTACTCCACGATTATGCCATCATTAACGAATTTATATTTCCAGGTTTCAATAAGTCTCATACTACGGTTAGAACATTAATGAATACGATTTGGATTATTTAGGAAAACCAATGAACCGGTAATAGTTTTCAAATCCAATTTTCATTCTTGGGAATGTAAGCCCTCACTTCCAACTGAACAACCATAACTTAAATGTGATTTAAACTAGGTTTCCGGCCTTTATAGTCCAAAGTGTGTCTTTGAAAACGCTTTGCGGAAATCTATTTAAATTACACAATGTTTAAAGAACAAACATCCACAAATGTATAGCCATTATGCATGGCTCATCATGTTTCTAACCATTTTCATAAAAGTATGATTTAGCCTTTTGTTATATACTATTATGCCAAGGATAAGTTGGCCTTCAGGTATTGAGCAACAATTCCAAACTTTTGAAGATATTATGCAAAAGATTTAGGATATTATCATGTTTTTGTCATACCTTCACAATATTTACCACCTTGTCGACTTTATGATTTGCACTTTATCTATAATTGCCTCTCACTTCAATAATGAATGTTCGATAAAACATCCATGGATTGAGATTCATAATGCAATCGATAAATTTTATACAGTAACGCAAAAATCATCAGGTGATAAACAATTTTATCTTCCAAAAACCTGACCATTAAAAGTCTACGCAGAATAATCATAATATACAATTAATAAGAACAAAAGTCAAAATTTATAATAGAGATAAATGACAATTAAGCTTACAATAGTTACATACCTTCAATAAGATTCTCCCGTGGGTAAAAAACCTTATCAAGGAACAATGTGAGACATGAAAATATCTGTGGATATTTTACATTCTCATAATTCAACATTATTATGTCTGCCAAATACTATAACTAGAATCACCAGGCAACTCACGTCCAAAAATGTATTAACAAACTCCAATAATTCTAAATATGTTCAACCTAATATAATGTGAGTTGTAGTCACCTGTGGGTGGCTATTATTTCACATGTATATGAAACATTTAGATAACTTTAATGCTTGTTTAAATTTCTAGAACCAAAACTACTTGTGAGCAAAGAATGTTCTAATAGTTAAATCAAACTAAGATGACCCAAAATATACAACACTTACTAGATAAGAGCATAAAGATCGTGGTGATAACTAAACTATCCAGCAAACATGTACAATTGCAAATATCACAATAAATTTTCTTGTGATATTGCACAGTCCCACCAAAGATATGGACATACTTGATACGTCATAAATTTAGTCGCTTATAAACAATAATGAGTAACCCTAAAACATCAATCAATAACATTTATTCAAAAAACACATGCCATACATTAATCGTGAAAAATATCAACACCCTATAATCGAAAAATATCCAAACATAATGAATTTTTTTTTCTTAAACCAAATCGAGCATGAAACAAGTCTATAAATATAATTCAATAATGAAATTTCATTGAAGAAAATTCTTTGATGCATCGCTCATTTAAATATGTTACAAGCTTAAGGATCATGATAAATAACTGGGATATAAGATGAATTAATATGAAAAGTGTTAAATAGTCAATGAATATCATTTTTAAATATGGAGAAATTTATCAAAAAATAAAACCTCAATTTCATAGAGGACGCAATAAGTTTTGGACAACATAATAAAAAATATTCATGAAAATATGAAAAATTGTAATAGGTTACTCAACTCGATAATGAGTTAATTTATGTAAATTTTCTTTTTATGCACTTTTAAGAAATAACGAAAATCATGTGCCAATTATTTAATTACCATAATGTATGATCGAAATATTGTACACTTGAATGCTATCTTAAACATGTGAACTCAAATTACACGTAAAGGGTAATTGTTGTTCTAATACATTTAAGAAAAACAATATTATAAGAACTTGACATGATAAGATTATGACTGAAAAATTATTTGACATCTTTGTGGTGATAGCCAAACAACTCAAATAATGCCATAATAACTACTAAACCTTGTCTTTACGGACTTGGCGTATTCGTGATTACAATAAAAATTATTATTATTGCTAAGATAAAACACTCTAGTATCACGTGGTGATAACTAAAGAATTATGACCTAAGAATCTTAAGCACAATAATTTTATACGACAATTGAAATTATCATCAACATTGGGATAAAAGTGAAACATAATGACACAAGACACCCTCAAGATTCAAATCAGTTCATATCCATAATGTATGATCAACAATCATATTCAATGTTTTCTTAAATAAATGAACTCCAATTTCCCCGTGGGTAAATTTGTTCTAATATATTTAAGAAAAACAATATTACAAGCATTAGAAAAAATTGTGATCATGGCCAAAAGTGATTTGACATCACTGTGGTGATAGCCAATCAACTAAAATAATGCTATTATCACATGATATCGATAACTTCAAAACCTACATTTCACGGTTTGCAAATTCATGCTTATAATAGCATTATGATTATATTGAGATATAACACTCTAGCATCACTGTGGTGATAACTATAGAGTCCCATAATAATTTTAGTATAATCTCATAAAATCCAAAAAAGAAAACAATAATGTGAGAGAAACTATTCCCTAATGCAAAAGCACACAAACCATATCATAACGTACACACAAACTTTACATGTGTCAAACATGGTTTTGAATTAAAATCTTAATAATGAATTCGATAAAAATCGCCTCGAATTATATGTACATTAGTTTTCAATAAAAATTGGTTTCATTATTGGTTGGTTTATATATTTCTTTAGGTAAAAAAATCACAACATAATTTCTTAACACTATCATAGAAATTGATTTTGATTGTAAAGTGACTTAATTTGTTATTTGGTTCCAAGCACTTATTGATTCATGACCAACAAATCAAAACAAATAAAAACGGATGGATATAGGAAAATCCATACGGTCGAGAGTCAATAATTCAAAGTGGTCAAACGATGCGTCAATAGTTCACTTTGTGTACTTAATTCTTTCATAAATTTATCATCATGATTACCCGGGATTAAATATACCGGCTTAAAAACCGGATCGGTTAGCATTGAGTTGGAACAAAAATAAACTGGTGGGTCTAGATAAAAAACATTAGGCAAGAAATGTTAATCTCTTTATACACCAAATATTAGTGGTCCATTTATTAGTTTTTTTACCATAATTGTTTGGCCCATTAACTTAGAAATAACTTTTTAATCCATTAGCATTTGGTAACATGGATCACTCAATGGCCCATGATGGGAAATTAAGAAAACCTAATTTTCTTCAGACCGATTTTGATGAGATCCCAATTACACACCATGAGAAATACAATCATGAAGTTACCTTGAGAAGATTTATAAGGGAGACATAAGATACAACAAATATGATATGAGATGTTGATTCACAAACGTGATGGATTTTCAGGGGAATATTATTATAAAAACGGACAACCATGAGTTCTAAACGCAAGCTCTAGATGCCAACTATAAGATTTAATTTTATAGATACTTAATTAGGATCGTTGAATTCATGATAATCACACGATAATTATATACAAGAATAGTTTATAGAAATACCGGTAGCGCTAATCCATCGTCGTCGATCATCTTTGGGGTAGCGATAATACCTTGTGGAGATCATGGTTTCTCTCTCTTGACCTTAGCCGTAATGAGTAATTCCTTGGATACAATAGTAATGGTTATTGTTTCCCTTTCATAGGTAGAGAGAGAGGACCAAGTTCCTAGGGTTTTAGTATTAGACATTATATCTCACCGATCCATCAAGGAAGAGTTAATACTGAATTAATCCCTAGAATGGTAACCGAAATATTTAGTAATATTCTTAATTAACCAAAGTTATTACATGGGCCCACATGATATTTCTATATGTATAGAAATATTCTTACATTCTCCCACCGGGTCCATGTGATACTTTATTTAACGGTTAGCACTATAGAAAACATAAGCGCGCATAATTCTTAAACAAATTTAATGGTTAAACGTAATACCTTAACCAAGCAAATCACGTATGCGAGTCATGGCGGTGGCATTGTCCTCGTTATCAACATGTTCCTTCCATGTACCACAACACAAGCAACTTACTTAATCGTGCCTAAATGGGGATATCATAATGGTCCAAATATGTCTTCAAAAAAGAAAAGACAATTTCGTTAACATTCATCCATTCACATATGTATACTAAATATGGATAATGAGAAATAAATTCGAAGTACATTATTAAAGAGCTCAATTAGTTTCAAAATAAAGCACATAAATTAGCTGAATTCAATAATCAATTACTCCCACCAGATCTAAGATTTTAATCTTTTCTTAAGAGGTCTTAAAAGGTAATTGTTCATTAAGTGCATCTCCAATGCAATTGTGCTTAAGCGGTAAATGAACAACTATTGTTTCGAGATTTCGTAATTCACGATATATACTCAAGGTTCATGTGTTTTGTTCCTTCAGTATCATATCGTGCTTTAATGTCATAAGTTGAGACGATAAATTGTGCAATATAGAGACAAACTTAAATCTCTAAGTCTCGCAGTCATATTCAACTTCAATTGTGGAGCTAATCTTAAGGGATTCTTCCTTTATAGAATCCGCACATCCAAAGAAATTAGTCTTAAAACCCAATCAACTCTAATTGGGTTGAGTAACTAATTATTGAGATATAAGTCAAGATAAGTATCTCAAAATCTTGATAGCTTCGGCATAATTTGTTCTTCGATTCCATAGCTATACATGCTAACATACCAACAACTCGTTATATGTTCCATTTCGGTAGACATAATGAAGATTAAATTTATATCTTCATTCCGATATGAAAACAAAATTTGCTATGTATGTTATTATCTCAAAAATTCTTCGAATATTCGATATACGCCTTTACATGAGTGGCTTTAGTAATCCATACGTATGTGACTATCACATGGTAAGCTTTACTGATATCCTTTATTTCAAAAATAAAGAGATATGCATAAAGTCAAGATCACTACTCGTAGGTAGTAAGTCTTAACATAAAATACCAAGAGTATGAACTTCTCCCAACGATCTTGAGGTATATGCATAAATCAGAATAATTTCATCCAAAACTTGAAACATTTATAGTTTTGTTGAATTTAATATACCATTATGGGAGGTCTTAAATTTCATACTTTGATTTAAATTTGTAGACTAAAATTTATCATTAATAAAAAGGCTATTTCACATTTAATTAATGCAACTCTTTAGGTCATACCGAGCTACTAATAATACTATGATAATTCTAAATAAGTCATTCTTTGACACGGGAGAAAACTTATTTATAATCAATACATCGTTTGTTAAAATCTTCGGCAATAAGTCTTGCTTTATACCGTTTTTAAAATTGCTATTACGTGACGTATTAGGTCGAAAGACCCACTTTCATACAGCTGATTTGTGTCTTTCGAGCAATTAAACAATATTCGACTTGACTTTCAACCAATGATTTTTACTCACATAGCATCAATCCATTAATCAAAATTATTACATAATATTTCAGAACCGAAACCGAGTTTTTGCCATTCCATATCAAAATGTAATAAATTCTTGTAAGAAAATCACTGAAACAACATGAATAACTTTCTTTCAATCTCTTGTTGAGACCTTCTTGTATCTTTGGTTCATGTTATCAAAAAAATTCTTTATTGGCGTAGTTATATTATGGAGTATGGATCAAGTAATTTGTGGTCTTTCATTATCTAACATTCGATAATGAGAAGATTCACAATATCTGTAGAAATCTTAAATAAAGGGATCATTATAATGATTTCTTGAACAAATATATCCACGTACTCCACCCATTATGCCATCATTAACGAATTTATATTTAGGTTCAATAAGTCTCATACTACGGTTAACTTAATTAATACGATTTGATTATTTAGGAAAACCAATGAACCAGTAATAGTTTTCAAATCCAATTTTCATTCTTGGGAATGTAAGCCCTCACTTCCAGCTGAACAACCATAACTTAAATGTGATTTAAACTAGGTTTCCAGCCTTTATAGTCCAAAGTGTGTCTTTGAAATCTTTCTTGGAAATCTATTTAAATTACACCGGTTACGAAAAGAACAAACATCCACAAATGTATAGCCATTATGCATGGGTCATCATCTTCTAACCATTTTCATAAAAAGTATGGTTAGCCTTTTGTTATACACTATTATGCCAGGATAAGTTGGCCTTGTGTATCGAGCAACAATTCCAAACTTTGAAGATATTATGCAAAAGATTTAGGATATTATCATGTTTTGTCATACCTTCACAATATTTACCACCTTTGTCAGACTTTATGATTTACTTTATCTATAATTGCCTCTCAATTTCAATAATGAATGTTCGATAAAACATCCATGGATTGAGATTCATAATACAATCGATAAATTTATACAAGAACGCCGAAAATCATCGGGTGATAAACAATTTTATCTTCCAAAATGGACCATTAAAGTCTGAGAATAATCATAATATACAATTAATAAGAACAAAAGCTGAAATTTATAATAGAGATAAATGACAATTAAGCTACACAATAGTTACATACCTTCAATAAGATTCTCACATTGGGTAAAACCTTATCAAGGAACAATGTGAGACATGAAAAATCTCGTGGATATTTTACATTCTCATAATTCAACATTATTATGTCTGTCAAATACTATAACTAGAATCACCGTGAACTCACGTCCAAAAATGTATTAACAAACTCCAATAATTCTAAATATGTTCAACCTAATATAATGTGAGTTGTAGTCACACGTGGGTGGCTATTATTTCATGTATATGAAACATTTAGATAACTTTAATGCTTGTTTAAATTTGTGAACCAAAACTACTTGTGGCTTGACAATGTTCACAATAGTTAAATCAAACTAAGATGACCCAAAATATACAACACTTACTAGATAAGAGCATAGCATCACGTGGTGATAACTAAAACTATCTAGCAACATGTACAATTGCAAATATCACAATAAATTTTCTTGTGATATTACACACCCCACCGAAAAGATATGGACATACTTGATCCGACTACAAATTTAGTCGCTATAAACAATAATTAGTAACCCTAAAACATCAATCACGAACATTTATTCAAAAAACACATGCCATACATTAATCGTGAAAAAATATCAACACCCTATAATCGAAAAATATCCAAACATAATGAACTTTTTCTTAAACCAAAATCGAGCATGAAGCAAGTCTATAAATATAATTCAATAATGAAATTTCATTGAAGAAAAATTCTTTGATGCATCGCTCATTTAAATATGTTACAAGCTTAAGGATCATGATAAATAACGGATATATGATGAATTAATATGAAAAGTGTTAAATAGTCAATGAATATCATTTTCAGAAATATGGAGAAATTTATCAAAAAATAAAACCTCAATTTCATAGAGGACGCAATAAGTTTTGGACAACATAATAAAAAATATTCATGAAAATATGAAAAATTCGTAATAGGTTACTCAACTCGATAATGAGTTAATTTATGTAAATTTTCTTTTATGCACTTTTAAGAAATAACGTAAAATCATGTGCCAATTATTTAATTACCATAATGTATGATCGATATCGTAGACTTGAATGCTATTTTAAACATGTGAACTCAAACACCAGGTAATTGTTGTTCTAATACATTTAAGAAAAACAATATTATAAGCACTTGACATGATAACGATACATGACTGAAAAAAATTATTTGACATCACCGTGATAGCCAAACAACTCAAATAATGCCATAATAACTACTCAAACCTTGCCTTTACGACTTGGCGTATTCGCTACAATAAACATTATTATAAGATAAAAACACTCTAGTATTTCATGTGGTGATAACTAAAGAATTATGACCTAAGAATCTTAAGCACAATAATTTTATACGACAATTGAAATTATCATCAACATTGGGAGAAAGTGCGAACAATATAATGACACAAGACACCCTCAAGATCTGAATGATGATATCCATAATGTATGATCTGTAATCATATTCAATGTTTTTCTTAAATAAATGAACTCCAATTTCCTATGGGTAAATTCGTTTCTAATATATTTAAGAAAAACAATATTACAAGCATTAGAAAAATTGTGATCATGGCCAAAGTGATTTGACATCACTGTGGTGATAGCCAATCAACTAAAATAATGCTATTATCACATGATATCGATAACTTCAAAACCTACATTTCACGGTTTGCAAATTCATGCTTATAATAGCATTATGATTATATTGAGATATAACACTCTAGCATCACTGTGGTGATAACTATAGAGTCCCATAATAATTTCAAGTATAATCTCATAAAATCCAAAAAAGAAAAACAATAATCTGAGAGAAACTATTCCCTAATGCAAAAGCACACAAACCATATCATAACGTACACACAAACTTTACATGTGTCAAACATGGCCCGAATTAAAATCTTAATAATGAATTCGATAAAAATCGCCTCGGATTATATGTACATTAGTTTTCAATAAAGCGGAAGCATATTGGTTGGTTTATATATTTCTTTAGGTAAAAAAAAATCACAACATAATTTCTTAACACTATCATAGAAATTGATTTTAATTGTAAAGTGACTCAATTTGTTATTTGGTTCCATAACGATTTGGTCGGACCAACAAATCAAAACAAATAAAAAACGGATGGATATAGGAAAATCCATACAGTCAGAGTCAATAATTCAAATTGGTCAAACTGATGCGTCAATAGTTCACTGCCTGTGTACTTAATTAATTCTAAATGAAACGGTGAACGCCGGGATTAAAAATGGACCGGCTTAGGAACTGGGATCGGTTAGCATTGAGTTGGAACGTAAAAGCAGTGATTGGGTCTAGATAAAAAACTTCTGTTTTAATCTCTTTATACACCAAATATTAGTGGTCCATTTATTAGTTTTTTAATATAATTGTTTGGCCCATTAACTTATTCTAACTTTTTAATCCATTAGCATTTGGTAACATGGATCACTCACAGGCCCCACGGAGATTAAGAAAACCTAATTTTCTTTGTACTGTTTACGATCCCAATTACAGCGCACCATTAGAAATACAATCATGTACTACCTTCGAAGATTTATAAGGGAGACATAAGATACAAACAAATATGATATGAGATGTTGATTCACAAACGTGATGGACGACAGGAATATCGCATATAAAAGGCGGACGACCATGAGTTCTAAACGCAAGCTCTAGATGCCAACTATAAGATTTAATTTTATAGATACTTAATTAGGATCGTTGAATTCATGATAATCACACGATAATTATATACAAGAATAGTTTATACGGAATACCTGGTAGCGCTAATCCATCGTACGTCGATCATCTTTGGGGTAGCGATAATACCTTGTGGAGATCATGGTTTCTCTCTCTTGACCTTAGCCGTAATGAGTAATTCCTTGGATACAATAGTAATGGTTATTGTTTCCCTTTCATAGGTAGAGAGAGGACCAAGTTCCTAGGGTTTTAGTATTAGACATTATATCTCCGACCGTCCATCAAGGAAGAGTTAAAAGGAATTAATCCCCTGTAATGGTAACCGAAATATTTAAGAATATTCTAATTAACCAAAGTTATTACATAGCTCCACAGGATATTTCTATATGTATAGAAATATTCTACAAGTCCATTGGTGTCATGATGAGTATTAGTGTAGAGGGTGCAAATAGCTTGTGGTAGATTTGAAGACTCTGCGTCTGGTTTTAGCAACAAACGTTTGGCTTGCGTCGGTTTGATAGAAACACTCGCTAGATTTCACCGCTAAAGAGAAGCAACTGTTTAATATGTTTTTCACCACCAGATTGACTCAAGATTAACTGTGATGGCAGCTTGTTGATGCTTCTTTCTACGCAGAATACAAAACCAGAATTTGAAGTCTTGCATGTAAAAGAAGTAAGACTAAAGCAGATAATGAACATATACTGATAATTAGAAATATGATTAGGTTCTGAAATTCATACTTGCTCAGTGAGGATTATAAGAACAATAGAGTCAAATATGCAAATAAACTGATCCTAGCATATTGGCCAAGTTTTGAAATTCAAAGAAAAACAATGTTTCAAATGGAGTGTTGTATTAAGAAAATACAAGAAAATTGAAACTGAAATAAAGATGCCATTTGGTAAGCACATAGAAGAAAATTGAATAATAGCTACTAAAAGGATACAAAGACTTACCCCTTGCAATAGGTAACACATAGTAACACTGCACCAAATCTTACATTGATCCCATAAAAAGAGAGGTACAACACAAATGAAAACGGGATACTCTGCTCTAATGAAATTTAGGCTTGAATTGAGTCCTGCCTCACCTACTAGGGAATCAAGAATTCCCATAGCAATCTAAAATGGGCAGGTAAATGAGTACCGAATCATTTTTCACCTAAACCCTCTTTTACACAAAACCCACCTCTTCTTTTTTATCTTTTTCCGCCTCCGTCACCTCTTTTTACTTACTAGGTTTATCTCAAATGTGCTGGGTACCGGGGCTTGAGTTTAGATTTCTTGGATATTAATTGCTCTTTGTTGTACTATATTTACCACCACTTTACACCTTAATTCTTATTCTTAAATTGGTTGGCAGGGTCCTTCTGCCAATCAAAACACATTCTTTGTTGTACAGTTGATCATTGCACCAATCAAAACACAAAATATCTAGCAAATTAACA
Source organism: Papaver armeniacum (assembly GCA_023531295.1). Classification (NCBI taxonomy): domain Eukaryota; kingdom Viridiplantae; phylum Streptophyta; class Magnoliopsida; order Ranunculales; family Papaveraceae; genus Papaver; species Papaver armeniacum. The sequence continues at coordinate 25,140 of JAJJWW010004631.1, forward strand.
TAATATATTAAAACAAAAATTTGCATTCCCATAAAAAAAAAATATTTGAATTGTTAAACACGGCAGATTTAAAACAGCCACCCGAGGCTCGATGACCCATTGTTCAACCAATATATGCAACTAAGAAGCAATATATTATCAAAACTCTATACACGGTAATCACATCCCATAGTGGAGTTTTCAAAATCATATAGTATATTGATTTTTATCCTCCAAGTCAATCCTCACTTAATCCGACACTTTAGTCACCCCACATCCAAAGTCTCGAGTACGATGTGGTTACTGATTCAACCTACCCGGTAGTTAATGACAATGAACTAAGAAGATAGAATTAGCAGTAGTAGCCTAGGTAAATGACACAACAAATTTTTTTTTATCTTCTACAAGTTTAACCTGCATAATGTTAATTTTAAAAAAATCGCAATAATATCCTACATAAACACAGAGCATTATGGGTAAATATGGTTTGAACTTAGAGCGATATGTGCAAATGAAAAATAGTGTACCATATGAACTTTTTATGCTCATCTCCCCGAAAAGAAACATTTTATAATTAAGTCATTGCTATACTAAACCGAAATATAAAAATCTAACTATGGAACCAAGTCAGAAACACTAGATTAAAAATTAAGTCATCGCTATAGGGAAAACCCAAATATAATTATGGAACCAAGGCAGGGAACATTAGTTTGAATAAAAAGGATCACTACATGTAAGCAAATTGATATTTGGTTTCTCTTGTTTTGGACATTTCGTATCTTAAACCTCGGATTAGCACTTATAATGTGCATGAGGCACCTAGGATGATCATCCAAATGTCCTTGCAAAATTGTGTAGTATTAAAGTTGATGACAACTAAACATGAACCCACTTTTTGATATATCATCGTGTTTGTATCATCCGTAACGCATGCAAATCCTTAATTACTAATTCCATACCTATGATCAACATAAACCCATACCGCCTTTTCTTATAAATTTAAATTTCTTGCTCTCTCCATTCTTTTATTGCACGACCATAGCTGAAAAATGACACAATTAAAGTCCACAACGGCATGGCTTAATTATTTTTCAAGTTCCCATCGATCGAAAATGAATGGAATTACCTTTAAGATCCCACCATCCGAAAGAATAGAACATCCCAAGAAACCTTATGTTGTCTTTCTTTCCGTAATTCATAAACTCAGAAGCTTTTGCATTGTCTTCTCCAATTACCCATAAAAGTAATATTGTCTTTCCCTTTCCAATTTCTTATTTCACGTAAAATCACGCACCATGAGGTGAGAAATTTACACATAATAGTCTCACCCTTTATAAAAAATTTCCATTAACATACCCAAACATCCAGATCACGGGAAGGATAACCTAATCTAATATGTTGTCCTTAATCTCTAAGATCAAAGGTGGTCCGATAGTCGTTTCCCTTTGATATATTTCCCTAACATCCTAAACTTCCATTCCAAATTACACAACTAACAAAAATAGAAATTAACCATCGCGCAGAAATTACCTTCAAGAGAGAAAATGATTGCATGTGACTCGTGGAAGATCAAGCTTTTGAATCTGATGTCTCCTACTCAAGTCACAAGACAACCCGCATAAAGTATTGCCAAATTTGTGTTCCTCGTCCAATGCAAGAATAAATGTTGTATGGTATGCAATCGCTGCTACCGCAGAGACCGATTCACCAAAGTCCCGCCTCCTTCCGTTTAGATAATCTTCAAGAAAATAGAATATAATATTTGGAATTTCTTCTGCTTCCTTCTAATACAAACAAATCTAATCAACGGAAAAATGGGATACTCGTATTTATATTTATTTTTCTATTAATCAAAGAATTTGTCGTGAGGGAATTTCTCGAAAATTGGTTTTTTGAGGGATACGATTTATTGTCATCTGTGAATCGGTAAATATGGGGTGTATCGCTTTGGATCCTTTCAAATTCCTGCTAGAAATCCAAAGGTAACGTTTGGTGGCCTATGGGTTGGACTCTTCCAAACAAATGTCTGCTAGTAAATCATTTTCACTTGAAAATGGTGACGCTGGTGTGAACTTGTCAATGGGATGAGTTATGACATGGATTGTGGTGACATGGAAAGATTTGCTGACGTGGTTCAACCATATACCAAAACAACTGTGGTATCGACATGTGGCATTTTTGGGGTCTTTTATTATAAAGAAAGATATTGGTATACACGTATGATAAGAACATGAATCACTCTAGAGTACATAAATAAAATGCTATGAACCAACCACTCAATTTACCAATTCCAAATACAGTAAAGTTTATTACTATAAGAGAGCTCAATAAGAAGATATACCTTGCGAAGAGGGATGCCATTAATACTAGTTCATGCCCACCATTGTATCATTTCTTTGGAAATCTCAAAGATAAGAAATACAAAACCGATGGGTTGCCTCCCATGAAGCGCTTGTTTTAAAGTCGACTGACCCGACTTAGCCCCGCATGATTCATTCCCATATACCAACAATCAAATTTGAGGATCCACTCATAATACCTGTTTTTTTGCAAACAATAACTCCATACAAATATTAGCACAAGAAAACAATAGTGATGTTATCGCTCGATAGAAATTTCTCCACACTTATTCTCACCCACACACTCCGAAGTGTATAAAGAACATAGAATTTTGGAACTTCCATGTATTCCTCTTGGCAAACCCGCATGGTGTTAGCATCAAGTGTTTCCAATGGTGGATATTTAGAAACAAAATCATCCAAAATACTTTGAGAAGCACATACATTCAAACCAATAAGAGGTAAAGGAGAAGAATCAATATGCAAAGAGTTAGACAAACCTTGCACAATTTCTTTTATTATAGAATCCTCTTCATCCTTAAAAATTCGAGTGAATTACTTACCTCTTGTATATCGTGGTCCTCTATTAAACTTTGCAACCATTCTTCGTCGTTTTCTACCTTTAACCAAAGTTTTGGCATCATTAAAATCATTGGCAAGTTCAATTGGGTCTTCCACAAAATCAATGAATGTGGTTTCATCCTCTAGCATCATCTCTTCAACATTCTCATCATCGACCCAGCTATTCTCTCCCTCATATAATCTTCCTCGGTATAAATTGTAAGATCTTCTTGTGAGGTTGTTACTTGTTTACAACAATAGGTAAGTGATATCCAAACTCCTCCTTTGAATAGGTGAAGGATCTTTATTATGATCCGGAGTTGGAATAACTTCCTCATTGTTGCAACGTTCATACACTTTCCCGCTAACTCCCATCTTTCCCAAAAATTTTTTCCAAGCACTAAATGCATCATCTTCAAGCTCTACCTTTTGAATAGGTGCTTGATCATTAATAAGATCAAGGCTCGAGTAATCTACACTAGCATCATCAAAAGTCTCCAAAGGTTGGTTAATTTGTTCGTATAATTTCTCCGAATTCCTTTGAATTTCTCGATGTGATTCTTGAAACTTTTGTTCAAGATCCCCAATCATGGCAAGTACATCTTATCTCTGCAAAACTAGAGAATTTCTCGATCATAAACAAAACTATCCTCCCATCCTTGTGATTGTCCACTTACATACCCGTCATAAGGTTGTTGATATGTATGAGAATATCCATAAGGTTCTCAGAGGAATTGGATCATAGCCAAAAAATTGGTTTTGATTGTATCCTAAGGATGGTTGGAAGTTGTCATAATGTTGAGGTTGAAAACCGTATTGATTGTTGTAATATGCTTGCTCTTGTCCACCGTACATGGAAAACCGATACCTAAAATAAGATTATCGAAACCAAGTTAGATACTAATAGAATCCAACAAAGCAAGAATAAAGCAAAAGAAAAATAAAAACAACTAAAATCATCCGTCGCTCCTAGGAAGAGTACTGCGTAGTGGGATTAGGTCAAATGCACAATCTTGAATCTTGTGTGATATTTTTGGTTGTTCAGTTCTCAATTGCCTATGAATTATTTGGGTATCCTCTAGGTAGTAAATCAGTGTAGGCTCATTTGGAATGATATCATTCGAGACTCCAACAAAAGCTAGCTAGTCGGAAGAAAACTTATTTATCTAAAGGCGTAGACTCATCATGATTCAAAGTGTGTTGTCTAGCCTGCCAATATATTATTTATCTATGTTCCAAATGCCAGTGGCTGTGACAAAGGAGATAGAGAAGATCTTGAGGAATTTTCTTTGGGGTTCAGGTAATTCTATTAAGAAGAGAAGTTGGGTAAAATGGTCTAGAGTTAATTTGCCTAAAGCTAGAGGGGGTATTGGTATTAAGAAAGTACAGTTGGTCAACAAAGCCTTGCATGCAAAATGGTTATGGAGATATGGTGTTGAGAAGTATGCTCTTTGGAGAAGGATTATAAATCGAGAAATTTGGTGGTTCATGACTTTTACTCCTTCGTTATCAAGAAGTTCAGTCTGTCATAGTTTATGGTCTGGAATTTTGAAGTCAAGAGAGTTTGTGAAATTTGGTACTGTTTTATCTCTTGGCTCTGGTTTATGTATTAACTTCTGGGATGATGTGTGGACTGGTGAGTATCCTCTTAAGCATCTTTTTCCTAATCTTTATCAGCTCACTAAACATAAGAATGCTATGGTAGGTGACTTAATTTCTCTTGAGGGTGCTTGGAATTTCAGCTTTTCTAGGCATCTAGATGACCAAGAAATGTTGGAGGTTGCTAATTTGCTACAAGTTATTGGTGATCCCTCTCTGTTTTCCGGTGAAGATACTAGGCAGTGGAGATATGGAGATTATTTTTCGGTAGCAAATGCATATGAGGCGCTAGAGACAGGTGGCCTAATAGCTTTTCCGGATAAACAATTGTGGAATTCCAAGGTTCCATTAAAGGTTTCTTTTTTGGTTTGGACTCTGTGTTTCAATGGCGCCCCAACTCTTGATGTTCTTTATAACGCAGGTATGATTCAAGATCCGAATTGTGTTTTCTGTGGTGATTTTTTGGAGACAAATGAGCATCTATTTCAAGCACTGCAAGTTAGTTTTTTTGCTATTTGGTCCTATTTTCTTGATAGTTTGGGATCAATCGGGGTTTTAGCCAAAAATGTTAGATCAAATTTATGGGAATGGGGTGATAAGAGCAGGAAAAAAAGCTAAAATGCGAGAAAAAAGAAGATTTGGAGTATTTTGCCTTTCGCAATATGGTGGTGTGTTTGGAACGAAAGAAATGCGAGAATCTATAATCACGTTACTAAAGACTTGAATCAACTGATAGCGGATATCAAATGTTTGATGTTTAATTGGGGTAGGAAGATTGACTTGTTTTGCGGGTTTTGATTTATCTACTTTGTTATGTAATTGGAATGCAGTGATGCACTCATCCTTGTAAACCTTTGTTTATCTTGGTATCACTACTTTGGTGATACCAAATTCTCTTTTATAAAATTTGCCCTTTTATTGTCAAAAAAAAAAAAAAATCTTGTTC